>JAQQZT010000012.1:9930379-9957644 GCA_030068275.1 Clarias platycephalus
CAGCACCACAATTTTATTGGGGGCTTCTCTGGGCCCCCTCTCAGTCATGGGCCCCGAGAATCGTCATCGTTTACCCCCCCTTTACAGCGCCCCTGGATATAGATATACTGATATACTAACATTAACATGACATTAATGGTGTCAGAACACCCAGTGGATCACAGCTTGTTGTGTATGATTGTTAGCCAGCAAATTGTTCAAGTGTTCAAAGTGTTTATCTGGCCTACAAATTCCCCAGATCTGATCAAGCATCCATGGGATTGCATTACAACTTACTGTATAGGACCTGCTGCTAATGTCCTGGTGCCAGACACCACAGCACATCTTCAAAGGTCTTGTTGAGTCATGGCTCAGAGATGTTTTGGTAGCACCAGTTGAACATACACAATATTGGCCTTACCGTTATAAGCTTTTAATGTTCTGGCTGATTTGTGTATTTTTTTTTCTCTGTGAGCGCAGTAATGAAGGCAGGAAGCAGGAGTTGCAGTGTGGCATAAAAAAAAATAAAAAAAACCCTCTGAGCTTTCTGAAAAACAAAAAGAGATGTCAATAGCACGAAGGTCTTTTGATTTGGTCATTTCAATGCTGCCTTTTATCCCACACATCCACAGTCACTGGTGTTGCCAGCATCCATGGCATTTCAGCCGAGCTGCTAATTAAGGTGACTTCACAGGAGCACATCATCGAATTTATTCATACTGAATTCAGATCAGCTAAGCGCAATTAATCAGCCGATGATCAGGAAGAAACAAAAGGATATCAATTTTGAAGAGGAAGAAACTGCTTCATTGTATCATCATGCTGGAGATTGAGCTGTTAGTTTCAAAGATCCTTTCAGTTTAATGAGCGTAAGCATTCAGACTTCGTTCGGCTCCCTCATATACGACACCACTATTGTTCGCCTCTTTTTCATAGACCACAATGGAATACCAATGTCCATGATCATCTGGGATCTGCATTCAACAGTGCCGAAGATTGTTTTTATCCAACATTTTAAGCAAACAAAGCCATTAATAAGTTGTTTATTAGAGGGCGACATCTATTAAATTGGCCATTTATGCCATTCCAGGCTGAGAACCGAGCTGTGAAATGGCTGATATGCATGGATGAAATCTCAGTGCCGTCACATTGTGGTATCATGTTCATTCTGTGGTATTCACAAAAAAATTTCTCAAATAACTTCTTCATGAATATGACCTTTTGTCTAAAGTGCAGCTATCAAAAAGCTCGCCCTCTGGATGCGAAACAAGCTCTTGCGAATTGAAAAAAAAAAAAGTGCCTATCTTGGCAGAATATCTTGCCAGACATCTAAGCGTTCTGACTCCCGGCATTGGTAAAACATAATTACACACTGTTCCTTCTTTTGTCCTGGCTAGTTTAAAATGCCAAGCCGGGGAAAAAAGAAAAGCATCAGCTTCTTTTTAACAAGGGATGTGCAGAAAATAATTAGAGAAGCAGATAAGCAAACAGAAGCCTGAACGACGAGAGTTTCTCCATCAACTTAATTTAAGATTCAGGATAGAGAGCTGCGGATCTGGCCTGATCTGCAGGGCTGAAATGATTCCTGTAGGCACATCCCGTTTCCTTCGTAGAACCAAGCATGGCTTTATTTTGATTGTCTGCACCTCAGAATTGGATAGGGTTGGCCAAGTTTAGCAAATGTCAACATATCCCAAAGGTCTTGAGGCACTAGTGAGTGAATAGAATAATTAATAAGGAACTGAAAATAAATGTGGGATGTTGAAAACATGCAGCGCGATTGCTGCCGGGAACAAATAGCAGAAAGAAACCCACACGCGGATTAGTTTGTTTTATCTGCATGTAAAATATAATGGTGGTTCAGATACATGCCCGGTATTTGTTGTCGAACAGTGTGAAATGCTTTCTGCAGAGGGGGCTTTATATATGCAAGTGAATTTTTTTTTTTTTTTTTTCTTGTGAGGACCAGTTTGACAAATGTCCACCATTTCACGTGCGCTAAGGGAAATGGTTTGTTGAACCTCCCAGAAAATTAGAACGTTCCATCTGAACGTGAAACGGTGTTACTGAACTGCAGGACATTTATACTGGAATTATTGCGGAGCAGACTCAATGTTTATTTCGACTGGTTTCTGGGGAAAACGTCGCAAACGAGCTCTCCATCAGGCCACCTGGGCAGGAGCAGTCCATCATATGGGTTTATGGCTTCAGCTCGAGGGCTTTCGAGCAACTGATCTGGATGGTTTAATGCTGACTGCTTCCACATGTCGTGCTTTTCAACCTGAGAAAACTTTCGCAATGAACCAGGTCACTCATTTTTTTTAAATACAAATGTAGCAACTGTGGTATACAAATAAGCTTACATCATTTCATGTCAGGAGGTTAAAACCACAGCTTTCTCATACTCCATTTATGCATTTAATAACAGAGCCCGATGCTACTTGTAGTAATTTTAGGACTTAGTGTTTCATAACACACCCGACAAGATGCATATTATCTGGCACCACCATATTTTTAAAAATAAAACTTGGCTCAAATGTGAAGCAACAGAACTTTGGGTCTTAGTTCATTTTTCACCAACTCCATGGATGATATGAATGATTCCCAATAAAAAAAGTGCCGGCGATTTCCTGTTATTATTACCTGAGAATTTAAATATAGGTGTAAATGTTAAATATAATTTCTTCAAACAGGGATACATTTGAGAACAACTGAATTACTCACAAATTGACTCTTTGGAATAAATTCCCAATCTCACTCCTCAGAGTTAAGCATGACAATTCTGGTAAGACCGTTGTTAAAATACGAGGGGCGTTAAAGTCAAACTGGTAAGCACGTGTAAAACTGATTGACATTTACAGAAGCTTCAAGTGATGAGACTCTTAGCCGGAGGAAAACATTTGAATGGTGCAAATGTTTTAAAGACGGACAGTTTGTCCCTGAATAACGACTTGGCTCGGAGCCCCCTGCTGTAGTTCCCAAGAGCATAATGCGAATGGAACACCAAATCATTGAAAATCTGATCTGGTGTTCCATAACTTGTCACCAACTTGTGGAAGAGACACATCTGTCTGTACCAACTGTACACACAATCATTGACAAACACCGCTTGCACGTTACAGGAACTCAGCTGGGAGTTATTGTCACATCCCCAGTACAGTCCTGACCTTGCTTCAAAGTTATTTCCACATTTTTGTCCCATTAACGGAGTTTCTGAGAGGCCAGAGTATCAGACGTGAAGCAGCAGACAGTCTCTCCGGGGGGACTGAGAAAACTTTGTACCTTGATGATATCCAACCATCAGTTAAACGCTGAAATAAGTGCATTAGTGCAGCAGTGTATATACAGAAATAAAGGAAATTTTCACTTTCATAACTGTGTTGTTATTCTGCACAATCCAAAGTCCCGGTTTAGCTTGAACGCCCCTCGTAATTAATACTATTGTACTTATGGTTCTATGTTACATTAAATTAATTACTTATATCTAGACGAGAAAACTATATATCTTTTAAGATATGAGTTAGAGGAACTGCAAATTATCATCAGCTGTGCTGGCAAGGAACTAATGATTAAATTATTGTGTATAGCTGCAATTAAATTCATTGTGTACACATTTTATGGTTTTAAAAAACCTTCTAAAAATCCTAACTATTTATCTTCTGTGTCAGCCAGCATTAAAGAAAAGTCCTCTAATGGGTACTGCAGGATTTGAGGTTGTATTATGACCTATTTTTTAAGCAAGCGGGTTACAAAAAAAAAATAGAGAATACAACAAAAAATGTGGAAAGAAGCGTTTCAACACAAAGAAATGCCCTAAAGGAATAGTGCGTCACGTCACGACAGAGAGCAGCACACCGCTGAGTGAAGGAATTTTGCACTTGTCTTTATTGGTGGTGTTTGACTGAGACACGGGCTGAATGACAAGAGTTAATGTAGTAATAAATATTCGCAAAAATGCAAACATGCTGTGTGCAAGTCAACTAGAGCGCTCAAATGAGAGCTATTAGCATCGTGACAAACTGTAAACAACCAAATGTTCAACCAGAATTGCAATCTTTCTTAAAGGCAGGCAAGTTTCACCTCTAAATGTCAAATATGCTTAAACAAGATCCAAGCATTTCAAATCACAAGATGCAAATTGGGTGCTTTCATTTGCCCTGCGTGAATTTGCGGCGATCATAACGTGGCTTGTTTTCATTGCCCCTCTTTTACACTCCAGGCTCATTTGCGAATGTAAATGTGGATTCCTCGTGGCTTTGGGATTGACAGAATAAAAGCTCCTTTTTCTCAGTCATAACGACTGTGCTTCATTCAAGTTTTGTTCTTGTAGCCGACCCCCCTCCTCCATCTTCAATCGGACATCTCTATCGGGCTCTTTCCTCCCGGGGCCGACACTTCGACCCCTCTCACACGGCCATGTGGCCATGTTGAAGGGACGCCGTTGTGTGGCTGAATTCACAGCAGGCCGTTTTGCCTGCACGACTCTGTTGGCCTGACCACAGAGGTTATTGCTCTCAGACCCGGCCACAGGTGTCCATACTTCCTGCTTCATATCGCTTGCTATTTTGTCCTTCTGCAGGATGTTGGGCTCACATTACACCACCATTTGCCAAAAATAACAGATTATTTCGGCCTAGATGATGTTTGCAGATGTAACATGCACTGTATACTGTAAGTACAGTACATGCTGTTCTCAGAATTCTCCACTTTTTGTTACAGTGACCAAATAGTGGGTTTAAAGCTAAAATGTTTCAAATATTCTTAACCTCCTCAGGCCTATGATGTTGCAGGTCTTGTAATTTCTATTAATCATTTCTGTTTATAAGCTGATTACATTTTTTGATCATTTAGTAAATCTTTTTGAACTCCATACCAGATTTTAAAAGTTTTTTTTTTTTTTTTACACCATTTCACAGACACCCTCTTATTATACATCTGAGCAGTTGAGGGTTAAGGGTCCATTGCTCAAGGGCCTAACAGCAGCAACTTGGTGGTGATGGGGGGGTCTGAACTTGTGACCTTTTGATCTATAGTCCAATGCTGTAACCACCCAGCTACTCCAGGTTTGATTTTGGGGAAATATATAAAAGTAATACATGGTGAAGGGGGGAGGTTTATATGCCTACAGCTCACTATATCTAATGCAGGTCTGTTTAAAGCTTCTTGATGAAAGCACATTTTGAAAAACATCATCTGTAACGTCAAATCTTGTTGTCAAATCAGAGGCTTGTGACCATATATTTCGGTAGAGCTGGACAATATTAAAAACATCATAGCCTCAAAGAAAATTCTTTCTCAAGGTCGAGAGGCTATTAGACGTGACTTGTGCTACAAGCTACTGTACTATGTACAGAATGTGTAGAGGAACAACATGTTACATGGTAGAGAGTTGACAACATACAGACATTCAGCACATGATCTAACAGCATGTTTTCAGTGGTTTTAGATGTATCGTCGTTTAACTCTGTTCAAACCAGGATGTGTGTCTCCCATCACTGTTAACAAGGTGCAGAATGTTTAAGATAATTTCCAGCCCAACTCAAGAGCCAAACCAAAAAAGGGAGAACAATGATATGTTTTTCAAGTTGTTTTTTCTCTCTCCTTAGCATGCGGTCGAGACACATTTCTGAAGTAGGTACTCGTACATGACACCCTAGTTAACCCACCTTTCCTTCAAACAGTTTATATTTCACATTATACAACAGTTCTCACCAGTTCATTAATTTGATTGGTTAAGAATTGGTTATTTTTCTATAACAACACTGTGTGTGTGTGTATGACTCTATTTGTCCATGTCCGCCATGTAACATTTCACTTTCAAGTTCGAAACGGTACTACCGTACTGTTAGCAACATCATCAGCTAACATGGCAAAAAATACTTTTCAGGAATATAACTTTTAGCTTGACATAGTAAAACTCTTTAGTTGAAGATTTGACCAGATGGAAGTAATGGAAATGGAAATAAATGGGAATGTACAAATCAACATGAGCTAGCTAGCCAACTATCTGATGTACTATAAAGCGAGTGTAGCTATTGGAGTGTAACAGTTATGGTCATATTGGGTCCGGAGTGTAATTTACTCAATATTAATTCCTTCTTTAAAGAATTGTGGTATAAAACTAATATCGCTTGCACAATTTTGTGGTTATACTAAATACTGGCATTGCGGTGATTATCCGTAAGTATTTGCATCATATTGTTCACTTCTTCAATATATATCAATATCCATATGGAGTAGAAAAGAAATTAGACAAGCTTGACATTGCGTGTGGCAAAATATTAGATTTACTGGTTAAGGTGCAATCTTTAACAGGCTTATGTGAAAATTGACAAAATTAAGCTCAACTTTTTACAGACGCTGTGTTTAGGATGACCATGCGCAGTCGCATACTGTTTCACACAGAGTTCCTGTTTGTCACCTCACACACAGCTTGTCTGAGCTGCTGTCAGTGTTGGAATAAAACAGAATATCATAAACCATCACAACGTACTCTGTTGCACATTTTACTTGGGAGTTTTTGCTTCAGCGCGTTGGTGGAAACTTGACTCGTTAACTAGCAGCAACGAAAGCTCAAAACACATCACGGATGGTTCCGAGGCAATTCAGGTCGATTTAGAAGCAGCTATAAAGTGTTGTCTAAGATGACATAACGTTATCAGAAGTGCTTCAATTAGTGGCTTTGAACGTGGGTTTCCAGTACTGTGGTATGCAATACCAGACAATACTGGCCTATTTTCACCCATGGGCACAGTCATGCCGAAATTCAGTAAAGCTGCAGTCGTGCTCATGCAGTATTGCTTAAATAGAAATGGCTCTGTACTTCAAAGGCACACTGCATGGCGATTTGCTGAAAAACATCTCGATGGTCACAGAAAATAGTGTTTCCTTAAATCTGTTAAATAAAGCCAATTAATTGGGCAGTTAATTCTGTCCTCATGGGCATTTTGCACTACTTATTTTTGAAACCAATACATGTAGAAGCTTGCTACACCATAAATGCACAATGTATTTGGAGCTCAGTGAGTTAGGGCTCTGGGTTACTGACCAGAAGGTCAGCAGTTCAAGCCCCAGCTCCAACAGGCTGCCATTGTAGGCCCTTGAGCAGGGCCTTTAACCCTGCCTGCTCCAGGGGGGCTGTATCATTGCTGACCCTATGCTTTGACCCCAGTCTCAAAGCAGGGATATTCAAAGAAATACTTTCATTGTGCAGTAGGTTATATGTAAGTAATAAATGTTTAACTTAACTTTAAAGCTGCACAAATAAATGAAACATTGGCCTTCAAAATGTGTTTCAAATGCACCATTTTTCTACCTCATTGGTCACGCCAATTGGTAGTCATTGGTGGTCATTGGTAGTTATGTATTTACTATTTTTTATACGAAATTTAGGTTGTATCCACCTTATGCTAAAATGTATGGAAACGTGAATGAGGACTTTATATACACACACACACCGATCCGCCATAACATTAACACCCCAGCCAGGTGAATTGAAAAACACTGATCAATTATATACTAGTAAATTGGTGGCAAGATCATGGGCACATATGGCTCATCAATGCCTGTGGGCCAGCCTGTTCCACAGAAAAGCCAACATGGCACAAACTGCTGAAAAAAGTTAACGCTATGATAGAAAGTTATCAGAAAACCCAGTGCATCACAGCCTGCTGTGTATGGAGCTTAGCAGGCAGAGTTCAAGGTTATTGATCCGGCCTCCAAATTCCCCAGATCTTGATTCGACTGAGCATCCATGGGATGTGCCGGACAAACAATTCTGATTCATGGAGAACCGACCTTACAGCCCTTAAGTACCAGACTGCACAGCAGGTTTTGTGGGGCCATGCCTTGAGGGGTCAGAGTTGTTTTGGTGGCACGAGGGGAGCCTAAAACCTAGGTGCTTTTAATGTTATGGCTGATCTTTGTATATAGCTTGCTTCTGCTCCAAGACGGCACTGTGCCAAGCTGACCTGCATCAATCTTAATTCACTCCACTCAGACATCACGTTAACTGTACACAACGGGTCATCGCCTTTATAAGGGCCGAATTGAATTTGTTCTCATCTGTCATAAAGCGCAAGTATTTGCCCTTAAGCGTCACTATCCTGAAAGTCTCAGGGATGTGTCAATAGAAACAACGTTTATTGCGAGTGCTGAACCAAAACTTGCTCGCAGTCCAGAACTCTAAGAGTTCTGTTCAAATCCTGATGGCAGAGCAAACAAAAGTTGCATCTATGTGTGTGGAGAAATATCAAGGAGGAGGATGTTGCACTAATGAATGCTAATCTACTTATTATTTGGTCTGTGGTTTCAGCAAGATAAAGCGCACTGGCGCTCCAAAGTGATTCAAGAAACGTTTTTCCTTTCGTGTACAGATCACGCTTAAACTGTCACATCGTTATTATTGCATTTCGAAGATATCCAGTTATGTTAATTCAGCATCTGCCGCGTTCGATGTTGAATTGTTCTGGCACGATGTTGATGAAACTGCCAGGATTTGTCAGGAACACTATGCACGGTAGGGAGAAAGTGCGAATGTTCCAAAGCGAGTTTCATAAACACGCGATGACTGTATTAAACGCTGAAGGATTATGACAAGTGGTGGAAAATGCAATCGGCGATGTTTTCCTACCTCCTGCGACACTGTGGTGAGTCCTCGCTCAACATCAAAAAACAGAATCCCGAGGCAAAATGCATCTGCCTGGCAGTTAATGTGGTGAAACTAATGCTGCATACCTGAAACATAACTATAGATCAGCTAAGACCTGCTGCGAACCACAGACTCATCCAGAATGATGTTTGCTGTGACCTCTAACTGATAAACTCATTAATGGCTCAGCTTATTATTCAGCTATTTATATTAACGAGGGCTATTTTAGGATTATAATGAATTATTCATTTACAATTTTGTTGGAATTGATGTCGAAAATTATCACCCTATAACTGTGGTGAAACAAATAGGAAATGTACAGTGTCCTCCACAATTATTAGCACCCTCAATAAAAAAAAACTTACAACTAATAAATAAAAAGGAACATGTTAGAACTGTGGGATATTCCTCTCCTCTCCACATGCTGTTTTAATAATAATCAACACCTCAAAATTAATATTCTGTTAGTCCTTCCCTTGAGAGAATAACAGCGATTCCTGAGTGTCTTCCTGTAAAATCTAACAAGATTGGAAACACTTTGAAAACACTTTGTGACAATGACAAAAAACAACAACAAAAAAACAACAACGAAGTGGGTGAAATTCTATGAGCGGTGTTCAAGTCAAACTGGGACTTGTGATGACCTTTCTTGTGAATGAAGGCGTAAAAAATCATGACACTGCAGTAAAAATATGAATGGTGCAAAAGTTTCCAAGAAAGTCATACGTCCTTGCATGATCCTCTAAGCCCGATGCTGTCGTTCCCCTTGAAAATTGATGGATAATTTGCAAAAGAGTTGCATCTGTTTGTGGGAACTGTACATGCGATCAATGACAAACACTACTTGTGCATTACAGGAACTCAGGTGGGAGTTATCGCCACATCCTCCATACAGTCCTGACCTCACTCCAATTTTCTTTGGAGACCAGACAGTCCGATCATGCCTCCGGCTTCCCGAAAGAACTTTCTACCTTGATGGTATCCAAAGACTTGTGAACCGCTGGGATAAGTGCATGAGTATAGCAGGGGATCATATAGAGAAATAAAGGCAGCTTTTATTTTCACATACTGTGTGTTACACAATCAAATGTCCTGGTTTGACTTGAATGCCCCTCGTATTATTGTGATCTTTGAGTAAATTTTCTTTCCTTCATCATCCTCCTGACTGAGTCATGTGACATTGTGTTCTTGGCTCGCATTCTTGGATAACTTCAAACACTTCCAGACATCTGAAAGATTTTATCATCAAGTGTATGTGTATTTTAGGTGCTTAAGTGTGTTATATCCGTTACCTGATTTGCATAAGACAACAAACAGCTGCCGCCTTCACGTTCAAGATCTTTGGTTTCCTCGCGTTGGTACCGTAAATGATGATGTTAGGGGATTAACAATATAATATTCATACCACAGTGAAACAAGACATGGTTAAAGGCAAGAATAGAATTTCTGGGGGGACTATAATAAATAACCCAAAAGAAATTAATAAAAAAAATAAATTAAAAAGTAATTGGTATGAATTTTTGTAAAAGCTTCCTTACTGTCAGAACAAATGTTTGAATAGAAACTTTGAATTACTGTGTGGAAGGTTATTTTTATACAATCATTTCAGCTCATTTTTAAGAAGGGTGCCAATAATACTGGAGGGCACTGTAGTTATGAGATTTAGGAATACAAGTCTGAAGCAGCTGACACATTGAGAGTTTAAAGAGGTTACGTGTCCTACTTGCTCCGAGCAAACGTAGACACTACATTCTGAGCCAAGTAAACTGAAATATTGGTGAAGACATGGCATGGCTGGTTGTTGTGTCTACAGTCTAATAAAAGCTGATGAAATGTGAATTATTTTGTCTTTAAAAGACTTCATGCTGGGTGTTAGGGCATCATAATGTATCAAAAGTCTCAGTGCATAGATGAAATGTTAGAATCTGTGTGTTTTTTTCTTTTTTATGGCAAGGTATGACAGACCATTGGAAATGGAAGCATTCGTAACCCCACTAATGTGATGTGATGGGAATTAATGATGTACAAGTGAGACAAAATACTTTGCATAGCCCAGAACTACTTCTCCTACCCCAATGGACAGAGCTGCAGCTTGGATATGGTGACTCAAATGCTTTTCTTTATGATGATATGAAAGTGTAAACGTCCACAAAAAGACTGGTATGAAATGCAGGGGGGGGCGGGAATGGGGAAACCCAAAACCCGATCTTCATCACACGTCCGTCATCTCATCCTCGATATCGTCCCCTTCCGTCTCTCCCTCCGCCTCGTCCTCATCCTCAGAGGTCACATCCGCGTCGTCCATCTGAGCCATGCACTTCTGACACGAGCACACGAACAAGTAGTTTTCTCTGAAAAAAGTGGAGGGAAAAAAAATGTATGTCTGTAGTGTGTTCATAAGCTCCCCAGGCATCGTAATATACCAACAAAAAAATAAAACTCTCCTAATAACTTGGATATAAAGAATCTGACTTTGGAATTTGTGGAAAAATGCAAGGTTCAACTAAAGATGCACTAATCCGCTCTTATTAGTATCAGACCCCTAATGCCCTGAAAACATCAGATTTAGATTTGACATTTTCTGACCCTTTCTCCTGACTGCTTTTTTTCCATTCCCAAATTGGATGACCATTTTTATCTTTTAATGCAGAAAGTTGAGTTGCTAGGGTTATTATTTTCTCTCAACCTTAACTGAAAGAAAATGTCAAATTATCCTCAGTGTGTTCTCTCAAACATACGCCACCTCACACACTTTTCAAACACAGATAATATGCATACGACAGATATCCTGAAACAAGTTCAACCAATCTAGCTGTAGTTTTAACCAAGTCATGTACTGACATTTTCTGTCTGCCAAACCATTTGTAAAACCAAGTTTAAGCATTGGGAATTCCTACCCACTAGTGAGTTCTTCTCAGTCGTATGACAGCTAAAAGGATAAGGACAAGCACAAGCTTCTTCGGGGAGACATGTGCAGCTTTGTCTTTGCATCTTCACACACTGTTCCTCATGGATGATCACCTTGCAACCAACTGCCCTCTTCCACATACTGTACATGATAGTTGCCATGGCAAGTGTTCTGCTAATTGACAGGGATGAGGAACGTCATCCTTCCTGCCAAAACCTAGCTTTGGTTTTGGGGACATGGACAGGTGTGGAACCATCAGGTTTGATCTTGCAAGCTCCTAATTTGGGTGATACCTCAAGATACTGAAACTACATACAGAAAGGTGTGTTGTTAAGGAATTTAAAGATATTGTTTAAACAAAAATAGACATCAGGTGCCTGAATTCCTGGGACAAGCAGATTTTGTGTTTGCAGTTTTTTTTTTTTTAACTTATAGCTGAATGGTACATAAGTATTTACTGTAGGTCCAAAAAAAAAGAAAGAATAAACCATGCTCCTTGTCTTTTGGTACACTATACAGCCAAAAGTTTTAAGACCCTTGACCATCTCACCCAAACCTCCTACCACAAAGACGCAAGCACACCATTGTCCAAAATGTCTTTGCATGCTGTAGCATTACAGTTTTCATTCGCTATAAACATTAGGCCAAAAACTTCTCCTGCATGGCAATGCTGTTATGCATGAAGCTCCATGAACACACGGTTATCCAAGGTAGGAGTGTAGAACTTGATATGTAGCCCTGATATGACCATACTGAACACCTATGGCATAAACTAGAGAGCTGACTGCACCACAGACCTCCTCGCCCAATAGTAGTATCTGACCTCACTAATGCTCTTGTGGCTGAATGATCACAAATCCCTGTTGCAAGACTCAAGTATCTAGCCGAAAGACTTCCCAGAAGAGAAGAGGTTATTATAACAGCAAGGGTTATTATTCTAAATCCAGAATTTGATGAATAGGTACATACGAGTGTCCATATGTACGACGCTCTGGCTATATGATACAAATAGTCACCTCATAGTTAAAGACATTGAGAGAGAATGAAGATAGACACTGGCTACACTCATTCGGGTGCTAAACGAGTGCATACCAAGGTACAGTGTTTCAATTGAGAAACACCACACGAGCAAGAATACATTTCTAATTTAGTGCAACTTCGAACTTTCTGAAGGTCTCGCAAACCCTGCAAACACACGAAGCATCAGTAATAAAGCAGTCAGCATTTGCTTGAGCTTCACAGCTGGAGACGTCGGGAGCGGCGTCTGAAGCCGAAGCGAGGCGTCTCACAGGGGGGAAAACTGAATATGTCTGAAATTAACTGGAATTTCCAAGCTAACCCGCTTTATTTTCCTCCATCAAATAAACAGTCAATATATAGGCAGGCGATCAATAAAGAGCAAGGGGCCCCCAAGACTAATCCCAGTTCCTGCGCTCTCACTAGCACAAAGCCACCGCATGGCAATTGATCCCTTGTGGAGGGACGTATGAATTCTTAAACAAGCTGTAGCATTCATTACCTCAGGATCCTGTGCCGGCTATGACGGCTCCTGTCTCGTTGGCAACAGTCCAAGTAGCTGATGCAGATTTCCTACGGAGCGCCGAAAAAAGAAAGACTTTAATGAGAACAGAGTAACAGTCAATTACCAAGTCGCTTTCCAACCAAAGTCAAAGTTAACTCAGGTGATGAGTAGCCGTAAAGAGATTTCCGCAGCTTCCAGGCCTTTGGTTACGGCTCGGTTATAAGCCAAGAACACAGATGCGCTTTGTTGGCTCTGATCTGATCTGACTCACACTGAATGGATTGTTTTAATCATGGAAGGTGGAGGATGCAAGACAAAAAAAACATCCACAGCACATCTGTCTGACATGCCACATCTAATCAGTGGAAAAAATGATATCATACTCAGTGTACAATATTCAAAATTGGGATACAAAATAAACAAAATCAAGATAGGTTTAAACATATGTTTAAAGGAAGCAGATGTTTGCTGTTGATATTTCCTACAGCACTGTACAGTGAACCCAATTATAGAACCATTGGCCAGTTAATTGACCAAAAATTACCCACAATTACCTTTCAAGATAATAATTTCACATGCAATTAGTCAAATGTTTGCCCAGCATGAGGTTCATTTACAAAAGGTCTATAAAAAATTTTAATGTTATGCTAAAGATATGAGTGAACTCTAAACTTTAATCAACTTTTATTTAAAAAAAAAAAACATATGTTTTTATACATTATATACAGTACTGTGAAAAAGTTAAGCCACCCGTCATTTCTTCATTTGTTTTGCTTCCAAAGAGCCAGCCTTTCTTGTTTTTTTTTATTGTAGTCTTGAGGAACCGTTCCCCAGGTTTCCTGAAGGACTTTTTCGCCTCTCATTTCAGTCCAGAGGGGTGGCTCAAAACTTTTGCACAGTACTCCATATTTAGAGGAATGTTAATGATTAATCATTAATTGCATTAACAATAAAAAAAATATTAACTAATAATAATATTGTATTTTTAGCAGCCTTGTTTTTTTTTGACTGAAGACAGAGGGTCAAGAGCAGACATAGTTTTTAAAATTATGATTATTATGATGTTTATTTTTGTTTGTTAAAAGTGATTGATTTCTCGCTAACTCTCACTCATCTTCTAGACCGCTTTATCCTGTATTCAGGGTCGCGGGGACCTGGAGCCTATCCCAGGAGGCTTAGGGCACAAGGTGGGGTACACACTGGACAGGGGGCCAATCCATCGCATGGCACACACACAGACACACTCACTCATTCACACACTACGAGCAATTTGGGAACGCCAATTATCCTACTCATTTTGTCTTTGGACTGTGGGAGGAAACCGGAGTACCCGGAGGAAACCCACCAAGCACGGGGAGAACATGCACACAGAGACGGGAATCGAGCCTGGCTGGGAATCGAACCCGGACCCTGGAGGTGCAAGGCGACAGTGCTAACCGCTAATTTGTTGGGATTGACTCACTAGAGCTGTTTAAATAAAACTTGAACAGGGAAAAAGAAATATGCATCTTGTCACAATTAACAATTAATGAATTTAGTAAAAACTAACCCTAATTATTAGAGATTAGAAGCAAAATCAATTCAGTTAAGCATTGCAATCATTTTGTGTGTCAGTCCATGTATTGCCACACTGAGAGCACAATATATGTATATTTATTTTATACATGTTTGAATTTGAGATTCCACCATTAATCTTACAGGTGGTGCGCTCTAAACTATTCACACATTAAATGTACATTATCCAGTGCGACTTACATTTTTTAAATCTAATTTTACATCTGGGCATTTAAGGGTTAAGGGCCCAACAGTTGGCAACTTGGTGGTATGGGTTTGGACTGGGATCAATACTATAGTCCGACGACTTCACTACGGAGCTTCATCCTGCCCATTGGCACGGACACACATTGGCAGGCAACACTCAGGCTTTAAATTGTACTCAAACGTGAAAAAAAAAATAATTAGAATATTTACAAAATTGTGATACTAACAGAATTGCAATACAAATCAAACCGGCACCTACAACAGGTATCGTGATCACGATCGGGTGATCATTAACAATTCCTCTCCCTAGTAATTATACTGTATATGAAAAAGCACCAAACTATAGTTGTGTTCAATTCCTATTCATTCAGTTTCTATTTCGGATCTATGTTGGAAAGCTGTGAAATTTGTCCAAATACAAATTTCTCTCGATTACATTAAATGATGATTAATGTATGAAGTGAATGGTCCCGTAGCGTGACTCATGGCTACATGCACCACCTTGTTCAGAACCTTCAAGTGACTCACTGCAAATAGAGCCCGTTTATCATAAACGATTATTACCTACAAGTCTTTATGAGAAAGTATAAGGATTTAACCAGTCATCTATGTCTAGCTATGTTTCCGTGGAACTCTAATATTATTTTATACAATGAGGGGAAAAAAAGGTTTTTGCTTAGGATTTCAGCTATTCCTGTACAAATGTCAGCTACTGATGTGCAAATACGAAGATGAAAAAGAATTCAGTAATTCAAAAGGCAAGAAAGAAAGGACAGTACTGTACAGTAACATGATTTACCAAATCTAACTTTACAAAAGCCTTCACCTTCATAAAAATAGGACATAGATAGAAGTGTTCACTCCTTTTTAAAATCTGGCACCACACACACACACACACACACACACACTTAAAATGCTTGTTCGGTTAGATCTGATACCCTCATTGATGTTTTGATGACACAAAAACCTAAGCTTTCGAAAGTGAACACCACACCGCTTAGGGTGGAGCACATCCCATCTCAAGGCACACCCCCTCTGACCTCGCCAGGGCTGATGTCACTCAGGGCGGTCAGGTGAAGCAGGAAGTTGTTGTCGGGGAAGGACGCCTCCGCGTTCGGTATGCAGCTGTGGTTGCCTTGACGACAAAGCACATGACTGGAAGTGACCTTTCGATGTCTTTACTTTTATAATAATGTGTGTGTAAGGTAAAGAGACTGAAAAAAAAACAATATTGGTTGTTATTCTCACATGAGCTCTGAAGAAGGAAGAGACCGGATCCTTCACAGTTGAGGAAATCGCCCGTTTCTGTAAGACGAGTCAAAAAAGAAAGGACTCTGTGAGTCTATGGAAAACCTTTCATTCACCAAACCTGTTTCACATTTAACTAGATCAATACATGCATTTCAAACATAGTATCATGATCACAAATAGTGAGTGTTTCGATCCGGTCACATTTCCAGCACAGTGGTGTGTGTGTGTGTTTGCTTATGTGTGTGCGCATGAAGGAAAAGTGACCTTTATCAATGTCCTTGTATAACTGGTCAATAAAAGCATCCAGCTGCTCCCTCTGCTGGTGAGGCAGCTCCAGCGCATCACACGCATGAACCCACTGGCTGAGGGAACTGAACAAGGAACCAGAGATCAGAGACGGAAACTGACCGTCTTAAGAAAGTTTAAACACCATACATCATATCATATCATATATCTCATAAAGCTAATACATGGACAAGCAAAAAAAGTTCTCAATCATCTCAAATCAAAAACCTCAAACACAATCACTGAACTCCATTTTCAGTATCATTCTCAATTCTGATTAGTCATTAGTTATCTGTACTTTTCAGTTCATCCGCACGACAAGGTCAGGTGTGTCCTAGCAACAACGACTGGAGAAGATACACCACAGAAACACGTTTAATGAATGCATGGAATTGCGGATATGGTGGGAGTTTAACGTTCAGAGATGTTCATCTCGCATTTATAGAAGGAGTCTCCAGTGTCAGCGCTTTGTAAAGTTAAAGGACAGAAGGTGTTTTGGGTTTTAGTTTGTTAAGAACATGAAAACTAAATTTTTTTTAAATAATAATTTGCTTTGTGTGGAATAAAAAACAAATAAAGAGGTTTGTGAGGGAAGTACTATAATGTAAATGATGCACAAGAGTTTTTGGACATTCCACATCATTAATGTAACTAGAAATTGATCAAAATTTGTCATTTCTGTCTGACCCGGTTTGACAGATGAAGTGGGAAACTCCGTTAAGTGATGTGTATTCATTAATTTATTCATTCATTCAATTATTCAGCATTTCTTTATTTAATAGCTAGATAGATAGATAGCTAAAATAATAATAAATTTTTTTTTATCAACTTAGCTGATGATTAGTTTCCTATAACAGCACACCCCAAAGACTTGTATTTCTCACTTAGCGTTCCGCTTGGTCTAAATAAAAGTATGAAGGAGATTAATTTGTTTTTCAGAATATTGCTTATAATAAAATTTTTGTGCATTTAATGATCCTGCAGGATAGTGCACTTTCTTTTGATTTGCTTTATTTCCTTTTTGCTTCTAACAAGCTCCCAGGGAAAAAATAATACACAGACAAAGCAACATGAGCCATGGCCAAAACAACCTGTGGAGATTTTTCTTCCTATTGAAATTAATCTTGTCTAAATACAAGGGCAGCAACAGGATTACTGGCGTTTTATTAACCATATCTTGAAATTACCATTTATCTTTTTCTTTTAAAAAAATTAATAAATAAAAATAAATCATTTGATTTCTTTTATTATTAGTCTTTGGGAATTTCTCCCACAGGAAAACAGAAATGTTATTACTTTGTATGTAAATAACACAATGACAAAAAAAAAAATGCTTTGTGTACTTGGAGTACATCACCAAGGCGGAAGGAAAGTAATCCGCATTGACTTCCTTTTCCGTCATTTCCATGTCGATGCAAATATAGTGCATACTTTATTGCGTGTTTTTATGCATGATATCATTGTTTAGATCATAACGGTATACTGCGAAGCCTCTGCCCCACATTCAGATGGAAAATCAAGTTTGTCACAGCTTGTCACAGTTCATGAGAAATCGTGAGCGGTTAAAAATAAAAAAAAGTAGTGTGTAGCAGTTCTTGCCTCATTTTTAACAGATCATGGAGTCCTAAAAATATGTTTAGTGTAAAGTTTTGAGCCGTCACTACTGGATCATCTCTGCACATGGAACTACTAAACAGTAAGCTCTAATAAGTATAAGCTCATCAATAAGCTCATCACAGTGTAATGGACCCCATACAGGTATGTGTTGCAGGTTCATAGGTCACATGACCACAGGTTGCTGTTAGCGGGTGAGAGATCATAGCGGTTCTTGATACGTCTGGATAACTTATAGCAAACTGAGAGATGTCAACTTTACTTTGAAGATAAAACAGACAACCATGTCAAGTTTTTAGGCAGTTCACAGTAAGGTTAGTAGGAGGGTGAATTTACACGCATCCTTTATAGGACTTTCGGTGTAGTGTGTGTTGTGATCCAAGTGAATACAGTCCAATTTTGACCATTGCTAGGGGATTTTCTCTATTAATCTGGTTCATTCAAATTAATGGAACAGGCAACATGTTGCTTGTAGAATAAAACTGAAATATTTTGTAATGGTTGGGAAAAGAAGTCAGATGAACTAATCTATTTAAAACATAATTTAGCGTTACATCCTAATTGATCATCCTAGTCATCATGCTAGGGAGCTAACTCTGGTGAGTGATAAATAAATGAATGAATGAGCATACATCTACACCGATTGAGTCACACGGGGCCTGAAGCCTGTCCCAGGAGACTTGGGGAACTAGGCGGGGTACACCTTGGATGGGCTGCCAATTCGCCAATTAGCCTAGTCTGCATGTCTTTGGACTGTGGAAGGAAATTTTTTTGGGTGGGTTTTTTCCGGAATATGCAGAAAAAACCCCACCAAGCACAAGGAGGACATTTAAACTCCATGCACACAGACCCAGAGACATGAATCGAACAATGATCCTTGAGGTGCAAGGTGACAGTGCTAACCACTAAGCCAATGTGCTGCCCTAGTGATGTATATTTCCTTTCTCAAACTGGGACGTGAATAGAGAATTTCACCAAATTCTCAAAAACATATTTGGCCCTGTGGTTTTGGCAACTATTTCACTTCTCCTAATCCCAGTTCATCATCACACTCAAAGTCAAGGTGAAAGATTTCATGGAGCCGCATGGGAACTTGAAAAGACTGGAATTTCCTTTGCTGTTTAAAAGAGAATCAGAAAATTGAAAGTGACATGGTTCCGACCTGGTCCCGATGCCCTGCCCGTTGGTCCCGACGAGCGCGAAGAGAGAGCGAAAGCCATCTGGAGTGAACCACTGCAAAGCAGAGGACCAATAAAATGTTCATTAATTATCAATGCACACTTCATTATTAACGGTATTAATGTTATTAAACTTATGGCCTGTTATACTCGTTCCACTGATATGAATGTTAGAGTATCTGTAAGAAGTTACTGTTATTAATATTGCATTTTTTTTTATAATAGTTATATCGATGGTATTAGCATATATCTATTTGCATTTTACATCACGCTTACAAATGTTTACACTTCTTACACTGTTATTATTGTTACAAGCTTTCATTATTTTAGATAATTATTAACCTCATATCCTGCTATTATAGTTACTATGCTGATAATTACATTACAGGCCTCTGCATTTGGTATACAGGTGTTAATGGTAAATACTTTCATATTACATTTCATATATAAATAAATAAATATCTAAATAAATGAACACTTTTACAGTCGCTCCATTAAAAGGAAAAAAAAAAATTGTCTGCATGATGTTAATTATTTCAGCTAGGCTTTTTAAAAAGCTCTCTCCTATATATGATGGAGGATTAGCCAGCCATTTATCCACATTATAAGTGCGTCCTTTAAGTACAATTTATTTGTCCTAGATCTTGTTAGCACTCAAAGCAAGTGGGGATTCTTTGTAAGCTGCTGAAAAGGAGACTTTACATTTGATTGCCAGCTGGATGTCTAATGATGTGAATAACAGTCGTCTGTGTTCTGACCTGACTGAGGTGATCGTCGTAGAGTGCTGTGGTAAAAAGGTTACGCAGCAAAGCCAGTTGGCCCTGGGGGGAGGGGCAAAAAGTGAAATGTGTTAAAATGTAGAGAGAATTACACACACAGACACAAGTGGACATACAAAAAGGTTAAAGAGGTCAAACTTTTAAATTCTACCTCAGACAATCACAATAAATGTATCATCATTTTAATGGCTGAATGTTAAATCGATCACTCAAATATTTATTTTATTTAAAGTACGTGACAAAACCCTCCATTATAAACGCGTTTTTCAAAAAATGTAAGTCTTTTAAATAGGGATGGGAGGCAACAATAACCAGTCGATACGATATCGATTTTGCCGATTCTATTTCTATATTCATGATATCAATTCTAAGCAAACTTAAATAGTTTGCTCCTTCTCGACAGAAGCGCTATAATTCTACAGCACAGGAACAGCAACATTTTACCACCTGAAATGCAAACATCACTCACTCACTGTGTATACCGCGTTATCCTGTATACAGGGTGACAGGGGCCCTGGAGCCTATCCCAGGAGACTTAGGGTACGAGGCAGAGTACACCCTGGGTGTACACAGGGTGCCAAAACATACAAACTCCATGCACAAAGACCCGAGGCAGGAATCTACAGTGAAATCAACAGTGCTGACCACTAAGCCACCACACCGCCTAAATGCAAAATTAATTAACATACAGTATATAAATAAACCATTTGATTTTGGAGTCAGAGTTGCGATACACAATTTCCCACACAAAGGAATCGTGATACCTGACTGAATTAATTTGACCCGCCCCAGTCTCTATTTTTTATTATGGCTATTTTTTTTTTTACATGCATTTCCCGACAGGCATAATTCAATCATTATAATATTAGAGGAAGGAACTTCCTGATAGTTGTGAACAAAGGAGACACAAATACTTTTAAATCAAATCAATGTAGAGGTCATATATGAGAGCAGGGGTAGCTTAGCGGTTAAGGCATTGGACCACTGATCGTCAGGTCCAGGACTCAAACCCCTTTAACCTCAACTGCTCAAATATTTAATGAGATAAAAATGTAAGTTGCTCCGGATAAGGGTGTGTGCCAAATGCCATAATATAAATGTTGGAAAGATGGTGATCTTGTGATTTTTATGCCATTTACAAGAATAAAACATGTAAAATGTCCATATGTCTTTACACAAAAACATGTTATGCATCTTATTTGACATACTGTGTGTGAAAAAAGACAAATCTCGAGAAGATACACAGAATACATCTTTAAACAACACATTTTTTTTTTTATATACCTGAAACTTCTCTCCTAGTAGTTTGTGTGCTATTTCCTCCTGCTCGTTGGCTGCACGGCTACAAAAGTGAGAAAACAGTCTCTGCCAGCACCCCTTGTCTTGAGCCTAATAATCAAAGACCAAAAAAAAAAAAAAAAAAAAAAACACTGTCTGAAACAAGCACTGAAAGAAAAGTTGAAAGTTAGAAAGAAAATGGATGATTTGTCTATAGCAAAAGCCATTCTCAGCACTCTCAGCCAAAAAACCCTTCTCCACAATCAGAGCTATTACTCTGAAAAGGAGCAAAGAGAGAAAGACAATTACCTGCTTGACAACAGCAACCATTTTAGCCATTAGCATGATGCTGGAGGTTTCTGGAGGGTAGTGTGCACTCCTAAACAACACGACACGTTTGCGCACACAGACACACAGAAATATATTAAAGTTCCTGTCAAAAGTTTAAACACACCTTCTTGGTCAATGTTCTAACGTCTTCAACGTTGTATATTAATGCTGAAGACATTGAAATTATGGAATAATGTAGTCAACAAAATAATATTAAAAAACATCAAAATATGTTTTATCTTTTCGATTCTTTAAAAAAAAAAAAAAAAAAAAAAAAAAAAGTAATCCCTTGCTTTGATGGGAGCTTCGTCACACTCTTGGCCTTCTCTCAGACAGCTGCATGAGGTAGTCGCCTGGATTGGTTTTCCCAATGATCTTGAAGTAGTTCTCAGATGTGTTGTGTACTTGTTGGCTGCTTTTGAATCACTCTACAGTCCATCTCATCCCAAACCAGTTTGGGATGCAGCATGCAATCACTCTCCTTCTTGGACAAATAGCTCTTGCATAACCTGTAGGTGTGCTTGGGGTCATTGTCCTGTTGGAAAAAATGATGGTCCCACTAAGTACAAACCAGATGGGATGGCACATCACTGCAAAATGCTGTGGTAGCCATACTGGTTAAGGGTGCCAACAGTATCACCAGCAAAGCACCCCCACACCATCACTCCTCCTCCTCCTCCTCCATGCTTTACAGTGAGAACCACACACACATTCAGGAACCGTCTGTTCACCCCGTTCAAACATCTCAAATTTGGACTCATCAGACCAAAGGACAGTTTTTCACTGGTCTAATGTCCATTCATTGTGTTTCTTGGCCCAGGCAAGCCCCTTCTGCTTGTTGATCTACTGAAGTAATTGTTTCATTGCCACAATCTGACCATGAAGGCCTGACTCACTCAGAACAGTAGATGTTGAGATAAATGCTTCTTGAAGTTCTAATCTGAGGTGCTGTAAACTGGTGGTTTCTGAGGCTGGTCATTCTAATAAACGGATCCTTTGCCAGCTTTGGTCGCCTGTTTCATGGTTTTGATGGTTTTAGGACAGCACTTGAGGATATATTCAAAGTTCCTGAAATTTTTCGGATTCAGTGACCCTCATCTTCTTAAAGTAATGATATGCTGTCTTTATTCTTCTTTTCATCAACTGGCACAGTAGCTCTAGTAGCACTAATAGGGTTATTGACTCTGTACACTGAAAGGTCTAAAGCACCTTTAGAAGGCAAGAAATGTCACAAATTAACTCTCGACAAGGCACACGTGAATTGAAACCCATTTCAGGTGACTCTCTCATGAATCTGATAAGACCGCCATGTGTGTGCCAAGCTGTCATCAAAAGTTAAATGAAGTTACTTTTCACCTCCTAAAATATAAAACCAAAAAAACACTTTTCTGTTTATGCATAAGCATTCTTTCATTGTTTGAATGTCTTCACTAATAATGCACAATGTTGAAAATAATAATAAAACAGCATTAGAAAGAAACGAAAAAGAAAGAAAAATACTGTTAAAATATAATAAAAAAAAAAAATATATATATATATATTATTTTTTTTACTCATTTTAAAGAAAAAAAATTTAATCAATGCAGTATGCACGTTTTTTTCAAGTTACATTACAAGTATAAACATATTTTTGGCATGTAGGATTTCTTTTTTTCAATTGTCTTCAACAATTGTTATAACAGAGATGACCTTACATATAAAACATAGATAAAAAGATATTAATACAAAAGTTTAATTACTCCCCATATTTAACGTTAGTCAAATGGTGCTGATTAACTGAAACAATTTATGGGGAAAAATAAAAAAGTTATTGTAATGACGATCATCCTAGACATACTGTAACAGATGTCTTATAGCAGCACTCTTATTTATTTATTTATTTATTTATTTTGAAAGGCTTAATCAGTTCACGGCATTTAAATCTGGTTTGTTACTTATATCTTTTTATTTATTTATTCATGTATTTTTCCAGTTTCTCACCTCCATGCATCCTGCAGCTTGTTGATTGGATGATCAGGATCATGATGTGAAGGTCCCAGACACAGGACCTGGTGATATTGATCCCAGGCAGCCTGCCTGCACTCACTGCTACAGTACATCACCTACAGGAGACAGCAAGCATAACACAGGGATAACCAACGAGAAGCAGAAACACAGGAGTAGACAGTTTATTACCACAGACCTAATATTAACATGATCAATCACACACAGGAGGCTGCGAAGCAGAAGAAGGATGAGGAAGCAGACACATATACGACTGTGGTGGCTGATTCTCAAGTGGATCTGGTGCTGTAAATCTAGTGCTGTAAATCTGTTTTCTCCATTGAATAGATTTTTATTTCACCAATAGTTTTTAACCATATAGTTAAAATGGCCCTGCTGTTTTGCTTCAATGACAAATTTTGTGTCACAACAGGATTTCACATTCAGCTCTTATATCTGAATCGGAAAAATGAAAATGAAAAAAAAAACTCAAATGAAAAATAAATACAGTCCCTGACTTACAAACGAGTTCCGGTCCGGAAGAACGTTCGTAAGTCAGATTAAGTCGTAATAAGCGAATCTTATACACCGTTCACACAAATATACAATGTGAAGCATACATTGGTTTTGGACCGTGCCTCCAAATCGCGAAGGGAACCTCAGTGACGCAGCTGACCTTGTTTAAAGGCAGCCCAAGAAGACATTGCGGGGAGGACAACGCTACATGGTGTTTACCGCACGCTTGAACGGACTGTGTACGCGGTCTCGTTGAGGATTTTCAAAAATTGGGATTATTGACAGGACAGACATTTTCTATCATCGTGCTTGTTGCTCTTGTGTGCACATTTGCACATGTACTTTATGTTGTCTGTTGTCTATAAAAAAAAAATAAAAAAAACAACCCTGTAGATAGTCTTCCTTAGCTAGTTAGTTTTTGTTAATTTAAGTTGTAATTTATGTTAGGTCTATCTGTCTCGTCTCTGCTAGCCAGCTAACTAGGCCTCTTAGTTAGCTAGTTTAGTTTTTTCTGTTAATTTATGTCGTAAATTTATGTTGCATGTAGCACCTTGGTCCTGGAGGAACGTTGTTTCGTTTCACTGTGTACTAACTGTATATGGTTGAAGTGACAATAAAGCCTTTGAACTTGAACTCTTTCTATCAACTGATTAATTGAAACGCTGAGGCTGACTCATTTCTTCCGCACTCCCACATTCGCACACATACAATATACTGCACTTTAGACATTTCATACATTCACTTACACGCTGGAAATATTGTAAATAATTGTAAATATTGGTATCTGGTGCGCTGCAGTGTCTATTTTTTTGTACAATTCACGTGAGCTACGTCTGTGATTTGTTCGCAGATCCACTGTCTGTTCGCACCTGCGGAAATATTTTAACCTGAATGTTTCGTATGTCAGGGACTTACTGTATTACTAAAAAAAAAGCTTTTTAATGACGTAATGAGGTGCATCATTAAAACCGATAAGCAGGAATAGAGTAAAATAATAACTTGGGAGACATGATTTCCGTCTTTCAGCCCTGTACGTAAATATTTCAAACAAATAACATGAATTTCGTCTCTTTTCGTTGAGTCACTTTAAGAAACAAAAGGTATTTCTTGACTTAATTGATGTCTCTCTTTTGTGATTGTGAAACATCTGAATTGAAACTTAAACATACTGTGTATTGTTAAAGAAGACAATTATCATAATGTTTTACCCTCACCCCTACAACTAATGCACATTTTCTGAGATATAGATTTCCATACATAGCCGGTCTACCTTAATTCTGCTTCTTAGAAATCATAGGCATAATCATAATATCCTAATCCCTCTGTTATTACTCACTGTCTCTGTATTTGTTATATTAACACAAAGAGCATGTAATATGCAAAAATCTACTTTTAGTCATTTTTTAAATGGGTCTGCAGTGTGTGTAGCAAACAAAAAATGTGATTCCTTTTGTTCTTTTGTGTCCAGTGTTTTATTTGCCGTGGTTTAAGCCAGCCAAATAGATTTGGCCTATTGTGACCTCATACAAGAAGAGCCCCTCCCACCTATTTGTTGAGATATAAAAAATGCATTATATGAGGGGTATTTCAGCAGAAGCATTCACACATATATATACACACACACACACACACACACACACACACACACTTACACACTTTTAGGAACTCTGAGCCCTATGTTAACCTGTTACAGAAACAATAATATTATGGGAGCTTTAATGATTTCTTTACACAAAACACATCTGTAACGGAGCACATCTGAGGAGAACTGAAACATCTTACGCAATTATAACAACAAGCCTCATGGCCTTATCTTGATATCTGTGGAGATCCTAAACAACTGGGAAAACTGTTAAACATGAAACACATGATAAGAACTAGTAGGTGATGGAGTTCGGTACCTGGCACTGTGGGCAGGCCTGGTGCAGCTCGGGCCGGACCTTACACAACTCAGGATGGGGCAGACTGAGGGAAGGCAGAGCACCGAGTCTGCGTGCATTTTCCTCTGCCGTCTCCAGAGCCCGCAGACAGTACTCACACGCTGCAGAAAGGATTCATTAACTGATTAACAAAACAACTCGACCACATAGAAGTGTGAATCAATTTTAATAGCCAAGTACAGTATACATTAAATGAAGTGACTTGGTGTACCTTCACAAAATAGTGCCAGCTATTATTGTCACATTTACTGAAGACACTATTTAGTACATGAAAGTGTCCATGCAATGATTAAATGGAGATGGGTATAGCAACTTTCAGCACTTAGTGGTTTTTTTTTTTTGTACGTATTGTCTTGTGTATGTATTCATACCACCTTGAACATTTCTATAGTTTAAAGTGTTACCTGGAAATAACATGAACCTTTACCAACAGATTTAGCTGATATGCCTGCCTTTTAAAAATACTTAGGTGAGACACAATACATCATTAAAAAAATATTAAATATTCAAACATATCATATATAGAGCTAATAACAAATATTGGTTTCTGTATGCTGATGTATTAGATCATGCTGCATGGCCAAAAAATAAATAAATAAATAAATAAAATGAAGAAATTCATCATTTCAAAAGGTCAAATTACTGACTTTTACCAATCAAAGAAAACATTAAAATGACCAAAAATAGGTTAAGATCTATCCCACAAGTTATTTAAACCTGGAAGAATAGTGCTGAAAAAGTAAGTTAATAGAAAAAGAGGTTTGAATAGAGATCACTTAAATGCTTGATAAATTTTTATCACTTGTTTTTATTAAGTTACAGCCACAATGCAATGAGAGCTCAAGGGATTGGGGGTAAACAGTTTCTGTTGCCATAAGAAAACCACTTGTTAAAGGGACTACTATGGGAGAAAAAAAAGCAAGCATTCAGTTTAAGCATAAATATTTGACTTTGGAGGAATGAAAAAATGGTCCAGATTGACCCTATTCCAGAGTGATGGGTGCATCAGGGTAAAAAAGGAAGCGCATCATGCACAGTGCCCACTGTACAAGCCTCTGGAGGCAGTGTTATGATCTGAGGTTGCCTCAGTTGGTCAGGTCTAGACTCTGCAGTGTTATGTAGCAATAAAATAATGTCAGCTGATGACCTGAATGACCAGGTTATCACATCTATGGAGTTATTCTTCCCTGACAGCACAGACATACAGTGGGGCAAAAAAAGTATTTAGTCAGCCACCAATTGTGCAAGTTCTCCCACTTAAAAAGATGAGAGAAGCCTGTAATTTTCATCA
>JAQQZT010000012.1:9958534-9973069 GCA_030068275.1 Clarias platycephalus
GTTTTGGCCATAGTGGAGTTTGGAGTGTGACTGTTTGAGGTTGTGGACAGGTGTCTTTTATACTGATAACGAGTTCAGACAGATGCCATTCATACAGGTAAATAGTGGAGGCCAGAGGAGCCTCTTAAAGAAGTTGTTACAGGTCTGTGAGAGCCAGAAATCTTGCTTGTGATACTCATGATGAAAATTACAGGCCTCTCTCATCTTTTTAAGTGGGAGAACTTGCACAATTGGTCGCTGACTAAATACTTTTTTTGCCCCACTGTATTCCTGGACACAAATCGTGAAAGAGTGGTTCAGGGAGGATAAGGAATCATTTTCACACATAAATCGTCCACTACACTGCACGACGTGATGAAAGCTGAATTCACCCGAACAAAATATTAGTGTGTGCAACTAGTTTCTTTTGGCCATGCAGTGTAAGTCAGTATTGGATCAGTATTACATGTTGATCAAAATCTGCAATCACTTTTGAAGATGAAGGCCACCGTATCATTCCTGAATGCTTGTATGGATACATGGGGCTTCCTGAGGCGACTATTTGCATGCTGACCAACACCACAGTTCTCACCTTTATACTTGTACAAGGCATTCCACAAGAACTGAGCAGACACAAGGGGACGCTCAATGAAGATGGTCTCTCCTTTTTTGAAAGGTCTCTTGGCAAACAGTCCTTTACCCTAAAGAAGGACACAGAAAATGGTGTAAAAGGTTTAATGTTGTGTGACTCAGGCCTCCTTTAAGGCGTCGAGACCAAGTACCACACCTTCTTGTTAAGTGCAACCAGCTTTAATCACCAATCGATTGAATCTAGAAGCTATATAACCACAAAACTACCACAGTAATAACATATCAATGACTGGCAAGTGACTGGTCTAATATTCTAACATAAACTTTCATTAAGGTAACCATGAGATCTCCGGTTTGAAACATTTAGGAGCTGCCCCACTGTCTATATAAAGAACCACATAGCAAAAAAAGTCAGGAATGTTAGCGTGAAGCGGATTTATTACAGATACACACCTTGACATTGTCGATAAACCGGACTTCAACGCAGTTAATAGTTTTACCGGGATCAACGCATCGAGAAAACATGTCATCCAAGGGAGCCGCCATGTTGGAAATCACGTGTCAACTTTGACCTCTGGGCGGTTATCCAATCAGATGCTTGTTTTTCCGACGCGAGTTGACGTCAGACATGAAAACATAATGACATTTTTATATAAATATATATGTATATGCATAAATAATAATTACGAAGGTTTATATGTTTCATTTGAAAAAACATTTTATAAAAGTTTATACATTTCTTTTTAAAACAATTATTTTAATTGGTGAACGAAAGGGGGCGTGTCATCCGTGCTGACGTCAGAAGAGGAGGGAGGAACATGTAAGAAGATTGACCAATAAGAAATCAAGACGAGTTCGATTTTTTTTCCCCGAAGCAGCCAGCTGCTGTATGTTGTTGTGTTTATTTATTTTCTTTTATTATTGTTTCCACATTATTTTAAAATGTACATAATTTATTTAATTCAACGATAAATGTTGGTAAACGGAAAGGGGGCGGGTCAGAACGTTTTATAGTGGGCGGGGCTTGTTGGTGACCAATAAGCAGTCAGGACGCCTTCTTAAATTTTTCCGGGGCAACCAGCTGCTGTGTGTTGTGTTGTTCTGTTTTGTGTTTTATTTATTTATATATTTTACTATTGTTTCATATTTTACTATTGTTGTCAGGCTCTACAAACGCGTATAGAGTTTAACTTTCGGTTTTTATTTAAAATTATTTCTGTTTAACCGCCGGTTATTTCGGAATGTTGCTGGAGGACGTGAGGAAGCTGAAGGTGGCCGAGCTGCGGGCCAACCTGCGCGAGCGTGGACTCGACTCCAGGGGGCTGAAGGCTGAGCTCGTGGATCGCCTGCTGTCAGCCATTAACACTACACAACATGAACAAAGTGCAGATTTAAAGCATTTAGACTCCCAGACTGTCGAGGAAACATGTCAGGCTGACACGACAGCTGAGACAGCTTTAGGAGACAGGGTGCTAACTCTGGTGCAAAACCAATCACGTGCTGGAGATCAAATCTGGACAGAAACGCGGTGTTTTGTCGATCAGAGCACACAGACAGAGAATGAGTCAGCAGTCTGCTCCAGGTGTAAGAGCAGAGAAGGAGAAGAAGAAGAAACAGAGCAGCTCAAAGACCAGGAGGTCCTCAACAGCTCTGATGTCCATCAGGAGACAATCCAGTCTACACCACTGTACACCAGTCCTCAGTGTAAGGAAATTTAAAGATCATACATAAACCTTTATCAGTTATGTTTATTTATATGTTTATTTACTATTGCATAGTATTGTACGAGGTGGTATGAAAAGGTACCGTTTCATGTAACATAAACGGCAGCACCAGGCTACACGTACCGTCAAAGGGACCTTCATAAGTCAGTGTGCCAAAAGACATCGTCCTGTGTACACCTTGTACATGATGATCCTCAGAGAATCATTGTGTGTGATTTGAACATGTGTCGTGTTGCTGATCCAGGAGCAGAAGAAACATAATGTCGCAGTCTGCCAAGAACTCCGTCAGCATGCCATGGATGATCCGTCCTTCCTGTCGAGGATCATTACTGGTGATGAAACCTGGTTGTACAGGTACAACCCCGAGATGAAGCAACAGGCTTAACCGTGAAAGAACCTATCATCTCAATGACAGAAAAGGCGAGGCAGGTCCACAGCTTGATCGCCATTGTGGATCGAGAATTTGCCTTCAGTGGCAAGACAAGGTTTTAATGTGTCTGAGGGAGGACATATGTCGAAAAAACAGAGCTTGTAAACAGAACTAATTTAAAAACTTTTTCATACCCCATCATAAACTGTGTCTTTTAAGTGTTAGCATTTTTAGGGGGTGCAAGAATTTTTGGAAATCTGACCTATAAGGTTCCAGTATGTGGAGTTTGCATGTTTTTGACATGCTCAATGGACTTCCTTGTGCTTCTTCAGTTTCCTCCCACATTCCAAAGACATGCCTTCTACACTGAGAGAGAGAGAGAGTGTGGTGTGAAAAAAGGTGTCCTCAGAAATATATCTTCCCCTTACAGCAGTGATCAGAGGCATTAAGGCATTCACTGAATGTCATGTCAATAAATCAGAGAGTTGATATACCCATGCACACTTGTATTTACCATAAGTGTAAAATTACTGACCATAGCCTGTGTGATTTTCTTCGCCTAGTGTAAAGTCACCCACCACTGACCAGGCTATTTCTGTAGCCCATAAAACACTTCTCTGGATTGCAGTGTGTCATGCATTCATGCAAGTTCAGCTAGGTTTCGACTGTGCAACAACCACAGTGTGAAGATTACTTTTTCACATTGTATGAAATGATACCTGTATTACACTGCCTGAGCAAAAAAAAATAAAAAAATCACACTCGCACATGAAGATTTAGCTTTGATTACAGCACACAATGTGGTGCACAGCTCGTGTGTAAAAATGATTCCTCATGTTCCCAGAACCACTCTTTCACACCCTGGAATATACATACCCGTGCCATCGGGTAGAAAAAAAACTCCATAGATGTAATAACCTAGTCATTCAGTACTTCTACGTCATCAGCCAACTTTATTTTATTACCATATAATGTTGCTGAGTCTAGACCTGTCCAACTGAAGCAACCCCAGATCATAACACTGCCTCCAGAGGCTTGTGCACTATGCATAATGGTTGCATTTCATGCGTTTCCCTTCTCACCCTGATGCACCGATTACTCTGGAATAGGCTCCATCTGGACTCATCAGACCAAATGACCTTTTTCCATTGCTCCAAAGTGCCATCTTTATGCTCCTTAGTAAATTTAAGCCTTTTTTTCTTATTGGTCTCCGTAACAAGAGGTTTTTCTTATGACTACACAGCTGTTTAGTCCCAATCCTGTAAGTTCTCATCATATTATTTGTATAGAAATGCTCTGACATTCAATACCAAACATCGTTTTTCTTTTTCCTGTAGATATTTCTAGCATGCCACTTCACCAAGTGTTCACAAAACCATTCTTTTTTTTTTCCCAGACTACATTTCTTAAACAAAGTTTTATCTTTGAAATCCTTCCAGGTTTTGATCATGTGTTGAAGGTTTCTCAATCCAGTTCCAGTCATTTCAAATCTCCTTAGTTGTTTTCTTTGCTTAATGCAGCCCAATCATTTCACCCTTCTGAAATGACAACCTGCTGGCTTTAGTTCTGTGGTTGAGATGAGAAATAGTTTGATACCAGACCAATGTGGTCAGCAGTAGTCCTGTGGTCAGATACCGGCTCTAGTAAAGGAAGTGTTCAAGGGCAGTGTTAATAAAAAAAATAAGCCATTGTTTCCAGTTCTGCATCTAAAAAAGTAAGTATGTAAGATGAAGCGAGCTAAAGATTAGGAGTGTGCAGTGCAGTGTGCTCCACCTACAAGGTGTGACTTTCAGTGCTGTGAATAATCCACCTCCCATTTAAGATCTGTTCAGTGGTTCTCCATTTCAGTTCGACGGACAGGGTAGAGGGGTGCAAATGAGAAATACTGCACCTACAGTGCGACCTTAGATGTGAGACATGTCTGATAAAATGAAAAACCATTATGTAAAGAGATTCTGTCATGTCTGCCATTTCCCACAGCTCCTCACATAGCAGCTGTCATAGAGGTGACAGGAACAGAGCAGCAGGACGAGTCTAGGAATGTCAGCTCGCCCCCTCCCCATGCAGAGAAGGGCCGGGATTATTATGAGTTTAAAGAGGAGATTCAATATAAAAGGTATAACTGGAAAGATCTTCGCAGCCGTCTATATTTACATGCAATTGTCCGTGTTAATGTCAATGAATTATATAATTTTTTTAAACGCTGTACTGTTTTTGTCATCAGAGCCAAAACACCAGAGCCTGCTCCTGCCGGTGAGGATGAGATGGACATCGATGATGACGCAGTTCGTCTAGATTCATGTGAGTTTAAATTTAAGAGTCACCACGGAATTATATATTATACATTAATTGTGTTGTCGTAATGATGTAATAAAACATTTTGATTATTTATTTATTTTAATGTCCCTCAGCTATTGATCATTTTAAGTCTTTAAAAGTAACAAATTATAAGTTTGTTAGTTGTTTATGAGATATGTTCAAATCAAACCGGGACTTGCGATTAATTTTTCTTGTGAATGAAGCTGTAAAACCGACTTCAAGCACAGTACGGTGATGAGACTCTAACCACAGTAATGCATTTGAATGGTGCAAACGTTTTAAAGATGTCTGTGGGAACTGCACACACAATCATTCGCCAGCACCACTTGCACATTAAGGGAACTCGGCTGGAAGTTATTGCCACAATCCCCCCCGCCGCCCCCCCCCGGAGGCCAAAGTTTCAGACATGAAGCAGGCAGTCTGATCATGGATCCAGCATACTGAGAAGACTTTAAAGCACTAGTGAAACGTTGGGATAAGAGCATCAGTGTATCAGGGGATATATAGAGAAAAAAATTAGTTTTTAACTTGCTTATCTGTGTTCTGTTATTCTACACAATCAAAAGTCCTGGTTTGACTTGAACACGCCTCGTATCACTCTCCTCCAGAGTAATAAACTTACATGAGTGTCCACAGATTTACCGCTAGAAAATCAAGCATCATGTAACTGGAAGGAGTACGTGTACCTCAGGTGATCTGCATGCCTTGCTCATCTTCATGACCTTGTAAATTTTATTTTAATTTTTTTTAATTTTTTTAAAGACAACAGCAACCTGCATTTTGAAGTGGGTGCAGACGGGAGCAGCGGTCAGCCTTTACTCACGGAGAAGTTCCCTCTGCTGCACTCGGGGTGTAGAGTGACTCATGGCTTTACTCAGGGAAAAGTAGGATTCGAAGTCAAGGTGGGATTTTTAGCTCTTGACAAAGTAAAACAGCTTAGAAATCCAGTTAATTATTGAATCATATTCAGCATATACAAATTGTTAGGTATTGAAAGATTGGGAGTGGAACTGGGCAAAATGTTATATAAGCATCCTAAGTACTTTCATAACTAACCTGACAGTAATCAATAGTTGATTGGATGTTAAAATGGATTTGTGTACCCTAGTTCTCCCATATGCTGTCAACAGATTTGGATACCATGATGCATATATATTTATATCTTTTAGAAATTGTCACAATTTGATATTTCTGCTATATTTCTTACCGATTGATATTCAGCTTTTTCAGTCTTGCTGGTTTGTGGCTTTTTCTCTGTAGTATGTGAAGAGATTGTCAGCAGATACAGTGACAGCTGTCGACCCTGAGCCTCATGTCCTCAGAGTGGGTTGGTCTGTGAATGGCTCCAGCCTTCAGCTTGGTAAAAAAAAACTTTCTTTTTTTCTTCACTGTTAACTGTAAGAGGTGCTTGGCAGATGATGCCCAAACCTTGTAACTGTTGATTTCTGCAGTCTGTCATTCTTCTAGTTATATTTGTGTGACTCAGGAGAGGAAGAGCTTTCGTATGGATTTGATGGATCAGGCAAAGCAGTGACACGGGGAAAGATGGAAGAATTCGGCGAGCCGTTTTCCGAAGGCGATGTCATCGGCTGCTATGCGGTATGATGTAAAGAGTAATGCAGCACTAAGAACTAGATCCTATCTAGATCAGTGTAATTTTCCCAATCAACCTAAATTCAGGTTTTGACTTAAATTGTGGTGGATTTATTTTTTTCCTTTCTTTTTTCACCAAACCCAAATTATACATGATGCATTAGTGCTAAGATTGCATGTACTGTTTTCCTAAGGATCTACAATCTTCTATATAAATAAAAGGCAAGGCAAGTTTATTTGTATAGCACATTTTTCATACACGATGGTAATTCAAAGTGCTTTACATAAAAGAGAAGAAAATAATCATTATAACTTTTTAAATGATTGAAATAAAACAGTTAAAAATAGAAGATGTTGTACATAAAATACAGTGCAGTCAGTTTGGGCTCATTCAATAAATGCACAGATAAACAAATGAGTTTTGAGTCTAAAAGAATGGTTTCGTCTGTACATTGGACAAAACTCGCTCTTTCAAAGATATCTTTACATTTCATACATTGTAGGACCCAAAACCAGTCTCAGAAAATTTTCTGTATGTCTGTAGGTTTATGAATCTCTCTAGGTGATTTTGTCACAGCATCACGCAAAACTGGCTATACACGTCACTCAACAGAGCCAATCAACATGACATAAATTCACAGTCCGTGGATGACACAGAAACGACCATAATGTTCCTACAAAGTGCACGAGTCCTTGGGAAACAAATGAATGCATGACACAGCATGACTTACACCAAAAAAGGCAAATACATTATGAAAACTGAACATTCAAAGATTAATGGAAAGATCAATGTATGCTCATTCTTCCTGCGGGAAACCATAGTGATAATCAAAAGCAGTCATGTGAAGTGCCACTATAAGATAAAACACGGGTCATTAGAGCACATGTATCCATAGTAGTCCAAGGTAAGGGCGTGTCAAAAAGAAATCTGGAATGATCGCACACTGTTGTGTCCTAAAATCAAAATGTTGAGTAAAAGTGACGTTATGAACAGTTACGCGCCAAATTTAATAATTCACCAGGAGAGTATTTGGCTGATGGGTGCAACTTAGTGTAAACAAGGCGTAAAATACTCACCCTTACAAAATGTTATTTCTTTGTATCAGTAAGACAGGCAGACATGTATGTGGACTTCATGTGAGCTGAAAAATATCTCAGAATGCACATGTCAAACATTGAGGCAGAAGGGCTACAACAGCACAATGCCATGTCAGTTTCACTTCTGCCATCCAAGAAAAACAGAGAGATGAGGCTTCAGTGGGCACAGGATCACCACAACTAGACAGTTAAAGGCTAACAAACTGTAAATCTTGATTCATGCTGAGGCACACTGATGGTAGGGTCAGAATTTGGCACCAGCAGCTAGAATGCATGGAATCGACCTGCCTTTTGTCAACAGTCCAGTGTGGGAAGGTGAGGTAATGGTGTGGGGAGTATATTTTTTGGCCCACCCTAATAAAGTGCTCTGTAATACTTTACATTTTTCACTTCAGTTACACTTTCAGATTAGTTCCTAATTTATATGTGTCCTTTCTTTCTCTAGTTCATCAGTGACTGTGGGGAAACAGAAATATCTTTTTCTAAAAATGGCCAATTCCTCGGGGTGGCGTTTCAACTCGCTGACTTCACCCTGGCCGGTCGTGCTCTCTACCCGCACGTCCTCTGCAAAAACTGCTCTGTTTCCTTAAACCTGGACTCTCAGGGTGGGACATGGTATCCCGGACCTCCTGGATACTGCCCGTTACCAGAGCTTGTATCTGTACATCGGACTCAAGCTCCACTTCCTCCATCACATAGGAAAGACTGCGAGGTATGTTTCCTGTTATTCTATTTAGCTTTAGCTCTTTCATTGAAATCGTGTAAGAAAGTAAACGATTCAGGTTTTCCAGATCATTTTATTGCTTTTCCATTTCCATTCCCTCTCATGTTCAGGTGCTGATGATGGTCGGCATGCCAGGCTCTGGAAAGAGCCACTGGGCTGAGAACCACATCGCCAAGAACCCGGAGAAACGTTACAATGTGCTGAGCATAAACTCCATCCTTCACTGCATGAGGGTGAGCACAAATCAGAAATGACACTAAAGGATTGCAGTTGCTTTTTGTCTGATGTCAACGAGTGTTTACCTGCACCATATTTTCCAATCTTCACTCTTTATCAGATTGACACAGTTATCTGACATACAGTAAGTCCCTGACATATTAATGAAGTTCCTACCCGGAAGCATGTTCGTAAGTCAGATTCGTTTGTAAGTCTGACAGAATGAGTCTTGACACAAATATACAATGTAAAACAAAACACAGCTTAGGAGTTTTGGTTCCACATTATACTCTTGCGAGACTGCGCCTATAAATCACGAGGGTAATCCCAGTGACTAAGCGGGGTCTCGTTTAAAGGCAGCTCGGGGGGTTTACTGCATGCTTGAACGGACGCCATTTTGTCTCAGAGCTGTTTCGGCCTGTGAACTCCTGAATGATTTTCCGAAATTAGGATTATTCACCATCAGGACAGCTTTACAGGACCGCCATTTTCTATCATCATGCTTCTGGACTGATTCATTGAAACCAGTGAGGTCGGCACATTTCTCCCGCAACCCCACACGCGCACAAATGCAATATATCGGACTTTATGCATTTTATAAATTCAATTACACACTGAAAACATTGTATTTAATTGTTAATATTGGTATCTAGTGTACTGCAGTTTTGTTTTTGTACAATACACGATTTGTTCACATCTAGAAATGTTTGTAGATCTGCGGTCCGTTCGTATCCATGGAAATTCATAACTTGGATGTTCGTAAATCGGGGACTTAATGTAGTTGTGTGAACTGCATGCCATCATTTAATATAGTGGCTTTGCTTGTCTTTTTTTTTTTTAATGAAATCCAATAGTCACCTGAATCTTATCCCAGTAATTACTTTATTAAATGCACCCACTGGCCACTGCAATTTGAACACCATGTACTCATACACGTACTCCTACACATTCATATTTATACGCTAATCTAATCAGCCAATCATGTTGCGGCAGTACATGGCATGAAATCATGCAGATACAGTTCAGCAGGCTTCAGGTAATGTTGACCTTCTACATCAGAATCTGTGATCTCAGGGGCTTTGACAATAGGATGTGTGTGGGCACCAATCACGGATACAAAACAGACTGATCCTTGAAGTGGATGAGCTACAACAGAAGACCACAACAGGTTCCAATCCTGTCGACCAAGAACATGACTCTGAGTCTATAACGTGCACAGGCTTACCTAAACTGGACAGTTGAAGATTAGAAGAAGAAAACAAATATGTGCTCAATCCAGGCTTTTGGTGTTTTGTGTGTGTAGCTGCCGAACCCAGAACACAAGAATCTGTTGCTGCAACAGGCCACACAGTGTCTTACACAACTCATCAGAATAGCAGCAACCAAGAGGAGGAATTTCGTCCTGGACCAGGTGTGTGTGTGACTGTTTTATGTGCCGTATACACAGATGCTGTGCTGCCTTAGAACGACTTATGCAACCCTGCCTTGCTGCTTGATTTCCTTTTTACCTAGGCGAACATTTACCCATCTGCTCAAAGGCACAAGCTGCTGAGTTTTTCCAGTTATCACAGAAAGGCGGTGGTGCTCGTCCCCTCGGATGAGGAGTGGAAGAGACGTCTGCAGCAGAAAGCTCAGAGCGAGGGTGCAGTGCTGCCTGAAATATCACTTTTAAAAAGCAAAGGTCAGTTCACACGTACCCTTTTACCTTTTAATGTGCTTTCCATCTTACTCTCAAGGCCATGCCCTGGTGGATTAGCTTTTTGTGCTTTCTTTGCAATAACATGCCTGATTTAACTCAAGTAAGGAAGTAGTGCCCTGGACCATGCTACTGATTTCTGGGGTGGAGAAATAATGCTGCTTTTAGAAGTAGACTTAATTACAAGGGGAGTTCAATTCAAACTGGGACTTTTGGTTGTGCAGAATACCAGAACGCAGTTATGAGAGTAAAACTTACCCTTATTTTTCTATATAATCCGCTGCTACACTAATGCACTTATCCCAGCATTTCACTATTGTACCGATACCATCAAGGCAGAAAGTTTTCTCAATACGCCACTTCACGTCTGAACGCTGGCCTCCCAGGAACTCCTTTAATGGAACAAACAAGCGGTGAATTTGTGGAGGTTAATGAGTTTATTACTCTAGAGGAGAGTGCTATGAGGTGTGTTCAAGTCAAACCTGGACTTTTGATTGTGCAGAATAACAGAACACAGCAAGTAAAAACGTCTTCTTTTAAAAAAATTTTTTTTTATCATTAGCACCATTTAAAGACAAAGACAAATAAACATTTGCCAAGCATTTGTTTTAAATTTTTTATTTATTGCATAAAATGTAAGCTTTCTGAAAAACTCTTGCAGTGCTCCAACAACAAACAAGTCATATAAACTGGAATAGAATAGAAGTAAGGGATGAGCAAAAATACAAGAACATAATCATAAAAAAAAAATAAAAACATCTATATGATCCACAAAATAAATAAGTAGTAAACAAGTCTATTGAGCTACACAGTATGATATATGGACTGTAGGAACAGCGGCAATCTATGAAGATAACAGTAAAGTAATGTGTAAGTGTACTATCTTCACTTTGCGTTCTCATAAATCACACAAAGCTGTGAAAAGAAAATTATAAAGACGAAATGTATGTTTTTTTTCCTTTACTCACATTATTTTTGTAGCTCAACTTTACATTGCATACAGTCCTATAAATTCAGATTTTTTTTCTAAGAACTATAACAGACAGAATACACTTAAAAATGTAACTTAAACCAAAAATCTAGTTATATACGTATAAAGAAATATGGACTATTGGACTACATCTCTCCACAACCGCACAAGGTTACAGGACTTTCTCCGGGTTACTGGTCAGAGCTTTTTTTTTTTTTTTTTGTTCAAATAAATTCTAACTGAAAATGTAAAGTCAGCAGGGAGGGTGAAGGCGATAAAGTGCTTCCTTTGAGACATGAGCTTCTTGAACTGCTGCAACCACACAGATGGGGAGGGGGATTAAGCATAGACGCACATGATTGCACACCCGACCCCCCAATCATTACAGATGATTGTAGAGGAATTTTAATTTAAAATTAGCACGTAGCATATTAAAGATTCCAACTTAACTCTTTACATGAACACTGATCTGATTTAAATGTGCTTTTACATGCATCAAAGCATTTAAACAAATCTATTTTTTTCATGTACAAAGTGGTTCTGCTTCCTGTAAAGTGTTTAATTGTAATTAGTTAAATATTTCATAAATAACTTTGAGGCTAGCCTCAGTCTTTTCTGATTAATCCCGCCTTCTGCGTTATGATTGGTTACAAGAATTCAGTCTCGTCTATGATTGGTTAGATGTGAAGTGGCAAGCCAATCAGGGCCTCTTCCTCAGCCAATGATCGAGTAAATGTAAGTCTGAGGTAAAGACTGATGGAGGAGAGTTTACTGATTGGAAATGGAAGCTAAATTTCCTTCCTGTAAACTAGTGTTAATTTTGTCAGCTATTTTAGTCTTAGTCCCAGGATGAATGTCCCTGTTAGTTTTTGTCATATTTAGTCAATCTTATCCTATTTTTGTTTAGTCAAGTTTTAGTCGAAATTATCAGGAAAAAAGTTCAACACAGATGACTGCAATCCAAGGAAGATCTCGCATGACGATGCACGTCTGCACACTTCTGTCCATACTTCTGTCCACATCTGATCTTACTCAATCAGACTTTCATCTGTTTGGTCCCCTGAAAGCAGAACTGATCATTGTTCGAGCTGAAAACTGTTTTTTTTTTTTTTTTTCTTTCCTGTTTCTGCCTACAAAACGTCAACTTCTAGAACTGAATGTTCACTTGCTGCCTTATATATCTCACCCCTTTAACAGGTGCCATTGCAAATAAAATAAAACATTTCTCATCTGTTGATTTTCCTTGCAGTGAGTTTCACACTCCCAGAGCAAGGCGCTCTGCTAGAGGAAGTCCTGTTTGTCGAGCTCTGCCAAGAAGAAGCCCAGAAACTCCTCTCGAGCTACAAATTGGAAGCCACACGCCTCCTACCTACACCTGCCAAGCGCAAGAGGCACAACAAAGGTCCCCATAAACATCACCCTGATGCACATGGTGAGGGGAAAAACAGTACAGAACACAGGATCAGATGATAATCACGAGTGTGGAACCTAGATTTGTTGCTGCAGTTTAATGATCATCACACAGATGGTCGAAAAAGTAACATCTGCTTTGCCATAATTAGATCCTTATAATTATAATGTTGTGTTTAATTCTGTTTTTTCGTCTGCCAGGATCGAGCCAAAGCCGCAGTCAGTATGCACAGCAGTCACAGTGGGGATTCCATAAACAGAACGTGAGTTTATTCTGCAGCTTATTAGGCCTATGTCTTGTGCTGGTTACATTGTAAATGACCTACTTGCAGTAACATTTATTTATTTTCTCCTATTCAGGGATGGAACTTTTATGCTTTTTCACAGCCTTATGGCTATAACAGTGATCCACAGAGGTACAGAGATTACTATCAGCCCTGCACCGAACAGGTGAATAACTGCCTTATTCACATTCACACCATTAACACCTCTCCAGAGTAATGTGGTGTTCAGTTCTAACTAGAAAGACATCAGAACATGCTTTTTTTTATTATTATTTATTTATTTTTATTGTTTGCTCTATTCAGCCATACTAACTAACTATGTTGGCTAACTTATGTAAAATCTTAAATTATCTATTTATTTGTATTTTCCGACTATTAACGTATGTTAGCTTGGTAGTAGACTTGCACAGTTTAGACTTTCTTTGTAATTCAGGAAAAATAGATATATTAACTTTTTTTCCCTTTCTTTTGCAGTGGAACCTGGCTAACCAGGATCAGAGCTACTATGGCAACCAGAGCTTCTATTTTGGCAACCAAGCCTTTTGGTAAATCATAACAGCGACCCAATTAAATTATATTTGGGTATTGAGGTAGTGGACTTTACTTTGAACAACTGCTTTTGAACTTTGACTCAACAAAGAAGTAAACAAGTATTATGGCTCTATGCTGTTGATTTGTACAGTACAGAAAATGTAAAAAAAAAAAAAAAATGTAAAAGCATTTGTTTTATATACATTTTGTACACAAACACTTCCAACTTCTGTACCAGATTGTGATTTTATTACAGTATTCTAAAGTGTTTACTTTTAAATCAAAATGATGTTTTTTTACTGTCTGAACACCTACAATTTTCTTAAATACGTGGAGCGTTCAAGTCAAAACAAGACTGTCATGAATGAAGGCGCAAATCTTCAGGTTCATCAACATTTACAGACGACTTCAAGCACAGTACGGAGATAGGACTCTTAGCTGCAGTAAATGGTGCAAACATTTCTAAAAAGGCTCTATGTCTGTAAATGATTTGATTAATTTAAGATATTTCCACATTTAAGGAGTTCCTGAAAGGCCCTCGTTTTAGTCATGAGGCATGCAATCCTTTTAACCTTGATGTTATTTAAGCGCTAGTAAAACACTGGGATAAGTGCATTAGTGGAGCAGGGGATTATGTGGAGAAATAAAGGTAGTTTTTACTTTCATAACTGTGTTCTGTTATTCTGTATAATCAAAATTCCCGATTTAACTTGGCACCCTTGTACAGTGGTGTTCAAAATAATAGCAGTGTGTTGAAAAAAGTGAGTAAAGCTCCATATCCATAGCTGATGGTAGGGTCCAAGCTAGTATAATAACATTTAATTTACATCACATAAATGCATTGGACACCCTGCACATTCTACTCTGAATCACAACATGAAGAAAAATGTGCTAAATGTACTATTAGTTTAATTTAAGTGAAGAAAAACAAATATTAGTCTGTTCAAAAAAATAGTGTCATCACTCATCTTTACAAAGTGATGAATTTACTGTTTAAACAAAAATGCTTGAAGTTTAATCTTTCTTGTGC
>JAQQZT010000012.1:9999551-10026273 GCA_030068275.1 Clarias platycephalus
ACACACACACACACACACACACACACACACACACACACACACACACACACACACACACACACACACACTCTTTGGCTATCTCTCTCGGACGCACGCACACACCTACACACATGCACCCCTGTCAGTGTTATCAGCGTTCATGGGTTCCTCCTGAAGTGGACACAGCAGGGTGCGGCCTGCATGTCATCAGACAGCCTGGCTTCTGCTGTTAGCTTTTCAGAAAATCTTTCACCAGGAGACAGGCTGCTGCGTTCAAGGACGCCTTGTGCTTTGACCCAGTGATGGATAATACACTAATGTTGGGCAACACTGCACCACCTTTGGACACGCAACTTGACTGTAGTGTGGTGTATATGAGTTCATCTTTCTCATAACTTCTTTCAAAACAATATGTCATTTATATGAAAATAACTAAAATGTTTCTATTATTATTATTATTTTATTAATAATTATAATAATTAATATATTAACTTTTTTTCCTGTATGTGAGGGCTATTTTATTTTTTTGTTCATACAAATCGCTAGTTCAAAAAAACATGTTTTGTAATCAAATCATGTTTTTTTTTTCTTAACTTTTCAACACTCGTGGTTTTGATTACTGCTTCTTTCTTCTACAGTGACTAAACTATAGAAGCTCCAAATCACCATCAAATCTAATTTTTTCCCACATACTCCACTACTATTTTTTTTAGAGAATGAGCAGCTGACATAGTTGTACTTCTTAGCAACGTAATAATATTGGCTGGTGGTTACAGCACCGACTCAGGGACGCCAGCGTAAGCATAGAACTTCCTGATTACCAAGCACAGAGTAAGCATGAGTTAAAATTGGAGCTTGGTGGAGATACATAGTGGAATAAGGCTGAGATCTGGTAAGATAATTAGTAAAATTAGGAAGTGTAATGTTTGGTGAGCACACGTAACTGAGAGACGTCACCTACATGCTATGCATCGAAAAGGAATTATACAGAGTTCCTTTTTTACACACTTGTAAGCATTTTTTAAAGGGATCACTTGGGGTTCTTGTTAACAGCAGACTTCCTAGCACTATTTTCTAACATACAGTTCTCCTGGTGAACCAATGAAAGATTATGAATGAATAATTCTCAGAGATAATAGAAAAATATAATAGGGCTAAATATTTAGAAATTCAAATCTAGAAAGCAGCCAACAAATACTGTAGTTGGATAATTTGAGGTGAAGTAGAAAGCGGGTTTTAACTTTTTTTTTTCTTTTTTTCTTTAAAAAAAATAGAAGGATCCAGGATTTTTAACCTCAACCCAAAGTTTTGGAGTTATAGGAGGTAAAAAATATTACTAGAAACCAAAATCTTATTCATATAACTAAGTGCAGTTCGCATGCATACTTGAACAACTTTCGTTGGTATTTTCTTATGGCTCTGATGCTTATTGTTCACAAAAGTTTTACTATTATTTTACCAGTTGCCTAATGGGTCATTAACACAATCTGTAGCTCATGGATAGAGTAAAATAGTGCATGTCAATAAAATGATAAAATACAGTAGTAAAGCTTTAGTTGTGCAGTTAATTGGTAATGCTCGCTATATGAGGTCTCAAACCTCTTATACTACTTGGAAGATAACCCCGTTACAGGTGTTATAAAGTAGGCTATATGGACACTTAAGGTTATACAGACACACTCCAGTAGCCTCTAATAAATGAATAAATGCATAAACATATAAACCAATTAGGTTAAATAAACACAAATGTAAATACTACCCTATAATATCATTTAAAAACATTTTATATGTATTAAATTGGCCACAGGAACTATTTGTTTACCACTCCTCCAACTCCTGTGAGTACTTGTGTTTGCACAAAATTTAAAACAGAGCACTTAAAAAAAAAACAGTAAAATGTACTGCAACTTTAACATTCACAAAGTTGCTTTTTAATAAAAGACAGAAATAATGAGTTTTTAAGTTTATAGGCTATTTGGTGTAAAAGAAGCCTTATGGAGCCACATAGACAGAACACAACATATAAGAGCATCGCTTTTTATTACCTTGTAAACTCTGAGCCTTTATTCTACACTGATGTGCTCAGAGAAAAGTGCTAATAATGTGAAAATTACATGGGACACTGTGCCTCAGGACACCATGAATTCTGTGAGCGATTTAATACAAAAGATAAAACTCAGAACTGTTGTTCAGAGTTTTATCTTTTGAAGCAGACAGTCAGATGAATGGATTTCAGTTTCAGTTCAGTGTGAAGGTCATTTTGACTTTTAAATAAATAAATAAATAAATAAATAAATAAATAAATATTCTTCACAATGCCACCCTATTATAGTAGAAACTTTCTTGGAAATCTTTAGGGGAACATCCTGTTGAAGTGAATAAACTTCTCTAGGAATCTTTACAAATGTTTTCTGAAACATGAGTAGTTCCTAAATTCACCTCACTGAAATAAGAACCTGTTGCATTAAGTTTGGCAACATATATTTGAACTCTTGGTGTTTTATGTCCTTTAGCTTGTTGTCTTGAGGAGACCCAAGAATATTATTAGGTGATGGGGTCAAAGGTAACTGGAAACTCCATGAATTATAATTAGAGGGCTCCAGGATATAATGTTTTTGTGTTTGCTGTAAAGATTTAACTTAAAATGATCTCTTAAAAAAAATGGTGATAAAGATTCAATAATGCTGGTTAAAGCGCGTGGAAAACTCGCCTGTGCTCGCTTGTGGTCCTGTGCGCCTGGCCCACTCGGCCTGGTCCCTCTCAGAGACGGGGGACAGCTGAGGAGGACCGGGGACATTGGTCAAGCTGCGTTGCTCCTGCGGGGCCACCAGGCCACTGATGTTCCCCGCGTTCACTGGCCCGAGGCTCGCGAAGGGCGCGTGCGCGGCGCCGTGCGTGTACAGCGGCCACTCGTCGTGCGCGGGCGCGTAAACGGGATTCCACGCGCCGCCGCTCTGCGCTCCGTGATGGTGCTCGTTCCCCACGCCCGAGACGTGATGGTAGCCGGTGTAGTCCGAGTACGGCGGCGACGGGTACACGTTCTGGTGGCCGTAGCCGAGGTTGACGTGCCGCGCGGGGTTGCTGTACATCGCGCCGCCGCCGCCGTCCCTTTCCAACAGGTAGCTCACGGACATCCTGGCGAGCCGACTGCTTGGTACATAATGGCCCCCGGAGCCTGCTGTCAGCCGCCGCGGGGCAAAGGCGAGTTTTACTTTAACTAAAACCTCACCTTCCTGGTAAAGCTCACCTGTCCGCCACACGGCTGATGACGTCGTGTTTGCTAAGTACCTGGGAAGGGGGGGGCGGTGTGGGAATTATACTACAGTAGCGTATGATTTTACTGCCCTGGCACCGGCACCGACACCTCATGAGAAGGGGGTTTTATTGGTTGGGTGGTGCTCGACAGGACAATGGCCAAAGATCAGATAGAGAGGAGATTTTCCTGTAGGTGTCTTGTCAAAGGAAATCTAACCTTAAAAAGAAATCAAAATAATAATACTATTTTTTATAAAGTGGCTGCACGGTTTTGGCCAGCAAGTGTTCAATCACCATTACATTTAAGTTAAATAAAATTATAGAATAGAACAGAATAGAAATGTATGTATACTAAAAGGCTAAAAACATTATGTTTTATGCTATTCTATACTTTCAAAAACATTTCCTCAGATTTACATTTAATACATTTTATTTATATTCTAAGTGCACTAAAAAGAGAAGTTTCAAAATTTCAGTTTTTGTTCTACACATTATACACTCTAATGGACAACTGGATGAACACTGTCACTCTAATAATGTAAAATAACCATAACATTAAACCCACTAACAGGTCAAGAGAATAACATTGATTATCTCTTTACAATGGGTGGGATTTATTAGGCAGCAAATGAACATTTGGACTTGATGTGCTGTAAAAAACAGTGTAAGGATTAAGTGTAAGCATCTGAGCGACTTTAACAAGAGTCCGATTGTTAGACAGCTGGATCAGAGCATCTTCAAAATTGCAGATTTTGCTTGTTGTCCACCGCTGGAAGTACCTACAATGGACCTGGAGCAATAGACGACTTATCTGATGAATCATGTTTTGTTTTATGTTATGAGGATGTGTGGTGTATGTTGGTGTCAGTTACATGGAGAAGAAATGGCACCAGGATGCTATAGGAAAAGGAAGTAAGCTGTGATTCTCTGGGCAGTGTTTTGCTGAGAGATTTTAGCTCCTGGCATTCATATGTTGGTGACTTTTGGCTTGTACTACCAACCTAAAAACTGCAGACCATGAACATCACTTCACGACAACATTATTCCTAATGGAAGTGTACAGCCTTTGTCAGCAGGATAATTTCCTCTCATTCATTGGGAATGGTTTAAGGAACATGACAAAGAGTTCATGGTGTTGACTTGGCCTTAAAATATTTGTCATAAAATATTTTTTCACATAAATGAGGACTGCACTCTCAGAGGTTATAATTTCTTTTTGTAGTCTCAAAATCCTGTATAATGTAACTGTACAAATTCTATTTTAATTCTGTTTCATTTTGGTAACTTTTGTAAATATTGTGAATTGTTCAGCCTAAATTTGTTATTAAAAAAAGTATTCTTATATTACTTTGATTGAAAAATTCAATTTAAATTTAATTGTACTTTCCAGCGCAATTTATTTTTAATCACAAAGAAATCTTTTTTTTTTATGTCGGGGCAGTCGTGTTAGTGCTACAGTGTATGGCTGTGTGTATGTAACAAAAAAAATTCAAATCAAATCAAATCAAATCAAACTCAAGCTTTTTTTTTTGTCACCTACACAACCATACACAGTGAAATGTTTAAATGAGTACTTGTGACAAAAAGAGAGATTTCTCTTTGATGGAAATAAATTGCACTAAAGAGTACAATTAAAAAAAAAATCCAATCAAAGTATAATATAAGAATATGATTTTTTAAAACGGAAAGGTTAGATACAGTAATATAAGAAGATAGAAGATAGATTTAACTGCTATAAGAGAAAGAGAAAAAACTTAAATAAAACTTTAAAAGAAAGTTATATAAAATTAAACGAAAATTTAAATACACATGGTACTGTGTATTTCTCATATAATTTCAGTTTGATCAAGCATTTGTAGGATGTGGGGGACAAACAAGTCTGATCCATGAAGGCCCACCTCACAACTGAGAAAACTTAGAGGAAGGATCAGATGTGTTGGTGCCAGATACCACTGCACTCCATAAGTGGTCTTGTGGCGCGGAGGGACCTATGAGTTACTGTTTATTACAGTATTAGGCTTTGAGTTATAATTTCAGTGTTGTTGAGTACGGATGGAGCTGTGCGTTATGATTTCCACCAAAGCCTAACAGGGCAGGAGGCTGTGCGCTTTGAGGAGCTGTAGTTACAGTAGTCGGCACTCTTCAGCCTGAAGAAGTTTCACACAGAAACCGCGCGGCTCGCTGAAGTGTGTCCTCCCTTTTGTCTTTCATTTCCAGTTCCTACCACTTCAAAGCCTTCCCTCAGACACGCCGGTGGGCTGACAGGACGGAGAGGAGAGGAGGGGTTGGTCATGTCACATTCTTCGTGACGCCAGCTATTTACATCGGAAAGCGCGCGCGCATATCAAAGCTCGCGCGACGAGGACATCAAAGCCGGAGCAATAAAATGTTACAAATTGGCTCGTTGGGGTTTTTCACACACGTGGAGCATGAAACCCCGACTGTATGTAAATGTCTCTTCCCTCTCTGTCTGTCTCTCTCTCTCTCTCTCTCTCTCTCTCTCTGTCTGTCTGTCTCTGTCTCACTCTCACACATCCAGGCTGATACTCTGTCACTATAATATTCTCCTTTTTCCTGTGCACATAAGCACTTATTAAGAAAATAGCTTTATGTCATTTTTACCACTAGTCGGCAGCAGACACCTAACAATTGTAAGCAATTGACAGATATACATTTAAAATACCAACCATGATGATTAAAGTGAATAAACAAATTTATTTATAATAAGGCCTTTGATGGTTCAGTGGTTTGGGTTCTCGGATGCCATGCGGTAGACCAATGTAAGATTCCCAGCTAATGCCCAAACCCAGCAACTTGGATGCAGTGCCGGTCCCAAGCCCGGATAAAATGGGAGGGTTGCGTCAGGCAGGGGATCCGACAAAAATTGTGCCAAGTTGTGTGCGGATCAGATGGTCCACTGTGGTGACCTCTTGACAGGAGCAACCGAAAAACAAACAACAACATAGCAGGGACACTATGCATTATATGTTAGATTCTTCTTATTTTTCTCCTTCTCAAAGTCTAAGGACAATCTGGGGCTTTATGTTTCTCCAATAAACAGTTTTAAACATCATCAAAGACCTCGATGTCTTAAATACAAAACGAATTAATCAATTCTACAGTGACTGTTTCATCCTCATCAAGGTTGCAGTAGATTCACACAGACTGTAACTGGAGCTCAGGACTGAACTGTTTTGATGTCATATGATGTATGCAGTACAATGTGATTTAATATGCTAAAATAAACAGCACAAGTGTGAAGAGAACCAGGTCACATGTCCCTCATTTGGACTGACAGGGACAGAGAAACATGAACAGAGATAGAGTGAGGAGGGGGTAATTGTTACAGTAAAAAATGAAAAGCACACACACACACACACACGCACACACACACAAGTTGTGTCTTTTCTTATATAAGAGGAGGAGGAGGAGGAGGAATGGGCAACTTCCAGACTTGAAATGGAAACTTCAGCAGGAAAACACTGACGCATGAAAAAGCATTACTTCCCAGAGCTTTGACTCTTGCTCTAGAGTCTTGTTTTTTCAACTAAAAGATGTCGAAATAAGAGTCAGTGGTCTGTTTCACTTTTCAAGTTAAATGCCTGAATGTTTCCGACTTCTTCAAATAAAGTGTGGCACTGGAGCCATTCTCCTTTTCTGTTTTGAGTTACTAATTGGACTGGATTGATTAGGGCTAATTCTTTATTATAAGTACAGATGGTCTGTGATGCCATTGTGGTAAATGACTGTCAAGTCCAATGTCTGTAAAATGAAGAGGTAATGTCTTACATTAAGTTTATATTAATGAATGCTGTTTTTTTTTTTTTTTTTTTTTAAACATGGATAAAACTTATAAGCCAGAAAAAACACACTTACAACATAATTTATCTTAATATAACACAGAAACAATAAAACTTGTAGATTTATTTACACATTTTACAATAAATATGTTATACTATAATATACTATACTTAAATTTCAGCATGTCTGTATCTGACCCTGTATCTGTGGTGCTGCAAGAAAAAGAAAAGAAAAATGCCAGATACTCTTTTGTTAAATGTGATAATAGAAATTGTCACCATCAGACAACTGAACAATCAAATTTCTTTTGCACACTGAATTATTGTAAAAACATCTATATTTAGAACTAGCAATGCTTTAATAAGTGTGAAATTATTTTTTTTTTATAATCTTAAACTGTCCAGTTTTAGTGAACCTGTGTTCATGACTTCTGTTTTTCCTCACAGAAGTGGAACCTGATGTGGTCTAGTTTTATTGTAGTCCATTCACCTCAAGATTTAATGTTTGGGTATGATGAGTTGTCCTCCAGCTCATCATATGAATTACTATAAACTTCCTGTCAGCTCAGACATGGCTGGTCATTCATCTCATCTGTGTCATCACAGAAAGAAGGTACTTCACCATGCAGACCCTCTGCACACATGAGTTTTTTTTGTTTCTCACAATCTTCTGTGTAAACTCTGTTGTGTGTGGCAAGTTTCTAAAATATTCAAAAGCTCATCTGAGACCAACCAATATGCTATGGTTAAAGTCATAGAGACCATAATTTTTCCCATTCTGATGTCTGCTTTGAATTGGCATGAAAAAATACATTGTGTTGCTGCCATGTGGTTGAATGATTGGATGCTTGCATAAACGAAAAGGTGTACATATTATAGTGGACAGATGGTTTATATGATACATAGTTCTATATAGAAATAAATAATTAACTTATTAGATATAGATATTGGTGGGACTCTAAATGAGTGTCGTATTACCGGCAGTTCCACTTAAAGGGTAAATCTTATAGATATATAACAAATAGACAGTGCTCGTATTCTATAAATGTAACATGTGTGGTGCACTGCAGGTGCTTACATTGAAGCATCATGTATTTTTCCTATTTGGAACAGTACCTACACTACCTGTAAACGTCTTAAGAACCCCAGTGGGTAGCACTGCTGCATCACAGCTATAGGGTTCATGGTTCAGTCCTGAGCTCAGGACACATGTTTTCTTTATGTGCATATGGGTTTCCTGAGGTTTCTCTGGTTTCCATCTCTATCCAATAATGTGTAGACAACTGTGCTAACCCCCATCTGGGATGAATTGTTGACAGGATAAAGAGCTTAGGATGGACAGACAGACAGACAGACAGACAGACAGACAGACAGATAGATAGATAGATAGATAGATAGATAGATAGATAGATAGATAGATAGATAGATAGATAATTATTGTGGTCAGTGGACACACAAGGCTAGCAAGACAAATGAGCTAGCCGCAAACCTATGACACTATCTTCACTCACCCAGTAGGGGGCATTGTGTGATTCTACAGTATTATCTTTATTTTGCTGAGTTAATACATAACTTTCGGATTAGGAAATTATGAGCTAATCTAAACAAATATTTGTGTAAGAAGAAGAGTAATAAAATTAAACACAACACAAATGTTAATCTAAATGATTAGAATTGAATGTACCTAGTGATTGGTAAGTAAGAAAAGTAGAAAATCTGAATTTAAGTGCATTTGATCAAATGTCGACATTTTGTGCATTTGACAAATTGGATATATTTCAACATTTGCTTTCAATCTGACCACCTTCATTCTTGTTGACCATCCAACTGTCTTTTTCTGTTTCTGTGTGTGTTTGCTTCTACTCTTTCTCTCTCTCTCTCTCTCTCTCTCTCTCTCTCTCTCTCTCTTCACCACATTTATCCACCGTTTCCTGTTTCAGACATCAACATTACAGCATGTTCTCCATCCTGTCTCCACAGACCAGCCCTTCCCTGCCAGCGGTTCCAGACCGCTACGAAAATAATGAATTTAACTGCAAAGAGTATAAAAGCTGGATTTTTCCATGCCATCGTCTGTTTTGGAAACCAAAACTCCTCACCTCATGTGACCAGACTTTCAATTATATGAAAAGTAGTTTCACCATTTGTTAGTTCTGCTGGAAAACGGATTTACCTGAGCTGCTTCATGAGCAGAGTTGCGTCTTCAGGCGTACACGTGAGCGGAGGTATAGTTTCATACTGAGTATATTTTCAACATCTGCTCATGTGATCTAAACCGCAGATGCTTTATAAAGAACTCACAGAACAGAAGCTGTGCCTCATAAAAAGGCACATTTCCCTCCTTTAGACAGTAAATGTGCATTTAGAGGTTGGGTCGTTTCAGAAGCGCGTGCTAATGCTCGTCAAGATTGCATTATGTATATTAAAGGGCTTGGTCTTTGAGAGCATAAACCATGAATCAGGCTTTCAGTCACATTTCTAAAGATGCATAAACAAGGCTAATGCTTATATATCCAGTAATGAGTTTTCTTATGAGCTGTTGTGGGTGCAGTTTAAAAGCGTACTATAGACATATAGCAACTGTTCATAATCAGAAACTTTTTATCTGATAAATATAGAGGCAAGAACATTCAGTATTAATATCACTGACCTCACCCAATCAAGTCATTTAAGAAAAAAAAAAAGCATGTTAACGGACACTCACACACAAACACGCACACATGTGCACTAGCTGTAATAATGTGCCGTTTGCCAATAAACATTGAATATGCTCTTTTAGATTTTTAGACAAATAGGTCACTGACAATTTGTATATTACAGCATCTACAAATCTGGAGTATCCAGGTGAGATCATCCCCTGAAGAAAGGATATGACGAGCATTTAGGGAAACCATGTAACACCATTGACAACAGTGAGTCACAAGTGTTAAATCATTGATCCAAATAGCACATTAGGATGAACCACACAGGTCTGAAGCATGAGAGGAGCCACAGTGATAAGTCAGGATATGGATAATCAGTAAAATATTTCCCATCTCAAATACATAGAAACACAGTATGCACACAAGCACGTACTGTTTACCTTTAACTAAAATTTGACCTGCTGCCTAACTAATTATATTAGCTATTAGAATCATGGTAACTTGGCATACCAAGGAAAACAGGATTGGTTAAATACAGTCAATTAATATTAAGAAATTGTCAAAACTTACCTCACAATGTTTTTTTCTAATGAAATAGAGGTCATACTTTCCAGGTAGGCAGAAGAGAAACATCATTTTATTTGCCAACTCAAGAATACTGAAACAGACGAAGAAGTCTTTATTTAAATCCGTTCTTTGCCTATAAGGAATCTGGGGTCAGGGATCACACACTGATCCTTGAGCACAGGTAGTTAAGGGCCATACTCAGGATACCAACAGTAGCAGGTCAGTGGTGTTAAGACTCCAAACCGTGATGTTAGTAACTTAGCACCTTTAATCACTTATCCACTACATCTCCTGCTCAACAGTCCAAACTGTTGCAGTCACTTTATCTCTGCCTCTGAAAATACCTTTTCAATATTCTTGATAGCTTTCCTCTGCCTTGATGAACTTGATTGGACGCTGCACCGAAATATTTGGATGCAAAGGGATTTTTCTCCCTTGGAAAGGTAGCTAAGTATGAGTACAAATACTGAGTTTAAAAAATGCACATGTATTAAATAAGTGCATTCGTAGGGTTTCACTGCAAAAATGCTATAAACACAAATTTCATGAATTCATTCATTCTTCCATTCATTCATCTATTCTTTATATCTTGTGTAGGGTCATGGGTGACAATTTGCAATTTGTAAATGAAAATCTCTTTATGACATCTATATAATGTGTTTTTCTTCATTTTTGATTAATATTATGTCTCTATCCTTTACAACAAATTTATGATAAAAATGTTTGGCCCCCTCATTTCTTTGTAAGAAGCTGGTTTTATAGTGTTTAAAAAAAAAAAAAAAAATACAAAATGCATTTGTGTGTTTCAACTCATTAGGTCCTGCGGTGAATAGGCAACCTGTCGGTGTGTACCCCACCTCATGCACCGAAGTTTTCTGGGATAGATTCCAGGATCTCTAGGCTCATTTGTATTTAAAACTACAGACAATGAAACAGGGAATTTGGAACAGGAATCATACAGAAGGAATTTCAACAGTAAGTAAAAACTTAAACGCAATCTGTTACTGTACTGTATTGATATTTTTGTGTAAAATATGGTACATTCTACTCATTATGTGAGTAATGATGAACATACATTATGTGACATCTCTCATTCCTTCTTACTTATGAGTGGAACAATTTGGTATATTAAACAAAAATTATATGAAGGCCTCTCATGAAGGCCATCCCAGGAGGGCACGAGGCCGCAGACGACAAGTTCATTTAGAGTTATCAGCCTGAAAAATGACCAATTTACAGAGCAGAAGTAGCAGACACATCTCAATATCACCTGTTCAAAGGAGATTAATGAATTTTTTGGACGCCTTCAGCATTCCTTTACAATGTAGAAAGAAATAAAAATCAGGAACCATCATAGAGTTAGAAAGTGACCCCAAACTTTTGAACGGTAGTGTACATATTTTTTTTCTTCTTCTTTTTCTTTTTTTTTAAAGAAAAGGATATAAAAACGGCAATTTCATCACAGACTATTATACCCAATTGACAGTGCAAGACCGTTTGTCTTCCCACCTTGACACACCCAATTATGTAGCAGGTGTTTAAAATATGAAGTGGAGGTAAACTGAAATCAGCACTTTCACTGCCAGCACTGATAACAACTTATGACCTTACTGAGATAAAATAGCAAATTTATTTCAACTGATTAATTAACGATGAAACATGTTCATAAAGGCGGAGATGTGATTCACAACAGATTCAGAAATCGTATAGACTTATGAAGCCCATGCCAAGATAGAGAGACAGAGAGAGAGTGTACATACATTTGCAATGACTTTAAGGCTACAATGATCTAATAAAAGTCAATTATTTTAGATACTTAACATACATTTGAACTCGGGTGGAAAGTAAATGGAGGACTTCACTTTCATTGGAGTAATATTTTACTTTGTGTATGTGTACTTTGACTAAAGTACCCAATTAAATTTGGTGATGGCAGAATGCGTGATGCGTGTCCTGCTGAAACACTAAACAGAGACCTCTAAGACTTATGTTAACTTGTTAAAAAGGAGTATGGTACCACACCTTTAAAGACAAATTTCCTGAGACTACTTATTATGGAAATAAACAGTATTGTGAAATCAAGCATTGTCAAGACCTTTGAATGTTGAATTGATAAGAAAGACATCCAGCTATTACTCACACTAAGCTACAAATGCTACAGCTGTGACACTTCTTACTAATGAGAATGTCCTCTGACTAAGCCCTTTTGGGTTTTTACCTGTTCCTAAGCCAAGTCTGAAAAAACCCTGATCTGGGATCATTTATGACAAACCCGAGTAAACACGAGAGAGGTTTTTTAGAGATGTTCCAGAGAAGCTGTCGAGATGTCAGTTCGAGCTGGAGAAGTTGCTGAGGTTAGACTATTTCCTGTGTCTCCCTGCTGCCTGTCTCACAGTCCTCTGATTTATTTTTTCCTTTGTCAGATTATTGTTAATAATTTCTATTTATTCCAAGCAAACTTCCAACCAGTTTGCTTATGCATTGTTCTTAAGAAGGAGTGTGTTGTGTGTGCTACATGGTTTAGGCTCTTGGGCTTATGATGATTAAAAATCTAACAAACTATATTGTTGACCATCTGCCCTATTCCCTTGGTGAGTCATGCATATCTGCAAATCTTTTAGAATCACACACACACACACACACGCACGCACACGCACGCACATACGCACGCACGCGCACGCACGCACCCACACACACACACACACACACACACTTACTTGCTGTATGTATCACCACATTTATCCACCATATCTTTTGTTCCTAAAAGAGAAAGCAGTAAATTACTCACTAGTCACGCTACACTTTTTTTTGTTTTTGTTAACATTCTTCATTTTGAAAACTGCAGCATCAGTATCAGGTTCTAGGATTGTCTCTTCTTATCTGCATTATGCGAACATCAGGTTTTGTTATTGATAATGTGATAATATCTCTGACAGAAAGTCACACACATGCCAAAATTACAGATGTGGTTTATACATGTCTTTTTCACATACTTTTCCAACATGTGGTGCAGTTTTTCAGTAAAAAAAAAAAGAGATACTTTTGTACATTATTATTATTATTATTATTGTAATTTGTATAAATAAATAAATTAATTAATTAATAACTTTCCCCCCCAAGCAATTGTTTTCACATAGGAGTATGTGTATTTTTAGTGATTTATATATTTTTACGTTTTTAAATAAATGATTTACTCATTCATACTTTTTTTATTACTTGTTCTTGAAACTGATTTTTTATATTATTAATTTCTTGAATTTTATATCTGATTTTTTCAAATTAATGGAATGTGCTATTTATTATTTTATGTCAGATTTTTATGTGCAATAAATATATTTTGTATACATTATTCTTTCACAATGTATTTATAAGTTCATATGCATATTTTATACATCATTCTTTTTTTCACATGGGATTTTTACATGATTTCAATATTAGTAATTTAAATGTAAGACTTGATATATATCCACCTAACTACCTAGTTAGTTAACACTGGTATTATTTATTTATTTGCTAGTTCCCACATGCCTCCTAATTGCCTTCAGAAGAAATGTGATGAACTGCATAAGACTAGAACTAGTAGTACCTGAAGATGGGTCTAGTAGTTCTTTTTTTTGATGATTGGTTTTGTATGTCATGTTGCACAGCAATACCAGAGACATGGACAAATTTTGTTTAATGATAAAATATAAAACTTTTACTTAACAAGGCTTATTAGTCTTAGAAATGTATAACAGACTGTATACAATAACTAACATGAGATTCATAAGCATGCATCCAGGCAATATAACCAAAAATTTGGCTTGCTTTAACAAAATGTGACACCCATTGGGAGTGTTTATACTTCATGAAACGGAGAGGCTCAAACATTGAGAACATGTAAAAAGTAGTCACATGACCTAGTGGTAGCTATTTGCTGTGCTCTTACACCTGTTCATCATTGTACTATTATGGAATAATGAAAGGTTATAATACATGTATTATTATTATTATTATTATTATTATTATTATTATTCACTTTCAACACTTTATATTTAAATGTTGCCTTAAGTCAACAAAAAAAATTGTTTAAAATGAAAAAATAAATAAATACATACATACATACAAGACCAAACAAACAAACAAATGTATGTTGATGTTGCAAAAATTTTCCATTCTACAAATTTGTACAAACATTTTCTTACCTAGCAGTATCATGTGATACAGGGTTAAGTTTCATTTATGGGTGTGACTGCTTCAGTTGCCACTTAGGATGATTAAGAAAGCAATTTATCCTAAGTACTGTTCATTTAGCTCTTCCATTAGCTTGTTTTTGTGGCTGGTTGTTGTGAATTAAACTGTGCTGTAAGGGGGTCCGTTGAGAAAAGCATTTTTAAAAAATAATTGAAAAACATAAAAAAAATTTTTTATTAAATTATGAAAAAATGCTTTTCTCAATGGACCCTCTTCCAAACCAATGTTACAGATATAGAGTTGGGGTACATGCGAATAACTTCTGTAGTGCAAGAATGTTTTCTATTTTCAAAGAATTTTATAAAAAGCAGTAAACAGTAATTAATGAAACAAAGTCAATAATTGGTGTTATGATCTTTTGCTTAAAATATAGTCCCAGGTACAATTTGTTCAGTTTTACTGTATAAGAAAATTAGCTGCTGAGTTTTACGCTTTTTTCTTCATGCATGCAGGAGACTTTTTTTTTTTGTCTCTAATGTAGACTTCTACATAATATGCTGCTTTCTGTTTATTTTTATTATTATTATTATTATTATTATTATTATTATTATTATTATTATTAATAATATTTTACTGGGATCCTAATGTTTGTAAATCAGAAATGTTTTTTGTACTGACTAAATAACAGTACACGAGTCATAAAATAGACAACGTTTGTACAAAAGGAAAATGACAGGGGGGGCTAGGACTTTTGCCCAATGCTGTATGTAAATTCTGGCTATAAGTTTTACATTTATTAATTTTTCTTTAATAAAGGTGCTGCTAAAGGTGAAAGCAGCAAAGGAATAACTCTTTGAGACGACATGAAGATACTTTGAAAGGAAACAGACTCAAAATGGAATTAATTTTCATCTGGGTGACCTCGGATCTTGTAATTATAAATCATCTTATTTTTATAAACTCTTAGGGCCGTTCGAGTCAAACCGGGACTTGTGATGAAATTTCAAAAGACGTCAAGAACTGTATAGTCATGAGATTCTTAGTCACAGTAAAACATTTGAATGTTACAAAAATTTTAAAGCAGCTCGTACGTGCGTGATCTCAGCAGAGGTGGCTCGGAGACCACTGCAGAATTTCCTGTGAACATTCAGCGAATGGAATGCCTGATACTTGAAAATCGATGTCACATCTGTCTGTTGGAACTTTACACAAACTCATTCACTGACAACACTTGCACATTACAGGAACTTCCACTTCCATACATTTCGGCCATTAAAGGAGTTCCTGGGAGGCCAGAGTTTCAGACATGAAAAAGACTGTATTTTGTTATTCTACACCACCAAAAGTCCCGGTTTGACTTGAACACCGGTTGTCTATAGTCATAAAAGGTTAATTATGTTCACAGACACCAGAGACACCAGACCGTTTGGGACTGCAAACGTAACCTCAGTCACCACAACACTGCATGTAAACTAACGGTCAGCCTTTTTTCCGTAAAAGAGCGGCTGCAGCGGCTTTCTACTCCAAGCTGTTTATCTTTAATCAGCCAATCAGGTGCAGTGCAAAAACACAAATCACCGAGCTGTTCTGCAGTGCACTTGCATGTTTAGACTGCAGAATACAAAAGTGCTGCATTAACTAAACAGACGAAGAGAGGGTTAAAATTAAAGGGTTAAAACAGTTCAGAGATCCAAGCGGTCCCAATAAGATGTGACTGCCCAGTTCTTCTCTAATTACTGCCCGTTCTTTCATGACTGCCCTCGTTTTTTTTACTTACACAATTAGAGGACTGAACATGCCAGCTCTCTCTCTTTCATTCTCTCTCTTTCTTTCTTTCTTTCTTTGTCTGTCTCCCCCTTTTTGTCTTGCCCTGTTTTGGCCAGTCCAATAAAGAGAAAAGTCCTTACTCAGCTGCTGGATGCTATTATGAATTTTCAAGCTGCTGACTTCCTAGGACAAAGAAAAGGAGAGGGGGAAACAGAGAGTGCACTAGCAGGACAAGATCCAGGAGTGAAAAAGAACGTGTGTGTGTGTGTGTTTGGAGTGAATGCTCACCCTACACACTGTATCGCAATACTCCTCATCAAAACATCTCCTGCCTTTATCACAGTTCGAACAGAGCGAGAGTTCTTCAATCTGTTTGTCACATTTCAGACGTTCACTCTTTCTTTTTTTTTTTTTTTTGTCGTTTTAAGACCTGCCAGGATCCAAGGAGGACTTTACTTCCCTGCCACTCGTGCTTTCAGGGAGAGAAACAAAAAAGCGGACCTCTGTTGCTGAGGAGATCGGTGTGTGTGTGTGTGTGTGTGTGTGTGTGGTGTTCACACATGTTTTATTTTTAAATATCTTTTAGGGTAAGAATATCAGATTATTTTGTCTTGTGAAGTAATTTGCCTAGTCAAGGATTCTCTCATTTATTCTGCAAAATTAACCCGAGAGAAAAACAATTTCCAACTTTGTTCCTAAGGGCAAGAATGGATATTGGTTTAAAATTGTGTAAATTGGTAGCACTGATCAAATCAAATAAGCATTTGATGTTTCCATGCTTCAATGTAGAGTACAACTAAGATGGGCCTAATCATATACTTGTTTGTTTGTTTGCTTGTTGCAATTTCCATTTTGTTTCATTTCCTATCACTTTCGTCTCTTTCCTTTAATCTGGTTTTAATTTGTTAACTCTGTGAAATTCATTGGAGTGAATAAACAAGGATAAACAGTGTTATATCTCAGTATCAGTTAGAGAGGTACAGATTATAGCAGCATAAGTGGTCGTCTTACTAAATAAACAGATGTCTGGTCCTTCCCTCTTCTCAGGACTTGGGAGTGTAAATGATAAACACGCTCGCTCCGTCAGCACGGAGCAGAGAGTTTGACCCAACCTCCACGATACAAGGCTCCACATCATTGGAGACCGTTACTCACTTGTAAGCAGAGCGACTGGGAGGCAGGGCGCTTTAGAGAATCAGAGACAGAGCAAGAAAGAAAGAGAGAGCGAAAGAAAGAGAGCAGTAGTGTAAAGACAGAGACACGGGCAGAGACAGAGGCATGTCCAGAATCTGACACTTTTACAGGATTCGGAGCACTGAAAAGCTGAAGGTAAGCATTTTGGACTCTCATGTGCAGTTCTACTACTTTTACTAGATCAAGCTGCTCATGTTTCTCCTTTAAGGCTCCAGGGCAATTTAAATCACTGCACATGTTGAAAACTATTTTAAAAGTGTGTTTGAATGAAAGAGAACTTGGATAGATTTTAGCTGGAAGAAAGACATTCACAAGGTTCACATGCCTACACTGAGAAATCAACACAGACTTCCTGATTGTTTACTCATCAAATGGATATTAAAGGATCTGGAGAGCTCACATTAATCTACCTAATGTCAGGTTAGTTGCAGACTCTGACTCACAGCATCACTTTGAGAGAGAGCGTGTGATGCATCAGTGCCATCTTTTATGACAGTGATTATATTATACACACATTTACTTTCAACGCAGTAATAAATAACTTTTGTTGCTTTTTGAATGCTTTTGTATATGGTCAGTGTTGTTGTGGCAACTTGATTCTTCTGGTTGATGGGAAAATCCACAGTTTTCCAAGACCCCGGGCAGCTGGGATCATTTGTGATGCAGGTATTTGTTTGTGTGTGTGTGTTAAATATGTGGCATGTCTTTGCCACTCAGGCAGAGTAAATGCAGTAGGGTGCATTTACACATGTTCCCCTTTCAGGAGAGCGCCTGAGAAATTTAAGACGTTTACTCTCTCGCTAAACAAGTGTGTTTGGCAAGCAGTTACAACCTCAGACCAGTTTGTCTGGGGCACCATTTTAGTGCTAATGAATTGTTTAAACAGCTCCTCTCCATACAGTTCTTGTCCTAAGCATGAGGTAAAACCTACTATTGTATGCTACTATGTACTATCAAAATGAAAGATGATCCTAAATGCCAAGAATTCCAGTTCGCCTTGCTGTTGCTGCATGCTTTTGCATCTGGGACTTATATAGACCAGCCCAGCAGGAACTCATTGGGCACTTCTTTTGCCTGCAAAAAAAGTTTTTCCTTATTTGTGCATCTTCCTGTGTACTTGTTTATCCATCTCCGTGGCTAGCGTGAGCTGTGCATGCTTTGCTACAGATGTTTGGCGCAGATGTTCTGCACCTGAACTCTGCCTTGCCAGGATTTGAGATTAGCAATGCCATGCTTTCTCAAGCATGACCCCCAAACACACTTCTGCCTAGATCATGCTGTTCTTTCTGACTCCCTGTTGTAGAACCAGAAATGACAGTGGGGTTGAATTATTGTCGGTGCATTCCAAAGGGATTTGTGATAAGGGTGAGAACATAAAATGATTATCGTTATAATCATTAGAGCAGTGTTAGTAGCAACATTGTATGAACTTGTGTACTTTTACGTACATCAGTTTCTTGGATTTCAACTGAAAAACTGAGTGAAGGTGATTCTGATGGAAGCACTTTGTTGATGATGGAGATCAGAATAAAATTAGCCAGAATAATTTGAGTTGACAGAAAGTTTATGGTAAATCCTTACAACCATACTGAGCAAAAAGGCATCTCAGAACACACAACACACACCATACCTTGAGGTGGATGGCCTATAACAGGAGACAACAACAATAGGTGGTATATAAAAGCTATTAAAACTTTCTATTACTGAATGTTCAACCACAACAACACTACTTGTTTTGGGGTTTGAGGTTTGGGATTAAACCCACTTAATTTCCATGTCTAGTGTACATACTAATAATTAAAATAACTAAATAATATACAATATATAATAATAAACTTGGGTTGTGGAATCATCAATTCCAAGGCTAGGCTTCACAGTCCCTTGGAGGACACCGCTTCAAGAACCAATCATGTAAAGGCATTGTGACAGTCAAAATGAAACAATTTCTATTGAGATTTTGTGTCACAAAATAATATCTACGAAAAAACTAAAACAACTAATAGCATTATACGTTATACAAAATTTCCCATTAAACTGAACCATCATTGGGTCTGCCATATTGAGAAACATCAAAACTGTTTAGAAGCTTGTGAATCTAAACAATACCACATCAATGGGCCACTTTTGCGAATCTTTATTTGGTGTTTCCTTAATCTTCATGTAAAATTGTGCTATATTTTTAGTCTGTTCTAAAATAGAAAACTGTTAATAGCTACTGCTTTTGATGTGAAAGCGTCAGAAATAAGGTGATGTGCTGTTAGGAATGTTCTTATACTTACATAAGGCTGAAGTTATGCCAATTCTGAGAGAACGTCTCATGCCGAAGCCATGTCAGTTCGCCTCTGAAGAGAGTTATGCTAACTCTGCGTCATCAGCTGTTTCCGCTCTCCCCCTCCCCCTCCCCCAGCTGTGCTGCATGCCAGGTAGATGAAAACATGTGTTACGCATTAAGAGCGGTCCGCAGTGCCCGCTGCACAACACCATGTGCTTTCTATCAACACTTCAGACCTGCACCGCAAGCACACTGCTGTGTCATAAGCAGGCCACATTTGAGTCAAATCAGCTCTGCTGGGATACACTGATTTATTTTGATGAATAAGTGCCACTCTTAGCTAGTCACTTCTTATGAATTGGTCATTTTCAGGAAAAGACTTCTGGAGGGATTTCCCAAGGTGCAGTCACAGAATCATTATAGTCCTATAATCGTCCTCTAATACTCTAGATTGCTGGTTCACAGCTTAGTCAGTGAAGAGTTTTGCCTCTTCTACTTGTGTGCGAGTTTCACCTGGGTTTTCTGTTATGGTTGGTTGGATTAGGAATTTTAAATTAACTCATTGTTTGAATGAGTTTGCGAATGTGTATTCCTGACTCACACCTGCTGTTCCTTGATCTACCGCAACTCTGACCAGCATACAGTAGGTAGGGGGACATTAATAGTAATATCAATAGATTTCTAATCTTTATTTGAGGCATGATCATGAATGCTAAGTGTAACTAACACTAAAACTAGGTTTGAAGACAAAGCAAAACAGATTTTTTTTTATTTTTTATATAAAATATTTTAAAACACTGCAGCAAACCTAAGCATATGGGTGATGTAGTTGGATGTTAACCTGGAAGTAAATTTGTAGGAAAATGCTAACCTCAACCATACCTTTGGCATTTTATATCATTTGACTTTTCATTTATTTACCTTAATTTTGAGCCTAAATATCTTAAAATTCAGGTAAAAAAAAAAACAAAGTTTGAATGAAATAAAAATTATCGGGTTTAAAGGCTGGTCTTTTTCTGGTTTGTTTTTTTAATGACATTTTGACATTAAAGGTGGTGGAATCTGATGCTATGCTACTATTTGCATTTCTGACATGCGTGTCTAAAGGTCCTTTTTGCAAAAAGCAATAGGAACCCTTAAAGAAGATCAGTGTTGCATCCACAAAGGTTTTACACAGGTTTTAGTAGAATAGAATATGATATACATTACCACTCCACTTGAAAAGAAACAGTTGTAATCCCGTTAATTCGAGCATCTAATTCTATCCAGTCAGCACCAGAATGCATAAACGCCTACACCAAAACTTAGCAAAGATTAGAAAAAGAGCCCCGTCCTTGGCTGACTGGAGTGGAACCTGATGTTGTCTTCTGCTTTTGTTGCTCATCTGCCTCAAGGTTTGAAAGTGTGTGTGTTCTGAGATACTTTTCTATATACATAGAAAAGCACCTAAATACAAAAATTTTTTATACACACTTCAAAAAAGAAAAACTTATTTTTGCACTATTTTGTGGGAAGGCTGTTGTGGGTAAAAAATCCCAGATCATCAGCAATTTATAAAATACTCAATCCAGTCTATTTGGCACCATCTTAAACCACTCTGGAACCAAAAAATATTCTTTGTAAAAGTGACTGTGCTTTTTTCTCATCGCCTCTGTGCTGTTTTTCTGCACTGTATCCAAATCAAACAGGAAAATGAAGAAAGAAAAAAAAAGCCTGTCAGAAAGCAAAGTGGGCGGACCAAAGGAAAATATTATCAGGCTTTTTTTTTTTTTTTTTAGATAAGAAACTATGAGTTGAAAGGACAGTTTGTGATTTTTAATGCATGTGTCATCGCATATGACTCAAAACTGTGAGAAGACAATAACAATGCGTAGCTTTTTTATGTGTCATGCAAATCAATGTGCTGCATTAAGCAAAGAAGGGCTCCATGTGTGCACAGTGGGAGACATTGAGCAGATAATAAAATATGTATTTTATCATACCTTAATCAATAACTCGTTGTGCACAACCTAATGAATTCATATCTGGTTATTGCATTACTATGTAGTGCTTCTCCAGTTCATCTCGAGGCTTTGAGTTTAATTATCATCCGGCACATCTAACCATATCTAGCGCCACAGAATAGCTTAAGCAAAGCCTGACTTCCTCATCTAGCATTTTTCCCCCCATCTATTTTTCCTTGCTATGTTTGTGGAAGTGGAAAAGGGGATTTAATGCCAAAGCAGTAATTGTCTTCAGCTGCTACTTTTTTCAGTCTCGTCCCCTCCCTCCATCCCCCCTCACTCCATAGGTCTCTATGTGTCTCGCTCACTCTTTTTTGATGCATGGGGCGTGCTGAGGTTCACACAGGATTATCGGGGTACTGGCAAAACGGGAGTTTTAGGGCAGTATGTGAAGGGTTGTTGTTAGAGCTCAATGCGTGTTTGTCTGTGGAAAAAAAGTGAAGAAATTAGCTTAAACCAGATTAACGTGTTTTACTAATAAATAAACCAAAAAAAAAGGTTAAATTTAGGACGTTAAAGCAGTTTGTTCTTCTAGTGTCCCTCTATATAGAAGGTTATGTCAAAGCATTTCCTTATCATACAGGGATCAAATTTAGAAAGCTAAGAAGCATAAACACTTTAATGTCTTAGCTAACAATTCAATATGATTCTGTTGTATAATTAAAACGATGAGTTATTTAATACTGTAACCTTGCCTTGTATAGAGAAGCCAGAGTATTTGCCAAATGGAAAAATATTTTCTTGCCTGAAATTAAAAAATGAAATATATGCAATCATCTTACAAATAGTACATTAAATAATACTTTCATAATGAGATATACTATACGGCAATTAAACAGCAATATTACATATAAATGATTGCTAAGTTTAAGTCTAAATGAAGTGATGAAATGATTTTATAAACAAAAACAATCACTGAAGGCTGTATTTAATACGAGGGTTATGGATGTTTTCTGGGAACTGGTATCATATGGACCAGATGTGGCTGGCGGTTTAAGGGTGCAGTTCATTCCCTGGGCCCCTGCATCCGGTGCCTTCTTCACAGACGGAACTTTCTGCAATTCTCGAGTGACATGTCTCTGGCTCTGCTGTCCTCCTCAGCAGCTGAGCACAGTCACTGTGAGCGCAGAGAGATAAACTGTGACCTGTGGCTGTAAATATAAAAAAGATATATGGCACTCACTAAGTAAGGAGGAACGATCCATTGAAACTAAATTGCTCTTGGCTTTTAATTTAAATGGTTCCCAAACACATTTCATGCCAACTATTTATCCTTAACGAGCTTTGGAGGAGAACAAATATGAGGCCACATCTGAAAACGCCCAAACCTCTGCTTTACCACAAACTCATTTGACTTGTTTTGAAGAAAAGAGCCAAGGCTTAGAGTTATAAACTTTAGAACACATGAGGTTTTGCATGTGTATAGGGGGTAAAACTAGTGGTGTGTATTCTAGATAGACACTGAGTTTATCATTGTGTTTATATATGTATAGAGACCAACTGCAAATTAAGTATAACTTGCACAGACACAAACTCTAAGACAAGTTGTTACAATTGAGCATATAAACCAATCAGCCATACCATTAAGTAAATAACATTGTCAATTATATACTAGTAATCTGATGACAGGATCATGGCCCCCCAATTCTCATCTACACCCACAAGGACCAAAGGCCACTCTGCCTGGCCCGATCTCACAGAAAAAAAAACAGCTTAGAACAAACTGCCGAAAAAAGACAATGCTGGCCATGAAAGAAAGGTAACAGAACATCCAGAACAAACCTAACCCATGGGGGGACCCCACCCTGTAACCCACAGCACCCAAAGGAGCTGCTGCTAACATCCTGGTGCCAAAACACCACTGCACACCCCCAGACGTTCTATGGAGCCACACCCTGAGGGGCCAGAGCCAACCCAATACTAGGTGGTTTTAAGGTTAATGGTTTTAATGGTTTAGATTGTACATGAACATATACAGTAGATAGAACATATAGATGCATACGACGTACATAAGACACTCTTACCTCTAGGTTGTGTTCAAAGGTACAGAAACTTATCCTGTGCAAACTAATAATATTCATTCATTCATTTTCTATACCGCTTTATCCTATAGTCAGGGTCGCGGGGGACCTGGAGCCTATCCCAGGAGACTTCGGGCACGAGGCAGGGTCAAACTAATAATAGTCACAACAAATTACTTAACGAACCGCTGTACAGAAATTAATAGTATTTAAGCATTTAAATCACTGCGAGACACTAAACAACCATCAACAAGCAGGTCTGTAGCGAAAGGTTTTCAACAACTGTGGTCTACCGCAGGCTACTTTCTGCTGCCCGACTGAGGATGTCCATGTCAGAGGTCTTAACCATCACCTTAAGGTCAGGCATTGTTCTGCGTTCTGTGAAATTACGGTGTCTGGAAATGACATTTTCATAGTCTGAGATCAAGTCAGTTATTGTTTGGGAAATAAGAAAAGCTAAATTATGAGAATTACCACTCAGAACCCTTTCTCTGGTATGTTACATATGCAGCATATCCCAGACTTAATTATATGTGCGATAGAATTGTAAATCCTGGAATTCCATGTAGCACAGACAAAAGCAAAACCCTAGCCATGGGAAGGCCTTCGTTCCCCTGCCGGGTGTAAACAAACATCATTTTTTTCCCTTTAATTACTTCATGTGCTGGTTAAAATCTGCAGTGCTGATGTCATGCTGTGTTTTTCTTGTTGTTTCCGTTGCTATTGGGGAGAGACGAGTGGTTTTTGGTGTGCTTTGTCATGTCTTAAGTGGGCCTTTTCACAGGAAGTGACCTGTTTTCAAGCACAGATTTCTCTGTTTTCCAGCATGATCTGAAAATACTTATGGCTATTTATATACCTGTAACTGCTTTCCAATGACTTTTTTTTATGTTGTTATATGTTTTACAGATGTTGCAGATGTTTCTGCAGAAACACACATTAGAGCGGGGACTTTTTTGGATTCTTTTGAGAGAGAAACAATGAGAAAGAAAATGTGTAATAGCTACAAATCTCCTTGATTTTTTCTGCCAGTGGGAAACTATGTTTGGAATGTACTCATTGCCCATCTCCTGCTTATTGCTTCGCTGTGGTTTACATTTCTGATTATCTGATCAGAAAGTGAATTTGCTCCTCGGGCCATTCAAATAGATCTCTATTTGAATGTTGCTTGATATGAAAATGCTGCACATGGGGTGGCAAATATTAGGAAGCATATTATGTATAAATCGTTAATCATACAAGAGCTGTCTGATAGTTGTAAACAATGAAGCCGAGTTGCTTTAAAGCATTCCAGAAATAATGAAGAAATTGTGTTTAGAGCTTCTAATGGGTGTCATTGTCATTTTGGAAGTGTTTTGGCTCAGTGATGGAATTGACAAGGATTACAGTTTTTTTTGTGGGGGGAAGGGGCACTCAGAGTGCTTTTTAGATAGCATAAGTCTTGTCTCAGGGGAATGGAGGGGTGAAGAAAAGGTTTGTTTTGACAGGAACATAGTAGATCAGTTTTCCCACAACCGATGCCAAAGTTTTGTATTGTAGGAGCAACAGACACTTGTATTAGCCCTGTCATGTATAAATGGCTAATGATTGCAGAAAGGGGGAAATAAAAAGCCAGTGTGCGTTTGTGTGTGTGCGCGCCTGTGTGTGTGTGCGCGCGCCTGTGTGTGAGTATGTGTATGTGTGTGTGTTGCAGGTTTTTTTGGCAGGTTGCCTTTCTGTTTGGATTTGGACACCAGCAGTTTCTTCTTACACTGCAGCCGCTTCAGGGTTATTGCCTGCAGTTTTAGATCTCTCTGGGTGATTTGTTCCGATATGCTGATCTTATTTGGAACTCATGAAAATAACTGGGACACCGTTGTTTTTGATCGATTAAGTGTTTTGAGCAGATGTAGCTTTCATTGCATTACAGTCTTCACTTCATTGAGTTCTGCTTTTGTCAACATGAATGAGTCCCAGGTTCATTGTTTCGAGGAAAGACTGCATCTGAGTCAAGTGTGAGTCAGTAAAGCAATGTTTCCCGATTATTTCTTTTAATCCGATTTAAAATGTATTCATTATGGATTTTGTTTTTTTTTTAGCTCTTAGCTCACCAAGTTAAATGCACGAGTCATAACATCCATCAAAGGGCTTTGCTGTTCCAGGATATTTTGCACCACAAAACTAAAATTCATATTTTTTCAGCCCAGTGGTGAGTTCAGTTGTGAGTTAAAGGCAGACAAGGATGGCACTAACAGGAAATAATGGCACTTGTGGGTGAGACCAATACCACTGTCAATTATGCCAAATTGCATTATGTTGTGTGTCATGAAATCATGAAAAGGAGTCAGGAGAAATTATTTAATAGATAAATAACTAAAAATAAACACAGCAGGAAATGAAGAAGAGAAAACTAAACTAGGTAAACTAAGGACACGGCAAGGCAGGGAAGATGAAACGTGAAAGCAACAAACATTGAGCCACTGAGCCACAAAAATTCTAAAAACTATACACAAAATGCTGTACAGCTATGGAGAGAAAACCCAGTGCTTAAATAGAGTGACTAGTGGGACCACACAATACATGTGTGCACAATCAAAAAGGAAGCAAGTGGTGCAAAAAAAAAAAGAAAAAAAAAAGTTGTAATAAATGTGAGTTTGGGTGCCCCCTGGTGGTCTGGGGCAGAATGATTAAATTTAAATTTAATAATGGATTTAAATAAGGACGTTTTTTATGAGCCTGTAAATGAATACTTAACCAAGTAGGTAATATTAATTTTAAACCAAACTGATGCAGTGAGTAACTTCTCATTTGATCAGACAACATATACTGAAAAAAAAAGTTTTTTGAGATTGAGTTAAATTACAGGAATCATGTTAAGAACCGTGTGATGCTTTATTAAAACCTGCAAGGGTCGTGATAAACCATTAAATCAGTGGAAGGGTGGTCAAAAAAGATCATTTAAACTTATGGTGAAGTTGCATTGTAAACAAATATACACTACCGTTCAAAAGTTTGGGGTCACTTTCTAACTCCATGATGGTTCCTGGTTTTTATTTCTTTCTACATTGTA
>JAQQZT010000012.1:10044128-10056224 GCA_030068275.1 Clarias platycephalus
CCCCCCCCCCCCCCCAGAATATAAAGCTAAAATTCAAAAAAAAAAAAAAAAAAAAACAAATAAAAAAAAAAAGAGCAATAAGGAAAGAATGTCACAACTTCTTGGTTTTATGTGCAATTTCAACAAAACATCTTAGATTTTTTGGTTAAAAGCACTTAGTTACAGTTATAGACAATGATTAAAAGCATGAATGATCCAGTCGATTTCTAGATCAATTCTTGGAACAGCTCATAGGATGTCTTGTGATGACAGTGTTGATGCATTGATGCTCCATTCAGTTCAATGGCAGTCAAAGGAGTATTTCTTTTACAGACCATTTATCACTGTAATAGCAATCCCAAGCTGATTCTTTAACAAGCCCTGTATTTTTTGTTGCATTTATACAACTTTACTATAGTTGCGTGAGTTGAGTTGTCATTGTGACAAAATGAAACATCACTGATTTAAGTGACTAATTGTTATTCAAATAAATTCATTATTGATTACCAAATTTGATTACTGGTTAAGTTGAGGGCATTAAAACCATACATTGAGTAGCATATATATTTCAGAAAAGATTACAGTTGCAAATTCTTCATCTGTTAACTAAAAAGCATTCTTTTATAACAAGCAGATACAGTAATAGGAAATACAAGATAAAGTAACACTGGGTTATGAAACTCAGGCGCAGCACATTTTTTTCTTTATTATAAAGACAAAACAATAATTAAAAAAAAACTCACTTTTTTCCCAGTTATGATATAAAACCTAAAACAAATGAAAGAAAAATATATGAAAAAGTTGACAAAAGCTGCAAAAAATCTGATTTTTTAATCCCCTCTTTTATAAATCCCTCAAGTATTAACGTATTACTTAGTCATTCATCTTAAAGCATATTATTCATTAATGAAAATCTGATAAGTAGCTAGAGTTAAAATAATAGGAAAAGAGACTGAGAGCGAGGACTGTAAGTCTGAATCCATCTTTGAAGTCTGAGATGTTAATGCTGCGCACAGCATGAGGGGAAAACTGATGAGTTGTGTCTTGTTTTTCAGAGAAAGGTTTTGTCAAGCTGAGCTCATTTCAAAGCACTAATGTCTCAGCTTTACTGCATGAGAATGTGGAGCTGAGGGTGGAGGTGGAGGCGTATCCCACACCTCAGATACGCTGGAGCAAAGATGGAGCCATGATTAACGGAGACAAGGTTATCAATACGAGACAGGAACAAGAAACCAGGTAACAAAATGAGCCAGAAAAATGACAGAAGAATGGCATTTTATTTATAAGTATTTTACTATGTGTACATCTCGCTGCCCTAGGTACATCAGCACTTTGACTCTAGTGAGGATCCGCCTAGAGCAGAAAGGATATTACACTGTTCAAGTTGCCAATGGGGACGATTCCAAGGAGATGACCTTTGACCTAGTGGTTAAAGGTGAGAAAGTTGGCCACCTATTTGAAATCCTTAACTCCTGTCTACGTATATACAAAGACAACACAAATCTGAGGCTATTTATTCTATTTTATTATCATGTAAAAAAAAAAAAATCTATCTGAAAAGGTTCTGTTGCATCTGTGTTTAGTTCCCCCTCAGATAACTGAACTTTCAGATCATCACCTGCCAGAAGAGAAGCATGCAGTCACCTGTGTGGCAGAAGGAGTCCCGTCTCCCAGTGTCCAGTGGCTCAGCTGTAATAGCATGCACAAGTGAGAACACACTTATTATAAGATGCTGAAATATTCCTTTAATTTTTGAAATGATTCGTTCATTGTTAACTTTTCTGCCACAACACTTCTTAAATTCTCAAATCTGACGTTGGCCAGAAGGTGTTAATAAGTTTTCCATAACTACAGTCCTGAGAGTAGATTAAACTGTACGATTAATGTGCTTATTTTAATGTGCTAATCCATTTCTCTAGTGTAATCGTTGATATGGTGGAAGCATGTTGGCACAGCAGTTAGCACTGTGGCTTCACACCTCCAGGTACTCCTCCCACAGTCAAAAGACATGCAGGATAGGCTAACCCATGCTCTCAAATTGCCTGTAGTGTGTGTGCACATGTGTTCCCTGTAATTAATTGGCACCACAGGGTGTATCCTGCAATGTGCCCAAAGTTCCATGGGATAGGCAACCCTTTACAGGATAAGTGATGTAGAGAATGACTGAGGGTTCATATGATGAAGAGTTTTGAATTTTCTGTTAAGTTTACGGCCATAGATAAACTGGAACAATTTCCAGAGAGATGACAGGTTTTTGTCTTCTTAACTTTTAAACGCACAAACCTTAAGGTATGCCTACGTATAGCTGCTATATACAGAAACATACAGTATTTGATAACAGGAATTAGCTTATTTCATAGACACTCCATATTTGGAAGTATGATGTGTCATTGTTTAGTAAACATGATGGGCATTCAAGTTAAAATAAGACTTGCAGAATAACAGAACATACGTAGTTATGAGAGTAAACACTCCCTTTATTTCTCTTTATAGTTACACTAACGTACTTATCCCAGTGTTTCACAAATGCTTGGATATCATCAAGGTATAAAGTTTTCTCAGTACACTGGATCCATGATCAGACTGCCTACTTCATGTCTGAAATGCTGGCCTCCCAGGAACTCCTTTAACCTTTAACTTTCTTAGTAACACAAACATTTGGAAAGGCTTTGAGTGAGTTCAGGACTGTATAGGGGTGTGGCAGTAACTCCCAGCATAATTCCTGTAATGTGCAAGTGGTGTTGGTGAATGGTTGTGTGTACAGTTCCCACAGACAGAGGTGTCTCTTGTGCAAGTTGAAGACAAGTTATCTGTCATTTTTAAATGATCAGGCATTTCACTTTCACTGAATGTCCATGGGAACGAGTGCAGTGGGCTACGGCCTTCTTCAAAACATTTACACCATTCAAATGTTTTACTGCAGTTAAGAGTCTCCTTACCTTACTGTGCTTGAAGTCTTCTGTAAATTTCAATCAGTTTTGTGTCTTCATTCATAAGAAATTTCATCACAGGTTCTAACTTGACCCGATCACCTCTTGTGCGTTTGTAATCATTGGCAATTACTGTGGTGAAAGAAGTTTAAAAACTGTTACTGTATAGGAAAATAATAACTCCACTTCAGGCCACAAGACACCACAACATTGTTGCTTATTTTCATTTTAATTCATTCCTTACTTAAAACTCAAACAATTATCCAGCAGGACCCTATTATAGTGAATAAATATTTGGCATATACTGTATCACTTAGATTTCTAAATATATTGGCATACATGATTCCACCTTTGGGTGGCCCCATTTATTAATAATCACTTCAGCTGTAAAGACCAAGCTCAACTACTGCACATTGTTTTGTAAACCTACAACCTTTATGGCTTATTAATGTGCTTCAATCTGGAAAAGCAGTTACATTATAGCTGGCTTTGAATATGTCTTATATCATGCTGAAGCATTTATGCTCTTAGTAAGCATTAAGTGAGCATGAGAACCCTACTGGAAATTTTTTTTTATGATTTATTTATGAGCTGTCATCTTAGTGCACAACAAGAACTTCAGTGTGGCGATGACATACGCGTTTGCTGCAGATTTATTGTTATATTAATGTGTTTGTTTGTCTTTATCCTGTTCAGATGCAGCAACAAAACTGCTGTGTGGACCCCCCTAGTGGCAGATATAGAGAACATCCACATTGTGACTAATGTCACCTATAACGAGAGCCGCAAAATCCATCAGGTCCACAGCCAGGTGATGTTTCTCCAACCTCAGCAGATCACTGTTCGCTGCCAGGCCAAGAATGAGAGAGGAGCTCGTGCACGGGACATCAGGCTCATCTCTAGCAGTGAGTGTCCTGGTTTGATGTGTTACTGTACTATAAAACAATATCATGAAATATTTATCATGTGTTCGTAAAGGCAGACATTCTGCGTTTGTTTACACGGCTAAATGGTTGCTTAAATGATTTTTTAATATCCAGTGTTGAGTAAAATCCAAGATGAGTGTGGGTGATTTGGAACAGAGACGAAATACTTGTTAGAGTGCAAAAATGTTTTATTAAAAATAATTCAAGTAAAATATCATTCAAGTAAGTGTTGTGACAGAAAAGTAGCTGTCATATGAGAAAATTTAAACATAAAAATTTTGCATATTTCTATATTTTCTATATATTTTCAGTCTGTGTTTCCTCCAATGCCTGTCTGCAAGAAGCGAGAAATTAGCTGAAGGTTGCAACCATATCGGCTTGTACAAATTAAATTCTTCAACACTCAAATTTTGTCGCAGCCACCACAGATAACCTGATATTGTGTGAGGAGCTTATGTGAATCATCAGCATCTGAAGTGTCTCTGAGATGTGTTGGAGTATATACTGTACATAAAGGTTATACATAAAATACTGAGTAAAGAGTAAAGTACCTGTAACTCTAATAGCTACATAGGTAGAGTTCATCTCATTCTACTCTTTTTAACAGGGAAATGATCTAGGGCCTTGTTTACAGAGTCAAACAGCAATTACGACACTTCCTCTTTTGAGCATGAGTGTGTACACATGTCCTGCCTTCCGTGCTCGGGAACGCATGAATCGATCCCAAGACCACCTCTAAAGAGGTCCAGGGATTGGTTCCCGAGCTCAGAATTATTGCATGCTCAACTCATTCAAGTGTGCTTGGAAACGGTTCCCGGACCCCAGTGAGAAAACGCCATAGAAACAGAGCTGATAGATTTGTAGATGCTGGTACAAATGAAATTTGGGTCCAAACTCAAATTCATCATTCTCCTTCTTTGTACTAGATCACTTTTATTTATTTTAAGTTATATCCTATTAAAGTCCCATATATAAATATGAACAAGTTTCCATTCTGAAACTGCAGTTGGTACAGCTGAAAGGGACAGGATGAAGAATAACATAGGTACCAAGCTTTGCAAAGGCAATAACAGGAGAGCACTAAAAATGTGAAAATAACATGCAAAAATCAGTTCACCACTGTTAAAAAGATCACAAAAAGTAATAAAAGTAGGTAATAGAATAGTAATAATAGTAGGAAATGTGTAATAAAATAAGGTAATAGCTTCAAAAAAGTGCAATGACGTGTTTAAATGGCCTCAGTGTGTATACTAGCAGTGCCTTTTTAACCAAAATGCATGGATCTTAACAAAAAGAAAGAAAGAAAAGAAATGTTAAAATTAAAAAAATATATTTATGTTTGGGTGTATTGATGCTTATTTACCAGTTACAGCATGACACTAAACCCTGTTAGCTATATTCTAATATAATTAGGGTTTATTAATGTTCCTTTTGTATGCCAAAAATGTAATTGCTGGATAGAGAAATTTATGCTGGAATTTGTCTACGCTTAATTGGAGGCCAAATTTTCCCATGCACACCTTTTGATAAATATTATGTGTGTCTTTTGTCTTTTCAGGTCTGTTCTCTCAAGTGGCTGTTCCAACTGCTGTTGTGGCTCTATTCGTCATAACAATAATTTTTATTATCATTCTCATTGCAGTGTGTAGAAAGGTAGGGAACGTTTATTTTTCTATTTGCACATGGATTTTTCAAATTGACAATTTACAATGCTCAGCAATGTAGCCTCTTTTTTTTAACCTACTTGATGCTCTTTTGACACTTTTTGCAATTCAATTACAGTAGTTATAAACAAAGTACCAAGCTATAGTAAAACCACATCTTTTGTAGCCTATTAACTGCACCGTAACTGTTTACTAGAGAAATCACAAGGCGAAATTATAAGACAAAAAATGTGTTTGTTTTTGTGTCTGATCTCTGCAGAAACCACGTTATGAAATTAGATGGAAGGTGATTGAGTCTGTAAGTCAGGACGGTCATGAGTACATCTATGTGGACCCTGTTCACCTCCCCTATGACCTGACCTGGGAAATGCCTCGAGACAGTCTGGTTCTCGGTAAATGTCGGGACTTAATAATTCAAAACTTAAAATACTTTTGTTGTTTGTTTATAGTAATATATTGCAGACCATTATTCCTAAATTATGGCAGATGTTTTCTCCTCCTTAATAAAACCACATTTAAATGAAAAACTAATGGAAACATGCTTACTGGAAAAAGTGTGTAGGTGTGCACACCCCTTTATAATGATGCTTGTGAATATGTTTAGAAATAAGTGATCACATTCAAAGTCAGATTTGAAAGTAATTATTATACACGTCACCAATTAAGTGATTTTGATTAACTGCAAATAAAGAGCAGTGACTGCTGAAGACCTTACTACCATGTTTGAATCTAAAATGAAAGTGACTGTCATGTTAAACTCTTTAGGTCGCATACTGGGATCAGGAGCGTTTGGCAGAGTGGTGGAGGCAACTGCTTATGGACTCACCAATTCCCAATCTTCTACTAAAGTGGCTGTGAAAATGCTTAAATGTAATGCACTAAACCCTGTAACCTGTATCTAAACCCTCTTCATTCCTACATGCTCTATGAATTAATGCTGTGGGGTGACTGTTGTTAATTGGATCTTGTGGTGTCCTCCAGCAACGGCACGTAGGAGCGAGACTCAGGCTCTGATGTCCGAGCTAAAGATCATGAGTCACTTGGGTCCTCACCTCAACATCGTCAACCTGCTGGGAGCCTGCACCAAACAAGGTAATGTACTGTAAAGTCACACACATGTTCCAAACATGGTCACTCACAGGAATGAAACAACATGCTTTGTGGAGAATGAAGACATGCTCATTTCATCACTTGTGAAGGTCCCCTGTACCTGGTGACGGAGTTCTGTCGATACGGAGACCTGGTGGATTACCTGCACAGGAACAAGCAGACCTTTCTGCAGAACTATGCTAACAAGAGCCACCTCGCCAATGGGAACGACAGCCACATCTGTATTGACTCTGATATGCCTTCTGGGAAAGGGTAAGTCATTGAAACTACCTTCCAACACTACTTTTTATATGCAGAGAAATCCATCCAAAGGGTCACATGAGGCCTGGAGACTGACCCAGGGAGCTTAGGTCACCAAGCAGGGCATAAACACACAGATACTCACACACCTAATCATACACTATAGGCAAATTGAAAATGCCTAGACCACATGTCTTTAGATTATGGAAAGAAACTGGAATACTCAAAAAAACCAAGCAAGGGAAGAACATGCAAACTCCATACACATGGACAAGAAGTGAGACTCGAACCTTCAACACTGGAGGTGCAGGGTGACATTGTTAACCCTTAGGTCACCATGCGACCGCAGAGAAATATAGTATAAACAGCTTGGTTTAAAAATATATAATACAAATAGTTACAATAGAAACAAAACCATACAAATTTATTAGCTTTTTTTAACTGAAAATATTTTTATATTTGACATGTTTCAAGGTCTATAGAGAACAATAGATTTCTAACATTTTCACAATTAGGTTAACAATAGTCATGATGAATTTCCCACATTTTAAAGCATCCACTTGCTTGCAATTAATAAAGCTAATGATGTCATTAGCTTTAAGAAATTTTGATTTAGCATTTTTAAGAATAAGCCTTTTTTTAAGCTTTTTTTTTATTTTTATGTTTTTTGATTAATAGGGCACTTACAGTACATGTAATATTATACTTATGTAAATGAAAACAATTGTTAATTATCTAGCTAATAACAGGGTTTGGATGAAAACTGTAGTGATTTGGAGTTGGTAATATGCACAATAATCTAAACTACATTACATTGGAAAAGATAAATTAAATATGAGGTTCTCCTCATGTTCATATTGGTTTCTTCCAGGTCCTCTGGTTTCTTCCAACATCCCAAAAACATCCCAAAATTTGAATTAAGTATGTAAAATATTGAATTGGCCCTATAAGTGAATGAGTGTTTGACTGAATTTTATTTTTTTTTAATTCTTATAAAGTTTATTATTATTATTAGTAGTAGTAGTAGTAGTAGTAATTTTTTATTTAATTCTGTAAAGAGTGTTTAGCCATACGCTGTTATGAGCTCTTTTGTGGTGTTATATTATATTATAATCTCTGTCCTGTAGCTATGTGTCATTTGGCTCTGAAAGTGATGGTGGTTATATGGACATGAGGAAAGAAGATATGACTGAATATGTGGCTATGCAAGAGCTGAAAGACACCATTAAATATGCTGAAATCCAGCCATCGCCATACGAGTCACCATATCAGCAGGACATCTACCAAGAACAAGGTAGATATAGTGTATCAATAGCAGAGCCATCTAAGGAAAATATGACATTATTTAAAAAAAAAAAAGTTTACAAAAAAATATAAAATATAGTGCAGTAAGCTGTCTCCAATAGTTAATATTCATTCATAATATAACTATTCAGGGTTAGCAGATTGCGAGGTAGTTACATTAAAGGTAGCTTTGTTTTTTGACACCCCTTATTGTATAATTTATAGTTAACATGCACGATAAAACATGTATAAGGATTTTTTTTTTGTCTTTATAAACAAAATGATTTAAGAGGATGTTCACTGAATTGAACTAAACACAATATTAAAACAATGGTTAAAAATAGTATTATATACAATATATACAATAAAGATGTGGTTTAGTATGATATATGTATTTTGGCAGTTAGATGCTGCTAAATGCCTGGACATGCCAGCCAGCTGTTGAACAGATGTGCCGTTTTAGAGAACACATCAGACAAATACAATCCTCTGGTGCAGCTGGGAGCAAATTCATTTTCTGTTTATTTAATAATCACACTTGTACAGAATATTCAATACTGTGTGTGCTTGTGTGTTTGTGTGTGTGTCTCAGGTCACAGAGTGGACCTCTCACTCGTCATCAGCGATTCTCCCGCTCTGAGCTATTGTGATCTGGTGGGCTTCAGTTTCCAGGTGGCAAAAGGCATGGAGTTTCTGGCCTCTAAAAATGTATGGGATCATGTCTACTCAAAGTTTTGCAACCACATATCTTGAATGCTTTAATAAATGTTTAATGCAAAATGGAATTTGCACAAACTGTGCTTGTATAGTTTTCTAGTGGCTTTACAGATAAATAAGATAAAGTTGATGCTGTAAGAAAATAGTATAGCTACTGTAGCAGTTTAATATCATCCAAACTGCATGCTTATAAAGTATTACATACTCGTTTCTTTAATGTCTATGCATAAATATTATAGTCTATCTTATGTATTTACTTTTTAAAATAAATATACAGTGTAAATATTTTTTTTCTCTTGACCTTCCAGTGTGTTCATCGGGACCTGGCGGCTAGGAACGTCTTAATATGTGAAGGAAAACTGGTGAAAATCTGTGACTTTGGGCTGGCCAGAGACATTATGCATGATAACAATTACATCTCCAAAGGCAGTGTGAGTACAACCCTAAAAACAACACTTTCAAATTGATTTGGTGTAAAAAATAAAAATAAAAATAAAAAAAGGGAAAAAAAAAGTGACCTCATGAAAGTTTTCTTCTAAGATTAGTATTTTTTCATTATTATGTAGAGTATACATATAGAAACACTTTACGCAGAGACTTGTATGACTTGCTTGTGACAATCTGTCTAATAATTAATAAAGTGTGCTGATATTTAATAATAGAACTTTGTAATTTACAAACAGTCAAAAGTAAAGTATTCCTTCACAGGAACTACCTCGTTCATGTTGTATATTGTTATGTTTTTGTGTCCCGCAGACATTCCTCCCTCTGAAATGGATGGCCCCAGAAAGCATCTTTCATAACCTGTACACTACACTGAGTGATGTCTGGTCTTATGGTATTTTGCTATGGGAGATATTTACTCTGGGTGAGTTAGAAATCATTTGAAGCACAATTAAATCTGGATTCAAACAAGATGTTGTTTTAATATATCTAAAATAAAATATTCCATTAATATGAGATTTGTTTTTCTTTAAAAAAATAAATAAAAAAAAACTATTCCAACAGGAGGAACTCCATACCCAGATCTCCCTATGAATGAGCTCTTCTATAACGCTCTTAAGAGAGGTTATCGGATGGCCAAACCCATGCATGCTTCAGAGGAAGTGTATGTTTCATAATTTTTTTTTCATTCTCTTTAAATGACCATTGTGTACTTTATGTGTAGATGTTTGATGTGATAGTGAAAATGTCCATTTGTTTAAACAAGAGAGTACCAAACTCAAGTAAAAACCCAGCCCTCTTAAAAAGTTCATGGTTTGCCAAAATGGTGACAACATAAAGGGTTTCCAAATATAACCCATTTAGTATTCTGAGAATCCTTATCTATGTAAAAGAAACCCTTATATAACAGCTTTTGTACCATTTCTTGTACCAGACATTTTGTAATGTAGAGTACGGTCTTAATTGGGGAACATAAATACCTGTACAAGTAGCTTTATTCTAACGTGTTTAATGTTCCATTTAAATTCCTAAAACATTTCTGTTCCATGCAGTTATGAGGTAATGAGGAAGTGCTGGGAAGAGAAGTTTGAGAAGAGGCCGGAGTTCTCCTATCTGGTACAGGAGATGGGGAACATGCTCACAGATGGATATAAAAAGGTTTCTGTCTTTTTTTTTTTCACTCTTTGTTTCCATGGGTTTCAAAATTATACACAAACATTTCTGTTCCCATGTTACTCATCAGATGTCTAATGCCAACTAGACTACCTGACTCTTTCTCTCTCCCTCCCTCTAGCGATACTCCCAGGTCAATGAGAGCTTTCACAAGAGTGATCATCCAGCTGTAGTACGCAGCAAGCCCAGGACCCCCTCTCCATTCCCGGGCACATTCCCTCCTTCTTCCCCTTCCACCATTTTCCCTCCATCCTCCTCACCTAACCATTGCCTAGAGGATGGTCAGGAGACACCTTATAATGGTTACATTATCCCAATCCCTGACCCCAAGCCTGAGGAAGAGTGCCAGGAAGTCAGTATGCCAATAGACAGTCTCTCAAGGTAGGACCAGCTTCCTGTCTGGCACAAATACACAGAACGTTTAAACCACAAAAAGCACAGGAAAGATGTTGCACTGGTTCCTTATGTGCAGAAATTACTCATATGGGCATGGTTCATACATGGGTGATTACAGACTTTGGTCATTGTTGGTAACCATTAATGACAATGACCAAATTTTCATTACTAAAGAATTATAAGCCATACAGTAGACATTACAACAAATGTCATTACTTACTGTAGTTCTCCTCCAATCCTTGATCCTTAAAAATCAGCACATCTGATGTAAATAAGAAACTTTTTTTTATCTAGAGTTAAGAGATAAATTATTTTTTGGAATCTTACAGTTTCATTTTTCATCTCCAGCTTTGCAGGTTCTGAGGCTGAGACAGCATCATTGGAGTCTCCCAGTGCAGAACAGGAGTGTGATGATCAACTGAAGCAACGATCCATCACTCCTGACATAGAGGAGAGCTTCCTGTAACACAAAGTAGCTTCCTCTTGCACTGAAAAAAATCTGCGACTGACATTCAAACAAAAAGCAGACATAGAATCTGGTTAATACAGATCCTATGGGGTGACTTGGTGGTTATTTACAACCATTATTTAATCTTCCAGGGCCACAAGTTAATATTTCAAGATGACAAGCTAGTGTTGCAATCCATTGTACTCAAAACCTAGAAAATTCCAAGTTGATTTTTTTTTTCTTCAATCGAAAAGCGTTCCAGTGTTTTGGCTCAGAGAGATGTGAGCTAAAAAAAAAATTATGTAAAATGTGTCAACCATCTTGAACATCTTTGCCCACAAAACATGATTTGTTGTCATAGTAGAATTAGCCTGAAAGTAGCTGAATAAATGAAACTTAACTTAAATCTGTTAAAAAGCCTCAAATTTTATAAAGTAGAAAATAATGCAATGAGAATATAAGGCAGATATAAGGTTAGATGTTTGAGTTCCTGACTTGGAAATTCTTGGTTGAATGCCTTTGAATTCCTTTGCACTTTATCATGTCACTGGTACGACTGTTCTGAATTCCAAGTTCACCTGATTGTTTCATGAATATTTTGTGGCCACAAATTGACCATGCCTTAATACATTGCAGGAACATACTTAATTTTAAATTAGGGCCGGGACTTTAACGCGTTAATTTAGATTAATTAATTACACAAAAAACTAACGCATTTTAATCGGACTTATTTTTGCACCGCGGAACGTTTCTCACTGGATGAGTTTCGGCGGACCGATTATACT
>JAQQZT010000012.1:10066755-10078505 GCA_030068275.1 Clarias platycephalus
AACACACTGCATGCATGGTGTTTGAAATAAAGACCACAGTATCATGTCCCCTACAGAGGACAAAAATGAATTGCTGGATCTCAGGAGCTTATGTACAAGAGCATATTGACATCATTCTCACAGCTGGTAAGCTGCTGCAAGGTTGCAATGGAAGTCTGATTACATGCATAATACCAATAATTTGTGTTAACACAAATTTATCATAAGCACGGGAGACAAGTTGAAGAGTATTTTTACAAAAAAGTAGCATTTGTATAGAAGATGTTTCGTAAAAAAAAAAAACAAGTAAAAAAAAAACAAGTTCCCTATGGAACAAGTTCCTGTAAAGACTTTTTGAATGTTATTTTAATATAAAATTATAATATGTAGTTCTTCAGTTAATGATAACATGCATGGGGGGCAAGTTGTTGTTGTTTAGAATAAACAACATTTTTTATGGTCATGCTGTTATAGGAAAAATTCGCTTCACATCAGATTGCATCACATCACATCACTTCTTTATGTTTGTACTAATTTAATTTAGATTAAATCAACTACATACAAAATATACTGTTATAATTATCATGTCTGTCCATATACGATAAATATTGCTTTAACTAAATAAATTTCACTGAATGTAACATTACAGTACATTAATAATAGTTTTTCTAAAACTATTCTTACAGTAGGACCCCATTACCAGACCTTAACAGATGAAAAACTGGAAGGAGAAAGCCATGCAAGGCCCAGAAGAAATCCATGTCTCATCTGATTTGTTTATTCTGTTTAAATAAATATTATTTTCTTTATATGTGGTAGGTTAACTAACCCAATTATAATTTAAAACTCTTTGGTTTATCATTTGCAAGTACAACTTCTTTTGAAAGCTAACCCCATGTATCCAAAGTATTTTTGTATTTGACGGTACAGTATACATACAGCATTTTGTACCTTTAATTATAGCAACTATATAGAAATTTCATGTAGGTTAAGTACAATTGAGTAAACATTTACAATAACTTGTTATATAACATGTTTCACATGAGATCCAAATACATTTCTATTCCATGCAGTTATTAGGTAATGAGGAAGTGCTCAGAAGAGAAGCCAGAGTTCTCCTATCAAGTGCAGGACATGGGGAACATGCTCACAGACGACTATAAAAAGGTTTCCGACACTCTTTTTTCTGTTTCCTTAGATTTCACAACAGTACAAAAAACTTCCATCCTCATGTTACTCATCGGATGTAGACTGTAGACTAATATTGTCCTAATCATGACTGTTAGACTCCCGAAAGGCACATCTATAATTTTTTTTACTGTCTTACACAACAAATTTATGACATGAACGTGATGAGTATAATGAGCTGGATGGCGGAATTTAGAGAGACAACAATATCCAATATAAATGACCAAACCCCAGTCAAAATAATGACACAACCATTCAAAATTGTATCAATTGGAACTTTTCTAACTTTTCATTACTCCAAGCTCAGTGAGAGCTTCATGCAGAGTGTTATCATTTATTTATTGTACACAGCCAGTTAAGGGCATTCTCTTCATTCTAGTTAATATCATGTTAACATTTTTCTACCACCTTAGGTAAACTGAATCACCCCTAACCTGATCAAGACATCGCTCCAGCAATTGATAAGTTACAGTTATCAGTCCGATTCAAGGAACTACAGGAAGTGAGTTCGGCAACAGAAAGCCCCTCATGATAGGACCAGCTTCCTGTCCAGCACAATTACATAGAAAAGATTAAGCTTCAGAAGGCACAGGAAAGATGATGCTCTGGTTCCTCATGCGGAGAGATTACTCATATAAGCTCACTTCTGGTTTTCAGATAAAAATGACAAAAAATAAAAGACTAATGAATGTGGATAATATCCGTTCACAATTTACTGTGTTTAAGGACTAGGTTTTGTAAGTGTAGCTTGATAGACTTTGCATATTCTTTGCATGCGTGGTTGGTTTCCTCCTGGTATTCCCACATTCCAAAGTCATGCAATTTACGCTGATTAAGTTTTCAGTCATTGAGTAGGTCAGTATATGTTTGCTTGTGTTCTGCATTGCGTTGGCATCTTATCCCAATATGTTGTGTCCTAAGTTCCCAGTAATGGGATCCAGGCCCTTCACAGAATAAATTATATAAAGTACTGAACAAAAGTATTATAGTCCTATATTCTCTTTAGTTCACAATTTTTATATATTTTTTAATCATCCCTGCATTAGTATGTAAAAAAAAAAATAATTCACTAATTTGAAACATAACTTAAAAAGTGATAAATAAATAACATTAAAGTAGAATATTTGCATGCCTGTAAAAAACAAAAAAAAGCAACATATTGTATGACAGTACAGTTTTTAGATGGAAATAAAATTAAATCAATGTAGGCTTCTGGATTTAGAATGAAAATAGAAAGGACCTGAAGAAATCATATTCTCCAGCATGCTCAGTAGAACCTAACAACAGCTGATTTACTTTGACTACTTTTATTGTGCACAAGTCTTGGGCACATAGAAAAAAATGGCATAAATTATACTTTTGTCTGTAACAAATATGTTGCTTTCTAAATATGCAAATATTCTTCTGTAATTACATATATTTACAAATTTTTAAGTTATGTTTACATAAAAATGCGGACATGAGAAATATGTGGTGCAAAATATTTACTAAAGATAATATGGAAGAGACTTTTGCACATATTACATAATGGATGGATGGTTGCATTTCCTAGAATTTTACTAGGCAATGCACCATGCCCAAAATTGGACTTGTTTGAGGTAATGCATGGCAAGGTTCCTATGGTTCTTATTTTAACAAGAAAATTTCATGCTGTAACTCTCTTTCATAATAATATCTTGTAATATATTGATAATGTATTGTACAGTTTTGTTTTGACACATGAAACATGATGATATATAGACTATTTGCACAAAGCTGTGGCAGAATTTTAAATCAGTACTAAGTTGTTTGAGTGTAGCTCTGTTAATAAGGCATTGGATTACTGATTGGAAGGTGCCAGCTTCAAACCCCAGCATCACAAGTTACCTCTGTCGGGCCCTTAAGCAAGGCCCCTAACTGCTAGATGTACTGTATAAAGAGATAAAAATGTAAGTTGATCGATTCTCATTGGAGTTCTGATGCAAAAAACAATATCACTGTAGGCTCCTAGAGCAGAACAAAAACACCGTGATCAAACAAAAAGAACAACAACAATCCTGACACAGTGAACAACATGTACAGTATTTTCCTCTTACACTGTAGAAAATCTGCAACTGACATACAAATAAAAAGCAGACACAGCATCTGGTTAATACAGAGCCTGTGGGGTGACATGGTGAATGGTTGTAACAACAAAATACAATGTTGAAGTAACTTAATGCTATATTGTGTTCAGAAACAAGGAACACTATATGACCAAAAGATTTGTGGACACTTGAGCTGGTTTTACAGGATGGCTATAGGGATTTTCAAACCATGGCTTCATGGGCATTGATTTGCTTACATAGATATAGCCATGCTTGAACATGTTTGTAGTTCCAGTGTAGGGAAATTGCAATGCTACAGCATAATACAACCTAATACAATAGTGCTTCCAAATTTGTGGCAACATCTTTAGGAAGAATCACATATAGGTGTGATTCAGGTGTTCACAACATTTTGGCCATATCGTATACCTCATGGCCATGAGCTATTATTTTTTGGTCAGGACTTGTGTAATTTTGTGGTCAAGACTTTATATGTAATGTCTTATATTGCCTTCAGTTAATTGTTTGGCAGGAAGTATAACAGATGTTTACTGTTCAATAATGTGACTTGCCACAATCCATGCCTTAAATATTTGTGACTCCGGTATGTATTTATGCACATGCAAGACTAAAGTAAAAGTTAGATTCCGATGGTCTGTCTAATTTTAAAATACAACAGTTGCCACAATTTAAGTACCAAAACTCATTTCAGTGCATACACAGTAGTATGTCCTGGGATACTGTGCAAACAATACATTTGTCATGACATAGATTTATCACTGTAAACTGAATCATTAGTAAAACAACACAAGTTATGGCACTGACACAGAGTATGTTTTTGTACTGTTTCTTCACTGTCTTCACGTTAATATGGAACTACAACATTGTGCCTAGAGTAAAGGCACTTTTTCTCACCAAGATTTGATCAACCTTATTTAATACAATCATCTGCGTAACAGTGGAATAGTAGCAATGGCCCACTCTCTACATGCTCTGAAAAACAGCCATTCATTATAAGAAAACATAGTACTTTACATTCGATGATAATTCTTCTATATATATTTTTCCCTTATTTATTTTTTTTTTTTTTACATATTTATTGTCACAATATAATTCTATTTTATAAGGAAATAGTATACATGCTATGGTTTGCTTATATGTATAAGTGAATGTAAGTTGTCAAAAGTATACTTGGGTGAAAGGCAAAAAGTACAATAAGTATTTAGGTTTTTACAAATTTATAGAATAGTAACCCTAAATGTTAAATATATTAAGTCGATCCATCACAGGGCACACATGCACACACCACACACTCATTCACACACTATGGGCAATTTGGATACATTAATTAGCCTAATCTGCATGTATTTGGACTGTGAGAGGGAACCCACCAAGCACAGGGAGAACATGCAAACTTTATGCACAGAGACTCAAGGAGGGAATTGAACCCTCGACCCTGGAGGTGTGAGGCGACAGTGCTATAAACTAAGCCACTGTGTAGTAGTAGTAAATTGGAATCGAAGACCAAAGATAATTATTGCTTTACATCAAGCCTAAAAATGTACTTGTTGCACTGTCTCAGTAAGCACTTCATGTTATTTCTAGGGTCCGTCTGTGGCTGATTCAGACTGTAGCTAACTCATGTACTAGGCGGTCACTGTAAAATGAAGAAGTGGAAGTTCTTGTGTCTTGAAGTGCCTTGAAGGAATGGGTACTCTTTATTTCCAGGGCAGATATACAACAGAGAAGACATACAGTGTACTCAGGCCTCTGGCCGTCAGCGGTCCGAGATGATCCTCCTCACCTTTATTGTGGGGCTGCTGTCCTGTCAGGTTCAAGGTGAGAGTTACTGAAGTTTCCATTGACAAATAATTTCTTCAGAATTTCTGTTAATCCCTGAGAGAACTGAGAGATCTTTCTGCGATTGGTTAATATAAGCTTATTACATTTATTATATGTTTGTTAAAATTAGGTCAAGTATTATTAATTTTATACACTCGTGGATCCCATTAATTTATATTGAACTACAGTAATAACCGTGTGAAGTGAATGTATCACTGTTGTTGTTTTTTTAGAACTGCATTTATTTTACATTTGCATTTATTTTAGTACATTTTAGTGATCAATTTATGTAGTGTGAGACTACAGTGATCACTCTGTGAACATATGATCATGGTAGGCAGTACTACCAACAAAATTACAAACTGGACACAAGCTAGAAATACATGCATGTACACATTTTCTCACCAGGTCCTTATTAATCCTTATTTCCCACAAATCTGTTTTTACACCACTGTCCAGCATAATAACAGATAACGGGAAGCTTTGAACATAATTTGCTGAGTCCTAATTATTTGTATGTTTTGAGGTTTCTGGTCAGAATTAAACTGCTCAGTTTGTGTAACGCCTAATCTCACTTCTGGTTTTTATGAACCAGAAATGTGTTCTTGTGTTTGAAAATCATATTCTGCAATGTAAATTTTTTTTTAAATTATAATTTTCTTCGCTTTATATTGACCTTTACTTCTTACATAATTCATGTAAATACCATTCAAGCTATATTTTATTTTCTGCTAACCTGACCCGGATAAAGCAATCAGTTAAGATGCGTACATGAATTAAGACACGTGTAGACCAATAAACCTCACAGAGATCATTATGTGTGACTCATACTGTAGTTTACAAGAAAAAAAATAGATTGAGCCCAGTTTTAGCTCGCGCATTTATAGCAAAAGATAGATAGATAGATATGACTCAAAGTAAGAAAGATAATGAGAGAGAGAGGGAGAAGTGAGAGAAGGAGTAGGATGTTGGGTTTTTGCCTGATTCTGCAACATCTGTAAAATTGATCTGTTCTCTCCAGTACTTCTGCACATGCTATTAACTCGTCACTTTCATTTCTCCTCAGGCCCTGCAGCCATGTCATTACCACACATCGTAGAACCAGAGATGTCTGTGGGACAATTAGGCATGTCTTAACTAGCCAAACTAAAACCAAGTCAAAACAAGAAACCAAGTTTTGGTTTCATAGAAACCTAATTAACGATACATTGTGTTAAGGATTGTTATTTGTTAAAGTAGCATGTGGTAAACTTGTTAGCTAGTAAAGTGCTAAAACTGTGACTGTGTGTGACTGAGTATAATAAGCAAATGAGTTACTTGAAAGCTTTTTACATACTTCCATGTTCCTGATTTTAAAAAGGTTGTCTGGGATTCATGAACTTTAATTAACTCATTAGGCACAAATTGTGCTGTGGTCATCAGAATCTTGCTTCGGCAGATGTGTGAAGTGCAGCAAGTGGTGGGATTTGGAATCACAAGCTTTAGTTACAGCTGTGTCAAACCACCATGAAGTTTAAAAGATTTTTAAAAGAACTTTTTCTAATGGAACTATTTCATCCATTCCCAAACTTAAAATGTCTGTAACCCCCGAACCCTTTTACCTCAGCTGTGGTCAACATACTCTTCTCTCTCTCAGTCTTGTATCACATAATTTAAATCTTGTGGCGTTTTTTTTGTATTAGTTCTGGTTACATTGTAAATGTAAATACTTAATTAGAAACATTATCTAAGAATTTTAAACTGTCCAATTATTTATTTATTTTAAGTAGTTACAGTATTTATCCACTGTTATAAATGACCTCATGGCCCACTAGGGCAAACACTTTGGGAAACTACTATTTCATTGACCAAATAGAAAATTGATAGCTTGATTGTCTATGATGGCAAAGGTTGTCCTCCCTGGGTAAGAAAAGCACAACCAAATCCCCTATTAGTGCACTTACTGAATGTGCTAAAGGACATTTTATTTTTATGTTTCTGGTAGGGGTGATATCATGATAATGGAGATGGTCTAGCAAAACTGGGTTCTGATTCCTTTAATTGCCCAAATCTGTAAATCTCTACTATATGATCAGGTAATAACAAGAACATTCGTCACCCAGTGGTTATACTTCTGATTGAATAGTTGTCAGGTCAGATCCCATCAACACAAATCTGTTATGTTATAGCCATGCGTTAAGGTCATTGATTTCACCAATAAATAAATAAATGTCTAGTAAAAAATGATATCCAATTGTTTCGCAGTTCCAGTGACTCTGGTTCACTCGCTAGCTCTGATTATAGCTTTTGTAGAGTTCTCTAGCATCCTTCCACCTCTGAAAAACAGGTGTATTGTGTAAGTGAGTGTATGAAAGTGTGTGTGTGTGTTTGGCTGAGTGTGATAGACTGGCTTCTCCCAGTGTTAATGCCCAGTGTTTTGGGATTCATCATGACCCAGATCAGGTTAAAGTGGGTACTGAGAGTGAATGAGTGAGTGAAAGAATGCATGCTTATAATTTCTATTGTTCATTTTGACAGCCTTGTCTCATCCGAGAATAAAGGTAAACGGAGCAGATCCAGCTGAAAATGACGTGGTTATCGACTCTGGTTCGCGTCTTGAACTAACCTGTGATGGTGATGGTCCAGTGAATATTGAACCTCGGTTAGCTAAATATAAACCAAAAAGCAAGCCTAATGGGAACAGCTGCACCTTTACTGTGCAAAAAGCTACCTACAAATTAACAGGCACTTATAAGTGTGTGTACACTGACAAAAATTCCTCCATCTTCTCATCTGTGTACATATTTGTAAGAGGTGAGTATAGAGTTTACACATGGACTTGGAGAAGTTGATTGTGTAACAGTTTATTATTGTTATTTATTTATTTATTTATTTATTTGTTTGTTTGTTTATATAATGGTCTGTTTCTTGTATAATCTTCAGATCCAAATATTCTCTTTGACACCCCGCTGTCTACTTATGTTATAAAAAAAGAAGGAGAGGATGCCTTCATCCCCTGCCTTCTTACTGACCCGGCAGCCACTGATGTCCGGTTGCGCATGAAAAATGGGTCTGCACCACCCTCTAACATGAACGTAACTTTTGACCCCAAGAAAGGGATGCTGATTCGGAACCTCAAGCCTTGGTTCAGTTCAGAGTATGTCTGCAGTGCGAGGATAGGGGGAGCAGAAAAAAAGTCTTCAGCCTTCAATTTACTAGTCACTTATAGTAAGTCTTTGTGTAGCATTTTATTGCGCATGTTTGCTTTAAAACTGTAACTGAGATTACCAAAAAAGTGACTGTATATATTTATGTCTTTGTACATACACAAGCTATCATATCATATCATACATGGATAGATCTGCAACAAAATTTAAACTTTTTCTATTTATTTGCTTCCATTAGTCCGTTTTCCACCCTCTGTGTCCCTCCAGAAGAAGGAACATATTCGACTTGTTGGAGAGAAACTAGAAATTACCTGTTCTGCCAGCAACCGTAACTTCAACTACAACATCACCTGGAAGCACTCCTCACATTTGGTAACTTCATACATTTACTCTGACAGCTGCTGAAGTGTATGAAATGCTAACAGACAGTAGTGCCTCCTCTTTCTGTTTTTGCTGAAGTCTTGAAGAGTATAAAGGTATTTTAAGGCTTACAAACTTGGTATTCAAGTATCAAAATTTCATTCATAAGAATGGCAGAATTGCATTCATTCATACTTAACTTATGTACTGTAACAGTGAAGAAAAACATCATACAGGTATATACATACACTGGTGACAGGATCATGGCCACCCAAGGCCCACCCATGCCTGTGGGACCAAAATCCAATTCCACAGAAAAAAAAAAAAAAAAAATCAATACTTGTCATGTTAATAACGCTCTAGTGTCACGAGCCAGCCTGATCACTCTAGTACTTTCAGGTCATAAACCCCATCCATGCTGTTTCCCACTCTCTCACTCTGTGCCAATTACCTGAGCACACCTGTCACTAATCAAGCTACTATCCTGCATCTTTAAAAGGAAGCTGGAAACTTCACTCCATGCCGATGTATCTTATCGCGTGCCTCCTGTCCTGTCTTGGTATTTTTTCCTAGTTATCTGTATTTTGACCCTGTCGTTTTTCTGGATTTCATCTTTGTGTCTCGCCCTTTGGATTATCGCTCACTTTCAGATTTTGCCTTTGTGTATGACTTCGCATGTTTACCGACCCTTGATCTTGAACCACGCTTCCAGATTTGATCTCTCTCGCTTTTTGATTACGATTCACGTCTGCGTCTATGCTTGCGGACGCGGACAAGAATGCATTTACTGACAACTAGGATCTCGTTGCCTCTTGCCGGAATAAACCAAGGATCAGATGCTGAAGTTGCGCGCGCACTGTATTTGCTCAAAGACATCATTATCACGTGAGGTTCTACGTCAGACTCTATTTCCGGGTTTTTCCGGATTCCGTTTACATCATCGACCAAGCCCCTCCACGTCATCATGCCTGGCATCCTGTCTCAGGTCAGCCCATTACCCGCCTGCTACATATCGCCCCGACAAGGACTTCCTCGACCTGTCCACCATCCCTCGTGAATACACAGATCTCAAACAGGTTTTCAGCAAGTCACGAGCTCTCTTGCTACCACCCCACAGACATTATGATTGTGCCACCGATCTCCTCCCATTGGGGGGGGATACTGTACTTGCTTTCTTCAAAGGAAAGGGAGGTTCTGGACAAATATATTCACTTGCTGCTGGGATCATCCGCCCGTCTTCATCTCCTGCTGGGGCTGGTTTCTTCTTTGTAGCTAAGAAGGACAAGGCGCTACGCCTAGGTATTAATTATCACGGTCTAAACGAGATCACAGTCAAGAATCAGTACCCGCTCCACCTTATGTCAAATTACTCAAGGAGGGAGATGAGTGGAAGACAGCATTCAACAAGCCATCAGGTCATTACGAATACCTGGTAGTGTCGTTTGGTCTAGCCAATGCTCCAGCTGTTTTCCAGTCATTAGTCAATGATGTGCTCAGAGACTTAAAATCTTCGTGTCCGTCTATTTGGAAATCTTAATTTTCTCCCGATCCCTAGAGGAGCACTGATCTCACGTCCGCCAAGTCCTTCAGAGACTCCTGGAGTACATGAAGGTAGAAAAGTGTGAATTTCACTCCCAGTCAACTACCTTCCTTTTTTTATAATTGTTCCATCAAAGATCCAACTGGACCCAGCCAAGGTAAAGGCAGTAAACGACTGGCCTAGGCCAGCGACCCGAAAGGACCTTCAGCGCTTTCTTGGGTTCGCCAACTTTTACCGCAGGTTCGTCCGGAACTATAGTTCAGTGGCTGCACCACTTACCTCCCTCACATCCTCTAAAAACCCCTTTCAGTGGTCTAGCCAGGAGGAAGAGGCATTCACCTCAGCACCCATCCTCATGTAGCCAGATCTCACCCACCAATTCATAGTGGAGGTTGATGCCTCAGACTCAGGTGAAGGGGCCGTACTCTCTGAGGTCACCAGTTGATGGTAAAGTGCATCCTTGCTGCTTCTTCTCCCGACGCCTCTCTGCCGACATCCCGTTTCTCGTCTGGACGGACCATAAGAATCTGGAGTACCTCAAGTCGGCCAAGCGATTGACCTCCCACCAACCCAGGTGGTCGCTGTTTTTCTCCCGCTTTAATTTCTCCCTGTCCTACCGACCGGGTAACAAGAACACCAAGCCTGACGCCCTGATGCCCTCTCACGTCAATTTGCCTCGGTTACCACCCCACTGCCGTGTTGGAGCAACTTCCTTTGACATCGAGACCCTAGTCAAGCAGGCACTGAATCAGGACCTCGGCCCACCAGAGACATTCCCAGGCCCGCTCTTTGTTCCACCCACGGCATGCTCCCAGGTCTTGGAATGGGGTCATAACTCACGATTGGCCTGTCATCCCGGTGGGGCCCAGACCTTCCATCCAACAACGTTTTTGGTGGCCTTCCATCAGAGAAGATACACAGCAGTTTGTTAGCGCTTGTGAGATCTGCGCCCGCAACAAAACTAGTAATAAACTACCAGCGGGTCTCCTCAGACCACTCCCGGTTCCACACAGACCACGGTCTCATATAAGACTTTGTCACAGGACTCCCAGCGTCCGAGTGCCACACCTGCGTCCTAACTGTCAATCGCTTCTCTAAGGCTCCTCACTTTGTTCCCCTGTCCAAGCTCCCCTCAGCCAAAGAGACAGCTCAGCTGCTTATCTGCCATGTCTTTCACCTAAACAGCCTGCCCACAGACATCGTCAAATGTTGCCATGGATTGTGATGCTCACAACTCGTTACCTAAAGGTTCCACAGGGCTCTCACCATTCCAGTGCAGTCTGGGTTATCAACCCCCCTATTCCCCGCCCAAGAAGAAGAGGTGGAAGTTCCCTCAGCCCAGGCCTTTGTTCACCGTTGCAAAAGGACCTGGTTGCGGGCTAGAACCAGATTTAGTCACTCTGTATCCCTCTTCAAACTTCATGCGGATCGCCGACGCTCTGCTGCCCCAAACTACCGTGTTGGGCAAAGAGTCATGCTTTCGACCTATAAGGTCCCCATTAACACAGAGTACCATAAGATCTTCCCCAGGTTCATCGGACCATTCACAATATCTAAGGGTGCTTTCACACCTATAGTTCGATTGCTTTAGTCCGCACCAGTCAGAAAAATGTTACAATGTAGTAAACA
>JAQQZT010000012.1:10094001-10105379 GCA_030068275.1 Clarias platycephalus
AGAAATGGGGTAAAATTTAATCTATTTTTGGAGAAAACTAAAGTGTTTTTTGACCTTGCATACATGTAAACCTGTTTGAAGAGACTCATTAAGCAATATTAGCAGCCTTTAAAATGGCATAATAGGGGCACTTTAAGGCATGAAAGAATACCAAGCCTAAAGCAAATCATTCCAATATTTGGATGTTGTTTTAATCTAATTACTTGACCCAGTCAAAAACATGCACTGTTGAAAACAGCTATTACAGAGAAAAAAAAGTTTACACAGACATCGTACTGACCTCTACAGGACTGGTGGGATCAGAGAAGCAGCCCTGGTTCCTCCCCCACATCTGTGACGCCAGCTCGGGGTACAGCACTTCTGCGCACAGCGCCACCTTTTGGGCACAGTCCGCTATGTACACGGGTGGCCAGAAACGAGTGGACACAAGCAGGTCCACATGGTCGCGAGCGCTCTCTCCGCGCACCAGGTACTTAGATCCACACACCACCTGTTTCAAAATGATTTTTTCAAATGTTGTCCATAAAACTTTATTCCATTATTTTGCTTATTAGCCATATTTTACTGTTAAATGGTGTTTCAGAATGAGTGTTTATTTAACATATTAAACACTTGATTTTATTGTAAAAAATGTAAGATTTATAGGAAGATTTTATAAGAAGTAAAATCTTATAAAAATATATGCATTCCTACACTGAGTGTAGTCCTTGTAAGGAGAGCAGAGATGATATTTACCTGGTGAGGGCACACCTTGCTGAGTTTTCCTGCAGTGAGGTGTTCAGCAGGCTCAGGCGCTGTCGAAAGGCCATTTTGTACTTGTGTGTAAAGCAAACACACAGACACCATCAACTCGTCCTGCCAGCAGAATAGAAAAATCCTCCGCATGAACCCACAGACAGGCGGTGCAGTAAAACAAGCACATTTATAAGTATGTGTGTATATACACCTTGGTGCTGTGTGGCACTGGAGGTACACCACATTGCTCCAATATAGACCGTAGCTCCTCCTCAGTGTGCTGCTCCATCTGCTCTGGTCTTAGCTGACCGTCATGGATTAAACGTATCAACATGGACAAGTCTCCTGTGCAGCCAACACACACACCATTATACTGCTATAATTAGCTAAAGTTATATATTACATCGACTGCTATAATCATATTAAATATAATATATTGTACACGTTCATCATTTTATTATCATAAAATTCTAAACAAAAACGTTTCGACCTCATTTTTCCAGGCAAAACCAGTTTCACACCAATCCTTTAAAAACCAGTCGTAATGTGTGTACCAATCAGAAGAAGTATACAATTTATGGATGATCTTGGTTTGAAAATAACTCCACCTGTGTGTTCCATGTTGGTGGTGATCTTGTCCTTCTCTGTATTAATGACCACGGAGCTCCTCATCAGTGCAGGGAAGAAGGGAGCAATGATGGAGGCATCAAAGCGTGTGATGGAGACACTGGAAGGAAAGATTGCCTGCTCCAGAGCCTCGCTCTCCATCGCCAGCCAGAACTCCTCCACCTGCACCTCGTCAGACGCCTGGAACTCCGGCCATGTGAACTTCAGCGAGAGGACAGACACCGTGTTCGAAGCTCCATCCAATTTAGTCAAGTGTTTCTTACGATTTTACTTTACAGTACTATCATCATAGAGTGAGATCATAGAGAATATTCCTTTACCTCCACGTTTTTCAGCTGGAGAACGACGTTCGCATCGCGCTGTGCGATTTCCAGTTTAGGAGCGATGCCGCAGATTCCGCAGATCATGTCGTTGAAATCGCGCACCGTCAGACACTCGAATGCCCAGTAACCACTGCACAACAGCTCCTGCACGCGCGCGTGTTCATCTGGACTTAACACACAACCTGAGGAGAGGAAGGAGGGGGAAATATCAGGTAAGGAATCAAGAAGAGGGTTGGTTTTTCTGCAAATAGTGATAACTGTTTTGGGATTTAATTCCAATTCCAGTAAGGTGAATTTAACTTTTTCACATTGCATATATAGTGTACATAGTACATAGTACACTTACCTGGTGGGCAGTGTGTGTTGTTGATTATGTCGAGGGCTGCGAGCGAAGGATCCTGACCGTGTTTGATCTGACTCCGGATTTTAAAGAACAAGTCCAAACTCACCAGCAGCTGGTTTCCCACATTAAACAAACCTGAGACACACAAACACTGTAATTGTTCCACTTACATCCTAAATGTGTTTTGGTAAACAATAATGTGTTACCCTTCACATTTACATGTCAGATGAAATAAATTCTTCCAGATTATTATACAGTATCTTGCAAAAGTCATGAGACACCCCTCATTTCTTTATATTTTCATTCCAAGAGCCATACTTTCTCATATTTTTTAATGTAGTCTTAAGGAATAGTTCTCCTGAAGGACATTAGTGGCTCTCGTTTTCAGTCCAGTCCCTGTACCTGAGCAGTTTCAGAGGTTTGTTAAGCCACACAGTGACCTACAGTAGGAATCATTCAAGCATAAAAAAAAAAATAAAAAAAAAACATCTACAGTAACTTAAGGCATGAACCAGTGATAAACAGGTGCAGATGATGAGAGACGATCAGGCCGGTGATTACTATACTGGTGATGCTGAATGCTGAGTGGTTGGAACAGACGAGAGGGAAATGAGGCTGCTGCTGAGGTTGTTACATAATCAATCAATTTTTTAACTGTATCTTAAGCCGCTTTGCAGGTAAAGCATCTGTTCCGTTTCATTAATTTAACTTCATTTCATATATAGAAATGAGGGGTGGCTCAAGACTTTTTCCAGAGCCCTGCATATATAGTCAGGCCCCTAGGCATTTTGGCATTTGGCTTCCGTACACCATCAAACTAAACTTGAAATGAAACACTCACGATGGGAGCAAAATAAAGATTTTCAGCTTTAAATTCAAGAGGTTTGACAAAATTGTGGCATTAACCATTCCGGAATTACAGCCATTTTCACTCACCCACCCAATTTGGGCAGCTCATAAATAATGGAACAAACTGCACGGATTGCCTTTAATACTTGGATGAAACTCTTTAGCAGTCAATGACTGCTTGAAGTCTGGAACCCATTGACGTGACCAAATGCTGAGTCTCCTCCCTCCTGGCTAGATGTTGTAAAAGGGTTCTACTTCAACATGGACAGAATTCTGTGGTCATCCACTTACAGTAAGATGTCTTCCGTGGGCTTCCAGGCTTTGGGCTGTTGTTGAGCTTGCTAGTTAATTCTTCCTCTTTAAAAAAAATTCTAAACTGTTGTATTGGCCTGATCCCAATGTTTTTGCCATCTCTCTGATGGGTTTATTTTTTCAGTCTAATGATGGACACCTTCATTTGCATAGACACCTCTTTGGACCTCATGTTAAGAGTTGAATGCAAATGTAACACTCAGAACCACCTCCATACCATTAATATGCTTGATTAGTCATGGAGAAAAAAAAAGGGAACAGATCACACCAGGCTATTCAACTACATATCAGCCTTTTGTTCCATTATTAATGAGCCCCAAAATGTGTGTGGGTATGAAAATGGTTGTAATTCCTCAATGGTTAATGCCACACTTTTGTCAAACCCCTTGAATTAAAACGGAAACTCTTGACGGTTTTGAGTGTTTCATTTCAAATTAAGTGTGGTGGCGTACAAGAAGGACAAATGCCATTATATAATGTGTATCATTCTGTGAGCATGTGAGGGTACCTGGGTAGAGGCTGGTGAAGCTGTGTAAAGCCAGGCACTGTGAGTTCAGACACGTCTTCAGCTGCAGAGACACTGGCTTCAATAGAACCTGTGTTACTAACCAACACTGCTGCTGCCCTGCTACAGAACAACTACAAACACACACACACACACACACACACACACACACACACACACACACACACACAGACCAATAGTTTTCAGAAAACTTTATTCCTTATTCCTCTACTAGATAAGCTCACAGTTGCTTTATGCTTTGTCATAAGTGTTTTAACAAACAGCAAGAGATTCTTTTTTTCTAAGAATCTGGAGCCTTTTTTTTTTTTAATACTGGACACACACCTTGCCAGATGAGATGCCAGTCCATGACGAGGCACTACGCACAAACAAGTCGATGCACTCTATAGGCAATTTAGTGTAAGTCTAAGTGGTAAGTATATTAAATTGTCAGTGAGTGTGTGCATGCTATCGACTTTTGCGTCACTCCGGGTATATTTATGCCTCATGCCAGGTGTGCCCAGGATAGAGTGACCAGAATAAAGCACTTACTGAAGATGAATTAATACAATTAACTAAACCTAAAAAACACTGCCTATAAAGAACGGCTCTGATGTAATTATACATAAAGTGAACTGTCCTGCCAAACCAACAAGGAATACACTGACCTGCCAAAAAAAACAAAAAGAAGCAAATAGTTAAGAGCCTTCCATTCGATAATTACTGCAGTAATTAATATGTTTCATCTTGCAAGGAGTTATTCAATCCTAACCGAAAGCTAAATAGCCACTTATCAGCGAGGCTTATCGGACGAAAAAGCCTTCAATTTGCTTGGGAGCATAAAGAATGGACTGAGGAACATTAGAAAAGGGTCATGTGGTCTGATGTGTTCAGATTCACCCTGTTCCAGTGTAATGGGCGCGTCACGGATAGAAGAGAGACGGAGGAAATGATGCACTAGTGTCTACTGTACACGCCTGTGAGAGCAGTGTTATGATCCGGGGTTGCTGTAGGTTCAACAACGCTATGGGTCCACAAAAAAGAAAGCGCAGCTGAGCACCGTAATATATTGAATGAACAGGTTTTTCGAAATAATGGATTTTTTTCTTTCCTGATGACACAAGAATATTCCAAGATTACAATACCCGGATTCATCCGGCTCATATTGTGAAAGAGTGGTTCAGAGCATGAGACGTCGTATTGTTTCACAGCTGGATTGGCCACTACAGAGATTAGACCTTATGAGAATGCTCGGGATGTACTGAAGAAGGCACATGTGAGAAGGAGGCATTGCATAAGCTTATCGAAATGATACTGCTTCAGCGCATTGCTCACAAACACTCACCTCTCTCCTCCTCTGTAAAGCGGATAGTGGCACAGACTGCAGTGAGTGGCTGTCGGCTCGTACGAGCTCGGCCAGCCGTCCTGTGGGGACCCGCAGTGCTCCTCCGTCACCCCGTCCGTCTCCTCATCCTTCTCACTGTCCTCTTTATCCGCCTTACTGTGCGCTTGGTTGAGGTTGTGGATGTGCGTCAGGATGTCCTGGAGCTCGGCTTCGTTCTCGGGGAACTGGAGGCTGTGTTTGAGCAGGGTCACAGTGGACTGACGCTGAAGCTCCCTCTGGCCTGGGGTCAAAGGTTGAGATGGGTCCAACAGATGTGTGGACATATCTGCTGGCTCAAGAGACGACTGCATATAGCAGACATTGTCACATTTACTGATGTATAACCTCATAGAATACAAATAAAAAATTACAGCACCTTTTTAAAAACAACAAACAGAATATCTTTGCCTCGATAAGTTGCCTACTTAAGGCAGTAACTCACTGCGGCTTTGGCTTTCTTGGTAGCTTTGGTGGCGAGTTCACAGCCGCAAATGGGGCAGTACTGCGGCTTGTGCCTGTTCTTATAGATGTAATTACAGGAAGGGTTTTTACATCTGCCCCTGCCCCGTGCTGTAGACAAGCCTAGAGCCTGCCGAAGTAAAAAAAAATATTAATAAATCAACAAATAAATGTTTTTTTAATGCATATTGACTAAATTGTAAAATCGCATACCAGTGAAGAGCCTGAGTTTTTCTTCAAAGGCACCATAGAGAGGATCTTCACTCCCCGTTCAGTCACTACATACTGGCTGCTGTTGATTGCAAGTGGTTTCTAGCATGCAAGACAAACATGGAAGAAAGGAGCAAAACACTACACTGCATATACTGTATAAAAAGAAATGTGATCAAAATTGGTTTGTGCAATCAATATAACCCTAACAAAAAATAAATCATAGAACATTGACGTGTTTCTCCAATTTAAGTACTGTATACACCAATCAACCATAACATTAATGCCATCGCTAGGTGAACAACACTGAACAAACCACAGACCAGCAAACTGATGGCAGAACCATGAGCACCCAAGTCTCGCCCGTGCCCACAAGGATCGATCAGCGGTAGAAAGGCACCAGAACACCCAGTGCACCAAAGCCTGCTGCACACAAGGACCAGCAGGAATAAAGCCCCAGGCCACCAACACGGCCCCCAAACTCCCCAGATCTCAATACGATGGAAGCACCCATGGGATGTGCTGAATAAACGAGTACGATCCTCTGATGCCTTACCCCACAAGCCCCCAGCATCCAAAGGATCTGCTGCCAATGTCCTGGTGGCTCAAGGTGAACCCAAAATCTAGGCGAGCATAAGGTTAATGGTTTTAATGTTACGGATGATTGGAGGACGCATCATTAGTGACCCATAAGCCCATACTCTCACTCCTAACCCAACCACCTTTTCTCTCTCTCTTTTTTTTTTAAACAACTCGCTCTATATTGTTCTTCATCAGGTTTTTTTTCGCCAAAAAATTTTACCAAAAATTACAATTGTACAAAAAATTTAAATTCTTGAAATTGTAAATGTGCATTCACGACATGCCGAATAAAGTAGCTGTGAGCACAATATATTTAAGTAATATCAAAATATAACATTTAAATCTGAAACTAGTTCTTTTTCAGCGAGGTTAGGATTGTGGTGGACGGGGTACCTGTTCATTACATGGCACCACACACATTCACGCACTCAGTCACACCCAGGGGTCATTTCACATCTCCAATCTACCTTATGGTATGTTTTGTGGTTATAAATGTTAATAAAGCACTCACAGAGTTGAGTGATACAGGAAGCCACTTTATTAGTGCCAAGCTTCTCTCACCTGCTCCAAGGCACTGGGAGGTACGGAGTGACCCAGCTGCTTCAGTGTGCTGGGTTTCAAGCTCAAAATCCTCTCATTTTGTGGCTTCACTGAGAAAAAAAAGAATATATATAAAAATAAAAACAATAAAGATTGCAACCATAAATCTAAATATTTCAAAGTTTTTTTTTTTTTAAAGCAATTCTTTAATACATAGGATTCACACAATACTTTATGTTACAAAGGAGGTGAGTAACATAAAATATAGTGAATATTTAGCATCACACATGATGTACTTAGTTTTATTTCACATGAAATCACACACTTGCCATGTGTTGTTCAGTAAACGCGTATAGAGTAGTGTGGTTTAGTCACAAAACTGATACTGTTCACTAAAAACAGCCTCATTTTTCCCCTCGGCATGAAATTTGGTATCACTCTGAATATGCATCAAGTAAAAAAGAGCTTCAGATTATGAATTATTATCTTAAAAGGTATTTACGTGTAAATAAATAAGTGTTCTCAATACATACATAGACCTCTATTGATTAAAACAGTATGGACAAATGGTATTACTGACCTAATTGACTTATGTAGGTGATTATGTGATGACAGTTTTAGAAAAGCTCTAGTTGAAAACCATCAAAGGAATTTGAATACATTACATTTTTGCTCATAATTGATATTAATAAAACTAAAATTTGTTATTATTACCTGTTCTAGTCGTGATTTTGGTGTCACCATTAATTTTACTTGGAGGCACCGCAATCCACTGAACAACAGCAGGTTGAGATGAAATACCTGTTAAAGATTTAAAAAAAAAAACACAGCCATTACAGCTGCATCTAGTACCAAATCACCAGTAACTCCATCGATATAAGGGATAAAAACTTAATCATACAATTGATACAATGCTTACTTGGGGTGGCAGGAGCAGGAAGAATAGCCCGTATGCGCCGTTTCTGTCCTGTCTCTTTGCTAATGACGCGAACACAGCCACCACTTAACCCACTGCACAAATTGAATGAAAGATGAATTTGCAGCACAATTCTTTCTTTTTATATATATATATATATATATATACACACACACACACTTCAACGCCATATCAAATTCAATTCCTAATCTAACCAGTATGCTCACATGACAGCCGTCGATCCTGACAGCTGAATGCTTTCTGAGTCTTTGTCGCCCCCGGCTGGTTGATAAACTGTAACTACACCCATCTTTTCTCTCCTCCAGGATCCGGGGGCATTTGCGAGTGCAGAAACATCAGTCCTAACTTTAGGATGAAGCACAGTTTTGTCACTTTTTTTGCTCCTGGGTGCTTGTGTTCGTCCTGTGACCGTGTCAGAGGGCTTAACAGTGCTCTGAAGAGCCACTTTAGAGGACACTGCCGTGGAACTGGAACCATCAACCTGACCTTTCAGTTTTTGTGGAGATGAGCTGGAACCAGCTCCGGCTTTTTTGGCGGACTGAAATGAAACGGAGACTCGTGAAATTCCCTCAGCAAAACTGACATTCAAAAGGGAAATCGGGCTAGAATAGTATACAGTATGCGGAAACAGACAGTCTGATACAGCCACAATCAAAAGACTTTATACTGAATTCTCAATTCTGATTGGTCGGCATGTGGTTGAATTATTTCAACAGCATCTTTGACAGGAGAGCAAATCTTAGGTTTATATTATATTAACCTTTAAAACATCTTCTCAATATTAACAACAATCGATGTAAGCTTTTTAAAAGACCCCAGCATAGGCCTCTTCCAAATTGTTTACTTTGGTAAAAAGTATTAATGAAAAATTTTAAAATGAAAAAAAAAAAAACAATAATTGTAAAAACCATATTCGTGTGTTATGCAAGTAAGCAATGGAAAAGGCATACTAGCTAAAAGACACAGTATGTGTAAAACATCTAGTGATCATACCTCAACCGATTGGCAGAGATGGCTCAATCAGGTCAAGTTTGACATATTTTTCAATAAGAGAATGTGACTTTTGTTAGTAATTCACAAGTATTTGGCTAGTAGATGCTCAGATAGTTAAGCCTAACAATATATTTGTTATATATTTTTTGTCTATGAACGCATTAAATGCTAAGCTAGGAATTTGTGCGGCCAATAAATACAAAGGTTTCAAGAATGTAAGGTCTATAAACTCTCAACCTTTAGAGAAGAAGAAGACGAAGAAGAACAAGGTCTAATGATTTCAGTGAGACAAATACAACTATGCCATGTCTGCGTTTCATAAATCAGGATCACTGGCAATTCTACATCACATCAAGGCTTCGTCATGTTTTATGCCTCATATGTTTAAAAGAAAGACTAATTCATTCAATCTAAAGACAAATAAGTAAGAGAGAGTAGAGGAGATAGATTGACTCACAGATGGAACCCACTTCCCACCGAGGTGCTGTCCACAGTCAGGACAACGAGGAGGTTTATGGCGAGTCACGTAGGTGAAAGAGCATCCAGGAGTGCTACAATAGCCTCGACCCCTCCTAGTGTACTTTATGGACTGCAAACAGAGTTCGCAGTCAAACTGTTATTACTAGCAATTACTAATATTATTAGCCAATGTTACTATTTACAGTAATTCAGATCTTACCAGATGTTAGAGTCCAGTGATTTTAAACAGTGTAAATCATACAATTATACTAAATACAACAATGGTATGCACAACAATAGTATCCTAATAATCAGTACATGCATGATTGAAATAACTAAACTAAGCAGAGCATACAGCAAGAATCATCGAGAAATACTACTGACCAGTTTAAAGGAGGGTTTGGGCTCTGGTTTGGCCTGGTTCACCAAGGGGAGCATCACTACAGGACTGACTGCAGGGAGGACTTTGTTTTCTACCAGCTCCTAAAAATACGACACATACTGTATCATGACTTAATTATAATGTAAATATAAAGATAACACATAAATCAAATTATTGTTTGTGTCTGACCAAAATTAATGCTTTTTTAAAAATGTATACAGTATACCAATGGTTTACTAAAACCCCAGGGAAACATTACAATAGCCTGCAAAATAACTTTTACATGATAACATTTACTTTTTTAATATTCGTCAATAGTCATGCTGTAAAATTATCCAATGCATCTAATAACATATATGATTTATGTATATTTTTTTTCTTCCCCGTCTGTCAGCAAAAAGCATAATGTTATTGTTTATTGTTAATGTAATGACAATGAAAATGCATGTATTTGCTACAGATGTTCAATTTATAATTAATTTTATTGTATTATAAATTACATTTCTTAATATTATCCTTGTATGGTACTGTTTCTGTGACCATATGGTGCCAGAGCATGGAAAATAAAACTGACAGAAATTACTGTATAATATTATAATTTATTATGTAACTAAAACAAATCATAAAAATAAAGCAGCTGGAGTGATAAACATGGAATAATTGATTGATTGATTGATTGATTGATTGGTTTTCTCTACCCAACATTGAGCTAGTTGTCCATGCTAAAATATGTCAATACTGGATTAAAAGGAGTTTGAGTCTTACATTACTGGGTATGATGGCTACCAGATGTGTAGCATCCGCTTTGACCTGTGAAATCGCAGTCACACCCTCAAACCCCTCCTCCACTTCCACGTCATACGCTCTGCCAAAAGCCCTGCCTGATGCCCCGCCTCCATCCTCCTTCACCACCAGACTGGTAGACTGGTGACTATGCTGTGGGAAAGTCAGAAGTCGTCCAGTTGAGGTGGAACACTGTGGCACGATTCCTTGGAGCGCTCCAGATCTACTCAAAACCACATCTTCAGCGAGAGTTTCCATGGTGACACACTGTTCCACCAGTTCCACCTCACTACCCAGAGCCAAAGGGGAATCACCGTCCATACAGAGGTCCATGGGAGTCCCGGTCCTCTCCTCCGCCACTGAGGTCTTTGGAAGGAGAACGTAGTCAGTTCTTGGCAGGATTCTACGGAAGCCTGGGACGTCCTGAGAAGCTGATGACTGTGTGGTCTGTTGAAAGACAGAAAACATGCATTCGAGTGCCATTTCATCAATCAGGCAACTTCCCGTACACAATTGTAAACAATCTTCATGACTTACTGGGTCCACGCCGTCTTTCTCCATCTTGGCCCTCTCCAGGTAATATCCTTTATCAGCTACATTGAGCCTCTTCCAGCTGTCGCTGATGCGCTTGTTGATCTCAGACTGGGGCATGTCGGGATTCTCCTGCTGCAACCTCTGATGCACGTCAAAGTAATACAGCAGGTAGGCAGACCTACAGGTGACAGATAAGTAGTCCAGTAGTAGGTGAGCAGCTAGATGTTTTCCAGTCACCTTATAAAAGATACTCCAGCAGTTTTCAGCATCTCCACAGAGGTGGAAAGTAACGATTACATTTACTCGCGTTACTGTAATTGAGAAGTTTTTTTGTGTATTTCTACTTTTTAAAATCTGTAATTTTACTTTTACTTAAGTACGTTTTGTTTGAAGTATTGTAATTCGCTACATTTTAAATCAT
>JAQQZT010000012.1:10108492-10122497 GCA_030068275.1 Clarias platycephalus
AACTTTTGGCCCGGCCCTCTACAATATTTTCTGCTTCTCATTTGGCCCCTGGGGAAAAATAATTGCCCACCCCTGCTGTACAGGGTAGTGGGGCCCCAGATCCTAGAGACTTAGGCCAATCCATTGCAGGGAACACAATACAGGGAATTTTGGCAATTTAGGAAAGCCAATTAGTCTAATCTGCATGTCTTTGGACTGTGGGAGGAAACCAGAATACCTGGAGGAAGAACATCACACACACACACACAAGACGGGAATCGAACATTCGTCCTTTAGATGCGAGGCCATAGTGCTAACCACTACGCCACAGTGCCACCACCTTTTGCTGTTATGGTAAACTAAACTTAACCGTGTGTCCAGGAAAAGTGCACTGTGGTAATGCTCTAATCAACCTCCAGGATGAACTGTTTGCAAAATACAGGATCATGGCTCTCTCTCACTGCCTACCCCATGCCATGTTTGAATGTCAGGTCAGATGGGGCTGCTTTGGGTGATATTATAGTACAAGCTAGGTTTTTAACTTCAGTCTTGAAGGCCACTTCACATTACCTCTGCTTTCTGAATTATTGACCTAATTATCAAGTTTATTATTGGAACCATTTAAACTGTCTGTGTCTCTTCAGAACATCTGAGATGACTATCACCATTGCAGGTTTACTGACTTCATCAAACTAACATCCAGTGTCTGCTTTTGGGCAAAGTGATACAGATAACCTGTTGCAATTTAGAAACATATAGTATTTAAAATAAGCTTTACAACATTATTTCTTAACTATATGTATAAACACACATCAACGTGTGTTCTTCTCTATACACTGTGTATCAACCTGGCATGCAGGCAAAGCGCCTGTGCACTGCTATAACCCCACCCGAGAGAGAACGGCCCCAACCCAAACAACAGCCCACTTCCTATACCACCGCACTACACACGGTGTAAACTAAAGTCACTACCTAGTGCACTACACCTCCATCAGGAAGCTATTCGGCATTCAGCCCCAGCGAACCTCCATACTGACTTTGTGCAACACGAGTTATCCAATGAGCGACGGTCTTGTTGCAACCTTACCTCTGTCGAGCCGAGAATTCTTTCCAAACGTGTCATATCACGTAGAAATCCTCTTATGATATTTAATCATCTCTGGAAACATGCTGTTTATCACAATGAGCGCCTTAATGCGAAGATGAGCAGGTTTTTAAATACAATACAAAGAAAGACGCGTTTACAGATCTTTCCGTCTCCCTGGTTTCATTAAAAATGGCGTAGTGTTGCTAAGTGGGGCGACCAATCCGATGACGCGATGAATAAATAATAGCCAATCAGAAGAGATCTTTTAAACACGTGGATGTTTTGTTAGTTGTATGACAGAACCGAACCAAGTAAATGCAATTTTATTTTATTTTTAACATTTATTTATTACAAAAAAAGAAAATATTTACATCATCTCATGTTACCATTTATAGACATTTGATTTATTGATATTTATGTTTCTTATTAAAGTTACTGCAAAATTATTATTATTATTATTTAATATGTGGAGCTGTCCAATAAAATATATCTATAAGAAAAACAAAAACGAGTAAAAAAAAAATAATTATAAGAAAATCCTATACTCTAGGCAGAAGCAGTGGGGTAATCATCCATGTTTTTTCCAAACTAGACGAGTCGAGCACAGATGTCATCGAACGTGATTCACACGAGGAGGAACTATGGCGAATGACAAGGTGAGAGTGGAGTGCGACCTTGCAGCTTGCTTTCGACAATTAAAAATCTTCTAGTTTGCAGGTTAAAATGGTTTGGTAATTGATAGCGACGGTAAGATTATCCACAGCAATAATCATACGTGTCATGATCCTAAAGTACTTGCTCTGTCTCAGTGTGTTATGCTAGCTTTCTGTATCTGTGAACTGCTTGGGTACTTTGTTCAGTCCTGATTGGAGTTAATTTAAGTGTATATTACTTCATAACTACTTATTCATTTGGATATTAACAAATGTGAAGTTTGTTTTCACGAGAAAAGCTACTAGTCATTGCTTAACTTGCTTAACTTTTATAAATTCATCATCACTCAATCATAATTGTGGGAGTGGGAATCAAGTTTCGAGATTCACATGCCATGGATCCGGTCGTTTTTTACCGTATGTCGTTCCTCAGACACCTTAAAACCTGGCAGTAGAATTCGTTATTGCCAGTCTTTGCCCCATCCACGAAAAAAGTCAAAAAAGACAATAAACAAGCACAAGTCGAGCTGCAGACATGCCTCTTCCTTCTATTGGTTGTGGAGATGATGGGCTCTTCCACTGTCAAGATGTTTGCTCAGGGTTTTACCCATACACTTAAGTTTCGTCACCAGTAATGATCCTCAACATGAGCGATGATTCGTCCACAGCACGCTGATGGAGTTCTTCGATGGAATGTTCCTTCCTGTGGATCCTTCCTAAGGATTGCCTGGACTGTTCCGTATGGCACACCGACAATGGTAACAATGTTGTGGATTTTTCTCCGATGATGATCGTCATGCACAAGTTGCCACAAGTCGTTCACTCTTAATTCTAACTTGCTGTCCATCATGTAATAGCAGACGTGGTCAGAATAACACCAGTTGCACAGCTTTCGATGTACACTGGATGATGTCTTTTGGCACACTGACTTATGAAGTTCAGTGCTGTCTGTGATTGTGCGTGCAGCCTTGTGTTGGCATCTGTTGGCATGTTGCAAAACTATGCTCGAAACCTTTAGCTAACACCTCGTAGACAAATGTTGGTGCAGAAGACTTTTTACATTTAACTTTATCTTTACAATACAGGGTGGCGCAAAAGTATCGATCCATGCAAAACGTGTACTGAAAGTAAAAACCAATGTCGAACCCGATAAGCTACTGATTTAACTGACCTCAAAAGAAGAAGCTCGTGTAGTTTTCTGTCTTGTTCATTTCAATCTTCTGTTGTTTGTTATTAATCCATCTTGGGTGTGAAATAAAAAATTTAAAAAAATCATAAAAGGAAAAAGTCAATTTTTCCAAACTTTTGTGTCACCACGTATATAGTTGCCTAAACTGAAATGTCTTTTTTTTTTACCATGTATGACAACCACAATGACATGTACTTTAAAGTTCTAGCTTTTTAAATTATGCTTACCTGTAAAAGTGCACTTTGAGTAAAAGGACAGGAGTAGCTCTATGGTTATGACATGCGACTACTGATCTAAAGGTCATGGGTTCGAACCCCAGCACCACCAAGCTGCTTCTGTTGACCCTTAACCTCTCATATGTATAATATACAGTAGGTCGCTCTGGATAAGGGCACCTGTCAAATGCTGTAAAGGTAAAATTTATTTACGAGGGTCGTTCAAGTCAAACTGGGACTTTTGATTGCTCAGAATAACAGAACACAGTTATAAGAGGGAAAACTCCCTTTATTTCTTTATGTAATTCTCTGCTACACTAATGCAGTTATTCCAGTGTCACGTCTGAAATGCTGGCCTCCCAGGAACTCTTTTAATGGTCCAAATGTGGTAATGGCTTGGAGCGAGGTCAGGACTGTACAAGGGGAATGGGCAATAATTCCCAGCTGGGTTTCTGTAATGTGCAAGTGGTGTTGGTGAATGATTGTGTGTGCAATTCCCATAGACTGATGCGTCTCTTCCGCAAGTTGGCGGCAAATTATCCATCAATTTTTAAGGATCGGTTGTTCCTCTCACTAAATGTTTACAGGCCCAAATGCAGTGGGCATAATACACCTTCATGCACAGTTGCTTCTACACCTATTTTGAGGAAATTCTCGTTATGTATTTTGTGCACATAGTCACTTACAGTAGTCTGACTGAGTCACTTAGTCATGTTCTCAGTATTCTTTGTGTTCTGTGTGTGCAGGATCCCCTGAGTCAGCTGAAGGACCTGGCGCATCTCAAAGATCAGCTCGCAAATATCCAGCAAAGAGTGGAGAACGAAGTGCAACTCGGGATACCACAGGTACTGCTAATATCCAGTAAACCCTTGTTTGATTTATTAACTCACCTGTAAATAATGACCTTTGAATTTATTGAGTCATGCCATTCTTATGTAATTGGCTTACATAGAACACCTGAGACGTTACAAAGGTTTACAGCAGCAATTTGCACCAAAGGCTGCATAAAATCGTCGTTTTAGCCGACTTTGGAGCTCTATTTCTGTTATGGAGCTCATTACGTTCCAGCTTCTCATGTTTTTAATTGTTTTGGGAGAATTTATTACGTATAAATATGTTTATTTTTTAAGACATAGTCAACCTGTAATGCATTTGTTTACGATATTAAACCTCATGTTGTATCTATTTTTAGTTTATTTAACTTTATAACGGCAAACTTGCATATTGCATTTTCTTTTTGATTAAAAATTAGTTCATTCATAAATATTCTGGGAATTGGAGAAATCGGGGGGAAAATACAGGGTGTCCCAAAACATTTTACATCATTTAAAATATGAATATCTGAATAACTATACGTCCTAGAAAAATGAAAGTAACTAGGCTTCATGTTGAGAACTAAACAATTTATTTATCTAAATTCCAACGGCATATTTAAAAGGATATAGATTGTATAACCGGGTTCATGATCAATATGCGCACCGTCTGTGACACGACAGACATCAAGTCGGTTTTCCAGCTCCTGACAAACATGCTGTGGCATATCTCGCGTAACATTCTTCAACGCCTCAATGATTCTCTGCTTAAGATCCTCTGAGCTTGTAGGAAGAGGTGGGATAAAGATCAGTCCTTTCACATACTGTAGCTCCATAGAAAAGAAAAAATCACAAGGTGTCAAGTCAGGTGAACGTGGTGGCACATTGTCATTATCACTGGGGGGGGGAGTAAAACATTAAACTTAGTTAGTTTTTACACATCTTGTTCAAATTTGTGATCATTTGAGCGAGAATTGGCTGTTGTCAGACTACCAAATGATGTCACATTTTTTGGGACACCCTGTATTAATATAGAATTTGGATATAAAGTCTGGTATCGTGATAATATTGTATCAGGTGTTTCCCATACCTACAGTAGCATAAAGTCCTCTCTCTCTCTCTCCTGCAGGGTGGCTCGCTGTTAGCCTCTCCGTTCCTGAAGGGCTTCCTGGCTGGCTATGTGGTGGCCAAACTCCGCGCCTCGGCCGTGTTGGGGGTCGCTGTGGGAACCCTTACAGGCATCTACGCTGCACAGACCTATCAGGTGCCAAACATTGAGCAGACCATAAAGGACTATCTAAACTCCTTGAAGAAAGGTCCTAATAATTAACACGGCGAAGGAAGGAATCGTGAAGCAGCATCAATTATAATCGAAGAAATATGAACTTGTGTAATTTAATGTTTGATTAGCTGTGGCTGTCTGGACAAAGCAGGGCTAAGAGTCTGAACACGAAATGTGAAAAACGATGACTAGTTGAAGTGACAGTTTGTTTGTTTTTATATTGCACTACGAAAGAGTTAGTATTTAGTTAATTATACATTTTTGGTTTGTTGCATGCTTGACTTAAAACCAAGTTTGAATCATTTCAATCTTTTACTATTTATCATAATCATAATCAGCTCAGATTGAGACTAGATGTAGAAGATGATCATCATTAAGAATGTTGGTTCTAGTCAAGCAGATGGTTCACACACTAACCGGTGGCTCCGTGATACTCGCTGGATCTTCCTCTTAATCATCTCAGTCCTGATCTACGGCTCTCACGCTCCTCTCATCGCTCTCACTAAATCAAACGGCCGTGTCCCTTTCAGCCCGTCATCCTGCGTCGTCCTGATTGAGCTCGCCAAGCTGCTGATCTCTCTCGGTGCTCTGTTTGCTTCGGGGAACATCCACACCATCAGGGTTTCTATATCCTGGGCTGCAATTCTGCCGTTCGCGCTCCCCGCTCTGCTTTACGCGTTCAACAACAACCTGGTGGTTTTCATGCAGGCCTACATGGATCCCAGTTCATTTCAGGTTCTCAGCAACCTTAAGATAGCCTCCACCGCACTGCTCTACACCACCTGCCTGAAGAGGAGGCTGCGCCGCGCTCAGTGGGCCGCCCTGGCGTTCCTCATGGTGGCCGGTGCACTTCACAGCTACTCCAGCCTAGATTGGGAAATCTCAGATCAGGGAAGGGAGAACGCAAGAGCCGGGCTTCATATCACAGCCTGGGGGCTCCTGCTTGTGCTCCTTTACTGCTTCGTGTCCGGACTCGCTGCAGTCTACACCGAGAAAGTTTTAAAAAGCCAGCGTTTGCCGCTGAGCTTACAGAATCTGTTCCTGTATATATTCGGCGTGGGGATCAACCTGATATCACATTTCTACAGCAGCGGGACACAGCAGGCGTTCCTAGACGGATATTCTGCACTGGTGTGGATCATCGTAGCAGGACAGGCAGCTAACGGCCTGCTGATGTCTGTAGTGATGAAACATGGAACTGGAATCACGAGACTCTTCGTCATTTCTTCAGCCATGCTGGTGAACAGCGTGCTCTCCTGGGGGCTGCTGGGATTGCAGCTCACTCCTTTCTTTCTCTTGCCTGTGCTGATGATCGCAGTGGCTGTGTACCTCTATTACAGGTGATTGACCCGAAAGCAGGGTTTGTGTTTTAATCAGGATTTCAATTCCTGGCTCCTGACTGAAAAGTGATTTATTTTTTTGTGTGTGTTTTTTTTTTCTTTTCTTTTTTGACGCATCCCCAACTTGTTGGTATTATATAATATAATAGCAATATTTAATATTCAAATTAACCCAAATACCTAAATTTTAAGCTCTTTTATAAAAAGCTGAAAATTAATAAAATGATGAATAATATATATAGAAAACATTTGTTTTATTAACCTTTATTTAAATTAATATTCACATTCTCATAGAAACATCCCACAAAAACAGATAGTAAGTTTAAAGGTAAGACATCCAATTGAGCATATTTATTAAATAATAAAACAACACCAAAAAGCAGGGGAAAATATTCTGTGAAATAGCAGTTAAAAGATTTGGTTATAATGTTTTTAAAAAAAAGAAAGAAATCATCTATGTTAATAAGCTGTGTGAAAAGTGCTTTATAAAGTCATAATGCCAGTGATACAGAAAGGTGCATTCAGACATTAATATTGATATATTCAGTATTGATGTCATGTCATATATTGCCTTGTCCTAATAATAACAGGAAATTAGAGATAGACATATATAGGTTTTACATAAAATAATTATATTTTGGGTTTGTTTTTGTACAATTACCAAAGAATATAACAAATGTTCTATAATTTCAGTGACTCGCACAAGCTTAATTACTCGACTAATAATGCTTAATAATAATAAAGCTGAAACAATAATTCATTTCATTTACTCATCTTCTTTTTTCCTAAATAGCTGAAGTTAATTAGATAAATAATTATCCTTTTAATACTGAAGTAAATCTTTATCATATTAACTTTCATTGTGCAAGCCTACAGTTTTTTTCCCTTCTTTTTTCTCCCAGGAGTGTATACAGACGTCTCGGCAAAACTATGCCAAGGTTGTTGTTTTTTTTAGGTCATGGTGTGTATTGATTTTCATTTTAATGTTGACTAAAATGTGTGTGATGAGAAAAGATCCTCTCTTTGAAACAGAATGCCTTGGTTTTTGTTTTTGTCTGTTTGTTGGAGATTTATTTTTATGATCCCAACAAAAGTTGTAGTGCAGAGACTGAAAGACTTTATGAATTAAATGATGGAAATAAATCTGACAAATATCTACCATGGCTTATTTCTATGTACTGTATGTGTTTGTAGTGTTACCATTAAAAGTTTCATCTTGGTTGTAGTTTATATTCATAGTGTAATAGTTTAACTCGGGTTGTGTGACTCCTTCACTCGTGGATCTTGGTTTTGCCACAAACAGCCTTTAGCTCAGCCAAATCTACAGTAAGAGAAAAGGAAAAATAACAGTTTAAGAGATGCACACAGAATAAAATCAGTTGTCACTGGGATGATACCTTCATGTAGCCTTTTATCCCTTAGTTAATGATGTAACTGATATTATGATATATGTAGTAAATTTAAAATCTAATAAACCTACAGTACATGATTTGACCTTAAAGACCATTATTATGCTTTGGGACATAAAATTATAATTATACAGGAGCCTTTTGGTGACAAAGGTCAACTAAAACTATAAGCCTTTATATGATTTGGGGGAATTTGCTAATTAAGAAAATACTGCACAAATATAAGTATGAGAGAAAAAAAATGAGTAAAGGGCACTCAAGTTTAATCATCCTATCATCCAGAGATCATGAGTTCAATCCCAGATGATGCTCCAGTCCTCCACAGCTGGAGGGCATAATTTTTTCAATTGCTAGTAACTAATTTAAAATTCCAATTCCGAAACCAGACACGCAAGCAATTACAGAATAGTCAGGTTTTCTGGATAAAACTTCATTATACTATTATTGATACCTCATTATAAACATTTTACCCCATCATTACTCTGTTACTTTCCCTACTAATAAAAAAAAAAAAAAGTATAGTTTCTTGTACATTTAATTCCTGCTTATCTGTGCTAGCATTTTTAAATTTCAACTCTAAAAGATCTCTGAGCAAAACAGTCACCTTTAAGGAGCTTCATGTTGTCGGCTTGAAGCTGCTGGTTTTGAGACGACAGAAACACGGCGTCCTGAATGGCTTCCAGCAGCAGAGTCCTGTACCTGCCTTCTGTTTGCTGCTTCTGCTCCTCCAGCGCCTGACGAAATTTCCGAAACACCTGGATAAAAACAAACAAGTTATTTAGAAATTTGGTGCATTTAATTATAATACCAAGGTTTTTATTTGCTGTCATCAGCTGCAAAATATTAAATGTGCTAAAAAAAAAAAAAAGAGTAATAATATTTGAAATCATTTCTTATAATTGTTATATTCTTTGCAGAATACAGCCAACCTTACCTGAAGAATGAAAAATATAACAAACTGTTCTTTATATACAGTATGTGTCAGTGTTTATTTTTCTAAGACAGCACTTTTTTTTATCCTTTTCATATTTTCCATATTTATTATATGAATATTTTTTGTTCCTTGCTGGATTGTGCCTATTTGTCAATTGTGCCTGAATGCAATCTCTATCTTATAAATGAATTATAAATAGATTATAAATATGATTATAAAATAACGATGATCCATGTTTATTAGAGAATTCATTTAAATTATTGTAGGTTGTCCATAATTTTTATTTTGTCAGTGAAAAGATGTTCTATCCTGATACATTTTTTTAAAGAAAAGCAAAAAGCCTTTCTTTTTTTTTTTTTTTACTTTACAGCATAGTGAAATTCTTTTCTTTACGTATTCCTGCTTGTTGGGAAGCTGGAGTCAGAGCGCAGCGTCAGCCATATTACAGCGGCTCTGGAGCAGAGTAGGTTAAGGGCCTTGCTTAAGGGCCCGACTCGGGCAACCGGGCATAGCTGGAGAGAGGCTTGAACCCCTGACCTTCTGATCAGTAATCCAGAACGTTAAATATTTAAACCATCAAAGCAGTAGCATTATGTGAGTTTTAAAAGTTCACTGCCTCTATTGTCCCCCATCCAGAGTTTCCAAATGATGCCCCTTGAGTGTTTTCATTCTAATAATGTAGTAAAAAATTCAATGGGTTATTTGGATGTGCAAATAAAATCAAATTAGGGTTAAAGAAAAGGTTTAATGCAGGTACCTGTAGGCTCTCTTCTCTAAGAGAATGCATTTCCTTCTGGTGGACTTTATACTGAGCTGCCAGGTCTGCCTCAGCCTGCTGATTCTCTCTGCGCAGGGCCTCGATCTGCAGCACCAGGATCTGCCTCTCTCTTCTCAGATACATCACTTCATCCTCCAGCCCCTCTGGCTACACATGGAAGGGGTGACCATTTAATTAATTCAGTTATAATGCAACCATGCATATACAGTTTAACGGAAGGCAAGAAATGGCTTGGGACCAGCACTGCATCCAGTGGCTGTGGTTTGGACATTGGGTGGGAACTGAACCTACGTCTTCCATATGGTAGGCGGGAAACCTACTGTACCACTCAACCACCAATTCCCCATATTAATGAGTGAATGAGTACAGAGTAAAGAAAAAATATGAGTGGATGCATTAGCTACTGCAGGACTAAAGTCCAGATAAGGTCTGTAATGTAAATATACAGTACAAGTATACAGTGTAAGTATACACTTGGATAGTGATAAACAATCTAAAACTTGATTATATTGTTTATTATCCACTGGGTGTTGATAACGCCTTTTGAGTGAAGCAACAATTCTGATTTTGAGGTTTGGAAGGAAGAGCAATGTTAATGTGTCCATGAGATAGATTTGAGTTTTGGACCTGGTGAACCTTTTGGGTATCGTGGAGATAATGTTCCTACAGTACCTGCTGTTCTTGCAGTTCATGCTCCATCTTTAGCAGTGCCTCCTGTATCACTTTCTCATGTTCTTCTTTCATCCTCCTCCTCTGTTCCTGTAGTTTGGAGTATTCCTCCTGGTGCAATGTCGGCGGGTAAATCTTTATCATTAATATATTCATAATATTCCTGTTATCATTAATATATTCAGAATTTTTGTCATGCTTGGTGATACATCACTGGAAATATGTGGATATTATTTAAAAAGAAAAAAATGGCATTAGTGTTTATGCATATTTACTGTATATCACAGTGCTATATAATGGTTGAACCTGATTGGTCAAAAGATGTAAATTAATATTCTATGCTGATTTGAAAGTAGCTCCAATTGCAAGGAATTATATGATATTATTAATATTTCATCATTTTAATGTTGTTGTCATTTTTTTAATATACATTTATAATATCGCATAAATTAGTGTGATGTAAGAACAAAAAGAAATTGCAATGTGCTTTTGGCAAAACTAGCTCAACTCCAGGATAAGATCACATCACACCTTGTTGATTATTTCCACACACCACTGCGTGTTTATTCCTTACTTATTCGTCATTAAAAATTAAACATTGGTTTTAATATAAAAAAAACATTTTTGAATCATGCCACTTACTGAACTAGAGTCTTGTCCTAATCGTTCTGATTCTTCGGTTAAATCCTTTTGTGCTTTCTCCTCTTTGTGCAGCTCCTCTTTGAGCTGCTTTATGCGCTTAACCCTCGCCTCGTTCCTTTCCACACTGGTCTTGCCCTCTGCCATCACCATCATCATTAGTTACCATCATTATTACGCACATTAATTCATCAACATCATCATTATAATGTTGCCTCATCAGCTGCAGCGTTTACATCGGTTGTGGTACACAGTTCTACTCTGTGATTGTTTTTTTTCCCATTGTAAAAGGATTGAGATTTAAGTAATCAATTAATCCAATAAGAAATAGTGTGAAATGCACATGCATAAGTTGAAGACTCCTGCTCTGTGTTCGCCAGGGTTGAAAATACTTTCATTAAAATAAGCCCATTTTTTTTATTTCATGCCAAAGACGCATTTTTTTCAGGCCAAGATGTCAAAATGTAGCCCAATTACATTACTGTGCACCCCCATTTCTTAATATAAAATGTATTTAAATTATATAGATTAAATAAATAAAATGAGAACAAATGTGACCGGCTGTAAAGTGTCTAAATTTAAAAACTTCAATTAATAAATCCTACAATTTAAAACCTGGTTATTTATATAACAATCTCAGCAGCAACCTCATTTCCCCTCTTGTCTTTTCTAACAACTCAGCATTCAACATCACCAGTATACTAATCCTGATCATCTGTCATCATCTGCACCTGTTCAAATTCAAATTCAAATTTTATTTGTCACATACACAGTCATACACAGTACGAATGTTTCCCACTGGTTCTTAATGTCTTAAGTCAAATGGCTTTTTTTATGCTTCACATTGATTAATAGGTCGCTGTGAGACTTAACAAGCAAAAACATTTCTCTAAAATTGCTCAGGTACAGGGATCGGACTGGAAATGGGAGCCAAAAACTTGGCAAAAATGTGAGGCAAAAAAGTCCTTCAGGAAGCCTGAAGAAATATTCCTCAAGAATACATAAAAAATACAAGAAAGTCTGGCTCTATGGAAGCAGACTATGAAGAAATGACTCAAGACTTTAGCACAGTACTTCATGTGCATACAGACCTTTGAGGTGCATTTCCATCTCTTCTCTCAGAAGATGTTGCAAGTTGTTCTTCCTCTCTGCTGGATCAGACGGAGCCCAACCCATCACAGACTCACTGCCGATTTCCTCCTGAGCTCAAAAACAGACAGACCTTGTAGCCCAGCAGTCTTCCTCCAGGATGTTCCAAGTTGTAGATCATGTACTAATACTAATACCACTGGTACTACTACGACGACGACGACTACTACTGCTATTGCTTCTGCTACTACTACAACTACTACTACGACGACGACGACGACGACGACTACTACTACTACTACTACTATTGCTTCTGTTACTACTACAACTACTACTCCTATGACAACGACTACTACTACTACTACTACTACTAATAATAATAATAATAATAATGACTGGTTAAGCATGAGTATCAGTACTTACAGATGTATCCATGCTGTACAGTTTATAAAGTGGGAAAACTGCTTCAATGTCCCTCTTCAACAGTAAAGCAGGTTACTGTGCTAAATTGCAGTAAAATATTCATTAGCAGGTATCCACTTTCTCCACTCTGACGTGGTCTAAATGATCCCCCTGACTGAATTACCATTACAGCTTTATCATGGTATTTCAGAGTAGCTGGGGAGTTTTATGTTTTTAAATATTGATGTTTTCATGGTTTTAAAAACATGTCTCATCACTTTGTAAGTAGTATTCATGAGGCTTTTGTTGTTTCTTTTTTAAAAATATAGTACAGTATATTTAAAGTGTATATGTATCTTTAAACTTAAATCATTTAAAATTGTATGGTAATTGTTTTCACCTCATATCTGCTATACAATTGAAACAATTTTTGTTTCATATTTTTCAAAGCATATACATGTACTTGGAACAAGTTATTGTAAATGTTTAAAGCCATAACACTGCAACGTTCCCCTTGTGCCGTTGTGGAGCCTCCATGGATCGGGCTTGTTTTGTCTGGAGTATCAAATGTGTGACCGATTGGATTGGGATCTAGGGAGTTTGGAGGCCTTGGGCTCTTTGCCTGCCGGGCCCCATGTGCAGTGGGCTAAAAAATGGTGTGTTCCTGTTGTGGTGCAATGTGGACCCTGGTTGTAGTGAATAATGGGAGAATATTGAAAATGCACCTTACAATTTGAATAAACGGTTGGTAAAAGCTAGAATAGTGGGCCCAGCTTCTGGTGAATGGTGGGAGAATGGTACAGTAGCTTCTAATTTTCACGAATGATGGGAAATGGTGGAAGATTAGATACCAGTTCTAGTGAAAGGTGGTGTTTGTGTCTCTGTGTAATACAATTATGACATTGTGAAACTGTTTCACTTCAGCTGTTGGAGCTGAAGATGCCTCTCAGATGACAGGTTATAACAATCAAGAGAAAGAGAAAGAGGCCACTATTATTACACATGAACTGCATACTGAAAGTTGTTCATACGCATATACAGTACATCATTAAATCTCATCAGCTGTTATACTGCAGTGACTTATCTGATGCTAGTTATGTTTATGTGTTCTGACCTTTGGAAACTCACCATTTCTTCAGTCCATGTGCTCGCGCGTCAGAGTGCTAGGGATCTCTTTGCCATTCTTATCCACACACCAGCACTGTACCAGCACTACTTGGGATTGTAGTTGCCCTCGTCATCACACTGTGGGTGACAGAAGCCTGTTCTGACCTGTCCAGCATCAATCTTGCACTTAGTCTCCACCATGGAAGCTACAGAGGGAAGGAAGGAAGCAAAGATAGACAAAGAGGTGTGGGTCTGAATTCTAATATAAGATTTTTATATATCTTTTTATCACTATAACAGCCATATTATATATATATATATATATTTTGTAATATATACTCAGCAAAATAGAAACGTCCTCTGACTTTCAACTGTTTTTACTTTCAGTAAACTTAATGTGTAAATATTTGTATGAACACTA
>JAQQZT010000012.1:10150114-10162518 GCA_030068275.1 Clarias platycephalus
CCCCACACACACACACTTGAGCTGTGAACATGCTATTTGGGGGTGTTTCATCTTCGAAAGCACAAATTCACAATTTCCATCTGAATATGCCATTTCACGATCCCTAACGCCTTTAACTGTGCTGACACATAGTGCTATCAAGTGTTTAATTAGTGTTGAATTAGCATTAGACAGAGTTTAATTAGCTTAATTATTGTTGTCTGCTGAATTGTGTGACTTGGCCATTTGAGGAGGTTCTACCACAGTTTGTTCTGTACCATTTATATCTCAGTCATCACATGGAAATGACAAACATGTTCTTTCAGAGACTTCCGGTATTGTTGCCAGGAAGGGCTAAAGGAGACACCGCTGTCTTTGCTAGAGACATATACAGAAAGACACGGCAGACACGAGGGCCAGTCGGTCCACAGCTGTCGTGCGGTATAAAAGTTATTTATAGGTAAACTGATGCTGTTTGTATCTCTTCATTGACTTGGAAAAACAAGCTGGGGTCGTTTGTCCACCGTGTTTACAAGAAGATTCCACATGGATGACTCTCTCTGGTTTACTTTTATTTACTGACTGAGGTGACAGAATGTTGACGTCTCTTCATCAAGTTAGCGGTTGATGTTAAGTGTACTTGCAGCCCAATTTTAGTCTTAGGAATTTGGCAACACGTTTGAGGGGGAAAATTTATATCTTTGACGCTTTGGTTTGGTTTGCAAAAGTAATTAAAGCGTATGTGTTTTTTAGCAAAATTTTGAGCCGTAAGCAATTAGCCATTAGCTCACTCAGTCCTAGTTACATAGCAACAGTGTTCACAGTGCTGTAGCCACTTAAGCATACCAGGGCAAGGATATTGTGTGTTTGCCTTCATACACTGCAAAACCTTAATCATTAACTTTCTTTAAACACACCATTGCCTTTAACATCTTAAACTCTGTCATCACCTAGCCTAGCCAGATTCTGGCGGTGTTTAATTACTAATGGGGGGAGAAAAAAAAAAAACCTTGGCCTGCATCTTTTCATTTCTGTAAATAGCTGTGTAATGGCTCATCTAATTTAATTATAGGGAAACTTTTTCCAAAATCTTTTTCCAATATATGGAACAGGAGTGGAATGCCTACCTTGTAGCAGTAATGGACGTAGCCAGTAATACTTGGCTGGTGAGAAATCAGTCCAGTGTGTACAGAATCTGAGTGTGTTTAAGACCGACCACTGGCTCTCTGATTTCTGGGATTTGAACTCTCAACCTTCTGGTTGCACAGATCCTAAATCACCAGCTACTACAGTTTCTTTTAGATACCGGTATCTAAGATATCGGATTTTAGATACCGGTCTGCTAAAAATTCAGACCTGTCCATTATGATGCGTAAATGTACACTATATGGACAAAAGTATTTTTGCATCCAAATACACAAACTTCAATATGTAGTTGGTCCCCCTTTTTCAGCTATAACAGTTTCCAGTCTTCTTGGAAGGCTGTCAAGATTTTGGTGTGTTTCTGTGGAAACTCGTGCCCATTTATGCTGTAGAATATTTAGAAGGTCAGGCGCTGATGTTGGATGAGAAGGCTTGACTCGTAGTCTCCGTTCCAGTTCATCCCAACGGTGCTTGATGGGGTTGAGGTCAGAGCTTTGTGAGGGCCAGTCAAGTTCTTCCACACCGAACTCATCAAACCATGTCTTTTATAGTCCTTGCTTTGTGCACTGGGACACAGTCATGTTGGAATAGAAAAGGACCTTCCCTAAGTTGTTGCCACAAAGTTGGAAGCATAGTATTGCCCAAGATGTCTTGGTATGCTGGAGCATTAAGATTGACCTTTACTGATTGAAACACCTAAATTCAATAATTAACAGGTTTGGCCGAATACTATTGTCCATTGTAGGAGATCCGTATCATTTTTTTTTTTTTTTGTTGCCCTTTTCATGTCCTTTTGCTTCCTAAAATTTCTTGCATGGAGGATGCATATAAAATTCAATCTAATATTAATCTCATTAGCCTCACTTGTTGAAAGCACAGACAGACACATTGAGAGAGAGTGAGAATAAGAGTAAGAATGAATGAGTGAGAGAAAGAGAGAGATGGGATTCTGTGTGTGTGTTTGTGTGTTATCGTTTTATGAAGAATAGGAACCACTTTATTATACAGTACAATCTGTTGAATGCAATATACTATACACAACCGGATCAAATCAAGGCCTTGTGTCATATTGTACTGTTATTTTATATGTCATTACACTTTTATACAAGTGTCTGTCAATAAGTTTAGCCGTTATAAAAGTGAAAGATGTTATCTGCGTTTCCATAAAAAAAAAAAATTGAAACTAATTTCTGAGCTCAACAGCTTCACAAACAGCACACCTCATTGTGCTTTATTGGTCTCATGCCTTAGCAGTTTGTCAACTATTGCAACTTTGAATTTATTAATAAACAACACATTATACTTAAAAAAAAAGAAGTTGCATTTAATGTTGTGGAACGTCAACAAATGTTAGTTCCTTAGCTTACAGCAGCTATAAACATTTGTTCCATCATCCATTTTTTTTTTTTTTAAATAAGACGATAAAATGCAGCGTGTCGCGTTAATGGGAATCTGGATGATCCTCTGTCCTGAAGACTTTCCTTCCAGAGAACATACTGATCATTACAAAGTGCTGACACTCGAGATTCTTCTTGTAAATGCTTCATAAACACCAACATGTCAAGGATTATTCATTTTACCGTGTTTGAAGTCACAATGTTTTTTTTACTCACTCACTCACTCACTCTTTTTATACCACTTATCCTGTACAGGGTCACCGGAGGCCTGGAGCCTATCCCAGAAGACTTAGGGCACTAGGCGGGATACACCCTAGACTTGGTTCCAGTCCATTGCAGGACACACAAGCGCACACACTGTGGGCATTTTGGAAATGTCATTTAGCCTACCCTGCATGCCTTAGGACTGTGGGATGTAAACAGATACCCAGAGGAAACTCACCAAGCAAGGGGAGAACATGTTCGTAACCTAGTAACCCAATGTAAGGATCTATCCAATGACAGAAACTTCAAAGCACGTTTGTAAGTCGCTCTGGATAAGAGCGTCTGCCAAATGCAGAAATGTAGAAGGTAAACAAGGAAGCTCCACGGGCACAGACCCGAGACACGATGTTTATCAATCTGGTTATTTTTAGCCTTAGATCAATTTATCTGCATTACGAGTCCCTGTGTGTAAGCAGAACGAATGCATTGATATTACCCCGTGATTTGAATTACAGCGAGATTAATCAAATTAATCAACACCTTCTAACCAATCATGTTTAAGAATTCAACAGGACTGTGGTATTTAAGTAAAAGAGTCTACGTACAGGAAGACAACTTTGTTGATTTTTGTTAAAACAAGGCAGCAGGAGCAGAAGCGGTTTCTTTACGTGCAGATCTCTTGCCATTTTGGCTGGGACTCGATTAAATGACCGGCACATTCCGAGACCATTCCGAGGCTGAGGAAGCTTGAGAAACGCTGTCTGACTGGAGGGAGTGTGAAACCAAGCTGCAGGCATCGCGGAGCTCTTCACCTGTTTCACTCCGTTTTCCAGCATAGCAGCTGCATATCGCTATCAGGAAGTGTCTAAACTGTTTTTAGAGGAGAATGTGGAAGTGTGTGGGTTTCAGATCATCTTTATTGACTCTCTCTCTCTGTGTGTCCAGAAGAACACTAAGAACTAAATAGTAGGTTATGATGTAGGATTTGTGGTATCTTATTTTAGGTCATGCAGTTTTGTGTAGTGTGGATTGGTTTAGGTTTGTCTTACAGAATGTGTGTGGATTCGAAACAAATGAAAAAGATTGCATAAGTGTACCTATAGTTCTCATAAATAACCCAGATTCATTCATTCATTTATTAATTAATTCATGTCTTTTTTTTTTTGTTTGTTTGTTTTTTAAAATGTATTTCCATTGGTGAGTTTTATCGACTAACTAAATTACTTTATCACCTTGAATTACCTGACAACGGGCAAATCAACAGTCACCCCCAGGCGATCAACACAGATGTTGGATTAGTTGAATCACCTTCCCAATGACACTACACTCCCAGCTCATGAGCACCTGATGTGCTTTGGAAGATTTCGGAGAAATTGCATGCATCTCTGCTCCTGCTGATCTCCCTTTCATAGATGTTCCCAAAGACCTTGATTAGTTGGATCGGCTGTGCAGGGTTAGGAACTGCAGGCGGCAAGGGTATGACTGTCTGACTCTGATCTGCTCTAAAGTGTCCATATCAGGCACTTCTGTTTTCATCTAGTGATGCCAAGGAAAGAGATTAAAAGAAAGCGATGCTCTCAGATTCTCTTTGCATCCTGTTTTCCGTCTGTCTGTCTGTCTGTCTGTCTGTCTGTCTGTCTGTGGAAAATAAAACGTTGGCTATTCTTAGATCTGATGCAGAATGTGGTCGGAGGTGGTGGAGAAAAAGCCCGGGTGTGGGATGTTGCGAGGTGTTGGCAGTGGTACTTGTGTTTTGCTTGTGTTTGGTTCGAAGGGAACAGCAGTATGCTAATTAATTTCAATCTGTGATGAGGTAAATTGTGTTGAAAAATGTATTTGCTTTCAGCAAGCAGTAATAATAATAATAATAATCACGATCTTTTGATGTGATAAAAGGAAAGAAACCGATCCTCATCCTCTCCTGTTTGTTCAGTTGTACACATACGTTTATACTGATGTGGAAAGACTCTTACATTACGTTATATTTTAAAAGTAATTAATGGCTAACAGGTGATCAGTGTATGTTCCCCATGTGCCGCTTAGGCAGCTCTGGATCCTCAGGGCGTGGCTCGACAGGACCTCGGTGGGTGCGCTGTGGTGTCTGGCACTGAGACGTTAGCGGCGGATCCTGTGCGTGCTGTGCGTGGTAGGCTGGGGCCTCCATGGATCGGGTTTGTTTGTCCAGCGCATCCCATGGATGCATGATCGGATTGAGATCTGGGGAATTTGGAGGCCAGGCCAACAACCTTGAACTCTTTGCCTGCGATGCTCCATACATGACTTTTTTTTTTATGCTGTGAGTGTTCTGATACCTTTCTGTCATGACCAGTGTTGACTTTTTCCAGTGGTTTGTACTGCATTTGCTTTCCTGTGGGGTCAGGCCAGACAGACTGGTCTTTGGACCCCACAGGCATAGATGTGCCTTTGGTGCACTGCCCATAATCCTGTCACCAGTTGACTGGTATATAATTTATTTAGCTTACCTGGCAGTGGTGTTAATGTTGTGGCTGATGGATCGGTGTATTTTTGTGTGTGTGGACCTCAGACCAGTTCCAGCATGACAATGCCCCTGTGCACAAATCCTGTTCCATAAAGACATGGTTTACCAATGATGTACTGGAGGAACTCACGTGTCCCACACAGAATCCTCACCTCAACCTCACTGAACACCTTTGGGATGAACTTCTTATGGTCCATAATCTGTTGTACCTGTGTTGTTATATTCGCTGTTCTGGCTGAACGATCACAAATCTCTGCAGTCGCACTTCAAAATTTAGTGAAAGGATTTCGAGAAGATTTGCAGGTATTATAATAGCAAATGGGACCAATTTCACATGTATGTATTTATATTTTTGCATTAATGTACATGCATGTTTGTGTGCGCTTTTGGATAAAAGTCTTTTCGAAATGACTGAGTATGAATATAAAATTGTGTGTGTGGTGTGTTGCCACAGAGTTTGCAATGCACAATGTTGTTAAACGCTGTCAATAAGTGTTGAGTGTAACGGTTAATTAGAAGGAGTCCGATGCCTTTAAATCATTACCAGCTTTCTAGCATTACGCCATGATGCCTAGGACTACCGGTACAGCTTAAGGGCTGAAAACACTATTCATTAGCACAGAACAGGTTCTGCAAGGAAGAAATCGACATCTTGACATTTTAAATTAGCTCTAAATGATGGTCTTGAAATATTGCAATATAATGAAGTAAAGTAAAAGAGAAGGCGGAAAAATCAATTTGTTTACGCACGGATTTGTGTGGCAGTTCATGTATCGGCACATCGACTCAAATCGCTATATTTAATAGTGTTGTTCTATAAATTTAAAGGTGGTGCACTCTAAACTATTCACACGTTAGCACTATGACCTTGCACATCCAGGGTTGAGGGTTCGAGTCCCGCCTTGGGCCTGTTTGAGTGGAGTTTGCATGTTCTCCCCGTGCTTGGTGGGTTTCCTCTGAGTACTTTAGTTTTCGTCCCCCCTCCAAAGACATACAGATTAATCTAATTGCCATTCCCAAATTGTGTGTGTGTGTCCTGAGATGGATTGGTACCCTGTCCAGGGTGTACCCCACCTCGTGCCCTGGGATAGGCTCCAGGGCCCCTGCGATCCTGTACAGGATAAGCGCTATAGAAGATAACGATATTTACAAAGTCATAATACTAACAGAATTGCAGAATCAGCAACTTCTTATCGTGATGGTATCGAATCATCTGGATCCCTATAAAATAAACATTATGCAGTGGTTGGTTCTGTGTTTCAACGTGCGGCACCTAAAATGTTCAGAACCCAGTCCAACGCTCCTTGCAATGCTTGATTTCTAGGTGCCGAGTGGATTAAAATTGCGATTGTACACTATTTTCACTACTTTTTTTTAAATAACACAATTCGATATTATATTTTTCCTTGATTTTGTTACAATTTTTAAACTTAAAAAAAGTTTAATGAGTAATTAAATGTAGCCCGTTCCTTATAACATTTGTTTTCTTACTTAAAAACCAAGCATTGTATTTAAACAATACAAACTAACTACAAAAGTTTAACCAAACTACAAAACATTTAACCGAAATTAAATTCCAAAAATTGTTAATACAAAAGTTTAACATTTAACTTAAATTAAATTACATTTTTTAAAAAGCTACATGTTTACTGAACAGCATATATCTCTGTCATCAGCCATAATTATTATTTGTAAACAAACTTGGCAAATAATTGAACTATTTACATATTTTCATTCTCTGTGATGGGAGTCAGAGTGCGCCACCTGCAGGATTATAAAGAAACGGTGATATTTTCCTCAAATGCCTCCAAAGTCCCAAAACTCAACTTTTGAGCTTTACTCGGTACAGAATTGTTATATCTGGGGCTGATCGGCTGGTCACGGCCAATCAAACTAAAAACCGCCAGTTCTGGTCGGTGGTTGATCGACTGGTTCATCTCTATAATAAATCTAAAAATAGTTATTTAAAATGTTTTTATTGATTTTGGAGGTAGTATGGCGATATGTGAATCACCACACAAAAGCATCGCGATTCATTTTTGGAAAGGTGTGTAGGTGCGTAGGGTTCAGCTGAATTTGTTGACCGCACTGTAGTGCTAGGAGTCAGGCTGATTCTCACACAAACTGCTGCCAAGGTTAAATTTTGGTTAATTTTGGAGACAGGTACAGACAAACTCTTGAGCGTGATAATATTGTTATATGATCATCAGATGAACATTTCATGCCAGCACATGCCTACTTATAATTTCCGAGGTGGTAAAAATCACTGAGCAAAACAGCAATCAGAATCAGCTAGATGTGTTATTGTAATATTATCCTTGACATTAATAGGCAGTGTAACTCTAATTTGCATTAGTTCTAATGTAGTCAGAATGTCCCATTGTACTGTTGTGCTGTTTTAACCCCTTGTGTATGAAAACGCCCTTCTAAACAGTGCTGACCTCCCCCCTCCCAACATATACACCCATTTAAAAATGTCATGCTGTTTGTTTTTTAGTCCTTTAATGAGGTCTGTGATGATGGATGAGCCTCAGACATCATGCACTAGAGCTACCTGTGCCTCTGGCGCTGAATGTTTTTGACCTTATTCGTTAGCAGATGGTCGGCTTACCCTTCACTGCCTTTCTCTTTTTCTCGCTTTTTTTGTCTTCTGGCTGTTTTTTTCCCCTTAATGAGCCATGTGGAAAAGCATCTGTTAAACACGTCTGAGATTGAACAGTGGTTACAGTACTGAATAAAAAAAAAATCATAGAAATGATGTCCAGTTTCTAGAATTGTACAGATAGTGGTTTTATTGAAGAATAGACACTACCTCATATTATAACTTATCAGTCATATAAGCAGTTAGCAGTATGTCAGTTATCAACAATTACACATAAAAAAAATATATATATATTTATGTGTATATAAGTTTTTATGTCGTTCTTCTATTTAGCATGTTTAGAAGAAGTCTCCAGTGTTAGTGCTTTGTAACAGTTAGAGGTAAAACTATTTCTTTAAAGGGGTCCATATTTTACTGTTGTAAATATGTACATATGTTTCTTTACCAAGTTAATTCTATTGTGTGTGTGTGTGTGTGTTAATGCACTTCAAACTCCCTTTATTTCACTCCTCTTCCAATTGCACTGTTTCAGTGTTTATGTAAAGGAGCAACTATTGAGCCACGCCCCACCAGAGAACAGCAGAACAAGCCAGGGCTGGTGGGAGGATATCGTCTTATGAGGTCACCTAAGGGGAAAAATCTAATGGGCTTATTTAAGCCCCAGACAATATAAAAGTGAATAAAGCAGAACAAAACACAACTATGGTATTAACCGGATAATTTTTTAACATGTCTTATTTATTTCATTTCTTAGATACCAGAGTATTGTTTGATTCCCTTTGCTGATCTAATACTGACTTTTCCACTGTTTTGAAATAAAGAATTTGTTAGTTTGCTACTTAATTTTGCATAAAACATTTTGTTCACATAGGACTAGCATATATGGTGTTAGTTTTATTTATTTATTTATTTTTTTCAAATGTTAATGCATTTTAAGGTCAGTTCAATTAGATATTCTTCTACCTTTAGATTTAATCCACTTGCAAAGCAAGAAAAATCTAATATCACATTATTACAGTGGGGAAGAAAATCAGACTGAGAAGTTGAATTATTATTTAACAGTATATCTGCTAGTTTACATGTTTGTACCTGAAATCAGTGCCGGGTACTAAATATGTAGCAGGACTGGCTCTACTCTTAGACTTGTCGCAACTTCTACACGACGGAGTCAATATATGAAATCACTTTTATTTTAAACAAAAGTGTAACCATAGTAATGAATACACAAGTCATTAGGTGAAGGAGAAGGAAGCTTTGCAAAACAATATAGCTAGTGCTGCAGCACACAGGAGCTTTTCGTTTGTCATTTTTGTTTGCCATTCCTGTTTATCCACTTCTCATTGTAAATGATTGCTACACACTTTCCACTTTGTTAGTTAGTTTGACATTTTGTTTCACATCAGATCTGAACCATTTGACAATTACTACTGGATCAGTGCGCTTAAGAAACAATAACATTGTTAGACAGAAGGTAGATAGCATGTAGGGTGTACTGGAGACATAAACTTTTGTTTCAAATCTGAAACTCATGACTCCTCAGGTCAGTGCGTTAGTGTGTCCATTATATACCATCTCTCTATGTGCTGTATGACCTAGAAAATATGGGACTTTTTTAACAATATATATTTTTAACAATACAGTAAAGTGAAATATCCCTTTTAACATTTAAAATATAATAAATGTATAATAAAACTATATTTTTAACAATAGAAATATGGCAAAATATAATTTTAACACTAATTTTATTATTTATTTATTATTTTATTAAATTATTAGTGTTTTTTTTTATTTATAAAAATAACCAAGTATAATTAAAAGAATATGTTGCTAAATGAACGAAAAGAAATACTGAAATATAATGTTTACCAATAACATAGTAAAATGTAATTAGTAAAAATATAAATAGATGACTAAATGGATTATTTAACAATTAAAAATACTCATAAATTAAATTAGCAAAATGTACCTTTTATAATACAAGCATCCTGAATTATGTGTAAAATTTTAACAATAAACATGTCAAAAAGTGTATTTAAAAAAAAAAAAAAAAAAAAAAAATATATATATATATATATATATATAGCAAAATATTATTTTTACAAAATTTTTAAAATATGGTAAAATATTCTTTTTTACCGAAGAGTAGAATATGTTTTTTAAAATTGTTTATGAAAAATAACAATATAGTGCTTTTTTTAATTAAAATGTGGTGAAATGTACTTTAATAATAAAAAATAACAAAATACAGTATATATTTTAAAAATGAAACTTATAATTTAAAGAATAAAAATGTAAAACGTTTTGTGTTATTTATGTATACAGAAATTGACTCAAACAGCTTAGTAAGCATGATGCATAAAGAAATTTTGACACACAATTTTAATTTTGTGTTAAAATTTGTTAAAGCAACATTACATAAATCTTCTCCTACTTAAAAAGGGTATAAAAGGCAATTCTTAAACTTCTATGCATTTTCTTTTTATTAGAGATGGCATTTGACACCCAGGATTGGTATTAGGCTAATAACAGAAATAAAAAAATTGATGAAAAATTGTAGAAAAAGTGTAAATCAGATCTGATCCTGAACAAATGGAAGTTATTTGAAGTTTATATAAAAAAAAAAAAAACGAATTATACTGTAAAAGTTTCCATGCTTAATAAAGCCACTTGATGTTTAGTTGTTCAGATTTTATAATTATGCTCGTTTTATTTGAAATGATGGTCTTTTGTACAGTATATAAACTATATAAAAATCTATGGTTTTATGTATGTCATATAACCTAAATTGTATTTGTATCTCCAACAAACAAAAAGTAAACTGAATTTATATTTTTATTAATCATTAACTTATATAATGCATTAAATATAAAAATACTGTATAAAAGTTTTATTTATTTAGGTAGCAGTTACCTGTAACTTAATATTCCAATAAAAGGATATGGTAAGATATAAGTGTGTACAATATTTTAGGATTATTGTGTGTTTAGTTCTTTCCCTTACATTTATATCCTTCTGCTTCATCAGCTGGTGGTGTTACTGATCCTAGGGCACCACCAGCCCTAGTGAAAGTGAGACTAATTACCCATAATGCAGAAATAGACCTTGTGTAGTTTCATATCCAAGGTGAAGGCCACAGTAATGGCATTTGTTAACATTTTTGTCAAAAGAACAACCCCTACTGCACATAATGCATGCTTGGGTGGGCAGATTTGATGGATTTTCAAGGACATAAGAGAAGATTAATCATCCTGCCGCATACTTACGTATGGATGGGATGACAAAAGTTGACAATGAACGAGTACTGTGTAAATGGGTCAGAAGAAAATTACAGGCTGCTCTCAAAGCCTCCGTTCTTCTTTCTCTTTGGCTTATTCGTGTTTTTGCATCTCAGTAGTTGATGTTTGCTCTATAGTGGTTTCCTCTGTAGTAGCGTCTGTGTGTGTGTGTGTCCTGCGTACTGGCCATGACTTTCCTTTCGTTTGAATTCTTTCATTCTTCTCCTGTTTTTGTTTATTCTTTTCTATCATTCTATCTTTATTCTTTGTTCTTTTCACATTCAGCTTTGTCTCTGCCTTTTGTTTGTCCTCTTCTGTGCAGAGATCTTTGTTCTTTGTAGTTTAAAGCCGTGTCTTGTTCTGGTTTTGTCAGGTCCAGTGATGTCAAACAAATTATTGTTTTGCTGCTTTGGACTCCAGGTGCATTTTTGTAGTTTACTGAACAATGCTACGATAAGTGGTGTCAAAATGAAAAGACTAAACATGAATCACATATTTTACAAATATTACATAAAACGCGAACCAATTCGGGCAACAGCTTCGGTATTAATAGAAATGTAAATACTCACTTGCTTCCCAGTCCCCTTTCCATTTAGTGGAGGAGGTGCAGCTTTTATTTAACATTTTTCAAATGTTCTCTCCATGCTTTACAGTCGTCACTTTTAACTTTTAATCCATTCCCTCATTCTCTATACCACTTATTCTGTACAGGGTGGTGGGAAGCCCTGATCACAGGATACTATAGGCTCGAGGCGAGGTACATCCTGGATATAAACACACACACACACACACACACACACACACACACACACACACACACACACACACACACACTGAAACACTATGGGAAATTTGAGAATGCCAGTTAGCCTATTCTGCTTGTCTTTGGATTGTGGGAGGAAACCAGAGTACCTGGAGGAACCCCTCTCAAGCATGACTAGAACATGCACACTCCACACACGCACACAGACCCGAGGCGGGAAGCAAACCCACGACCCTGGAGGTGCAAGGCCAAAGTGCAAAGCACTATACCACAACTTTAAAATACTATAGCTAAAGTAGGATTTAATCAGGAGGGAAATTTGTTTGGTTGCTGTGACCATTAACAAAGCAGGCATGAAAAAAACAACATAAAAAAAAAATCATTGTTGTGGTGTATAATCCAGGTGGGAAAATAAACTGTGATATGATATTTTTGCCCCAGCTGAAGTTTTTTCCTCCCTGTTTATTCTTCTTCTTTGTCTTTCGGCTGTTCCCTTTCAGGGGTCGCCACAGCGAATCATCTGCCTCCATCTAACCCTATC
>JAQQZT010000012.1:10219919-10233157 GCA_030068275.1 Clarias platycephalus
TAGAAAATAAATCACTAAACAAAAACAAAGAAATTTGCAAGTGACCCCAAACTTTTGAACAGTAGTGTATATATATACATACGTTCTTTATTCATTTAGAGCCCAGATGAAACCTTGTCATGTTACTGTAAACTGGCCCTGAAAATCTTCTTCACTGGAAAAAAATACTAGGTTTAGAAAGACTTGGGTTTGTTTTTCTTTAAAAAAAAAAAAAAAAGAAAGATAATTTTTAAGAAATATTGCTTTTATTTTTCTCAGAACTGTAAAGGATTTCCAATACTGGCTGATTAAGGAAGTGAATTGTAGTTTAGCTCAAGCTGTGCTTCTGGTACAGTTAGAGTGGGTGTTACGGCCTGCGAGATTTTCTCCTGAATCTTGTACTGTATTTGACTCAGGGACAGTGGGACTGTGGCTACACTTAAGTGAATCATCAGTTAGAATAGAATTCCCAAAGAGAGCGAGAATGAGTGTCCATGTCTGAGAAAAGAACGCTCTGTTCAGTCTTCATGACTACCTTGTTAGTCACTTTAACCCTAAGGATACAAGGAAGATCATTTTCTCAGTCTGTAGTGTTTTTACAATATCATTCACATCCTATATGACTCAGTAATGTATAAAGTTATTTTCGCCCTCTTTGTCATGTTTTAGAACCCTTGCGAGGATAAGAGACACAAGGACATCTGGTCAAAAGAGAAAACATGTGATCGCTTCCCAAAGCTGCTGGTGATTGGGCCACAGAAAACAGGTGAATGCCTAGAGCGCCACTTGCTGGACTTGCTGAGTAAATGCACTGGACCCTGACAAGGCAGTGGATTCAGTATTTATTAATCGATTGGGACAGATTCTTATAATGAAGTTTTTATTTTATTTCATTTTATTTTTAGTATATTTTACAATAGACTTGGGGACTTTTAAAGTTAAAATAAGGGGTACCTATTATTATATTATAGTTATTTCATTTTTATGTTTGACTGCAGAGAGCAGTGAAAACAATATCATTTTGAAATGCATACAAATTCAATACCTTTAATATTTTAAATTTCACTACTAATCAGTTATAGAACCATTTACTAATATTATCTGCAGAGATAGTTTCTTACATGATTATTTTATTATTATTATTATTATTATTATTAGTTAATAACACCTCTCAGGCTTGCGTAAGGTTTTATTTTCCCTGCAATTTTACACCATTTTATTTGGTATCAGGGACAACCGCTCTGTATCTGTTCCTGGGATTGCACCCTGACCTCATCGGCAACTATCCCAGCAAAGAGACATTTGAGGAGATCCAGTTCTTTAATGGCCATAACTACCACAGAGGAATAGACTGGTGAGAAGAGTAGAGGATTTCACTGTCTAGAGTAACTGTTGATATCTCTTATCTGGATTGTACGCGTTTGTACCAATGGCCCTTATTTTTCTGTTCCAGGTACATGGAGTATTTTCCCCTCCCCTCCAACACCAGCTCAGATTACTACTTTGAGAAATGCGCTAACTACTTTGACTCTGAATTAGCAGCACCCAGAGCAGCAGCTCTCCTACCAAAAGCTAAAATCATCACTGTGCTCATCAGTCCTGCAGAAAGAGCCTATGCCTGGTATCAGGTACTGGACTGTCTTGTACATGCCTGTTTTAAAAGCTTAATGTCACAAAGAACTAATGTAGACGTTCATAAGAGCTTTTGATTAGGGGAAATGAGTTTGAGGTCACGTAGCACGATGCTTGAGGTGAGGATGAGCTCATCATGTGGTTGTAATGAGCTTAACCTAAGGTCACCAGGGGTCAAGGTTGGGATCAAGAAGACCTGAGCTTTGGGTTACAAAAAGCTGAAACTGCGGTTATCAAGAGTTGGGAACAGTCTTGGGCCAGGAAGAGCTCATTTTGAGATAGTAATTAAGACTACAGAGAAGATAAAACTGAACTTGGGATTAGGGTATCTTTAAATTAGGACCTGGAAGAACTGAGATCAGGGTCAAATGTAGAGGAAATCAGGAAATGCTAACATTTAAAGTCAGGAGAATCTACGTGGCAGACCACAACCTTAATGTTTTGGTAAAAAAGCTGATCTTATAGTCTGGAAGAGCTGATTTTGATTCAGTTCGAGCTGAGCTTGGGAACCAAAAGAACAGGACAGATCTGAAGTAATTGTGTAGGACCTGAAGATTCTGTGTAGATCATTATGGATCATTATGCGCAAATGAATCATCAACTCTTTCCTGTACCTCACCACAGCACCAGCGGGCACATGGTGATCCAGTGGCTATGAAATACTCTTTTCACAATGTCATCACTGCACCGCGTGATGCTCCTGCAAATCTGCGAGTCCTACAGAGCCGGAGTCTGGTGCCAGGATTGTATGCCATTCACCTCGAGCGCTGGCTTACACACTACCACCAGAGTCAGGTGTGTGCGGTGCTTCCTTTGTCCCTGTAAAACCTTGATGCTTTTTTTGTAGTGCTTCAATATGCATTGATATTTAAGAATATATGTTTTCATGGAGTCTTCATTGCATTATGTAGATTATGGTTGTGGATGGGCAGATGCTCAAAACCGAACCAGCATTAGTCATGGATAAAGTCCAGAAGTTTCTGGGACTAGCGGATACCGTGAACTATCACAAGATCCTGGCGTAAGTTAAACGTTATTTAGCTACTATCTAATATCTGATTAATTGTATTTAACCAAGTAATTAAAAAAAATTTGCTCACTATGTTACCTGAGAGTCAAATTTTGTATCTTGAAAGCAGACAACTCGAACTTAATCGCTCTTTAGGAAAAGTGGAGTTGTCGCACACTGAAATGGTTTTCCCTGATCTGTGTAGGTTTGATCCTAAAAAGGGTTTCTGGTGTCAGCTCTTGGAGGGAGGAAAGACCAAGTGTCTGGGGAAAAGTAAAGGAAAGAGATACTCGGATATGAAGCAAGAGGTACGGTATCATGCAGGTCCTGTCGCTTTCATTTGTCTCTGCACATTTGTCATATCATCTGTAGTGATCAGGGTTTTCCTGTAGGAAGGAGTTTAGTGTTTATTTTTATTATGCTCAGTTGTGCACAGGAATGTAACCACACTTTCTTGTTCTGATTCTCCATCTTTCGCAGTCCCAGCTGTTTTTAAGAGAGTACTACAGGGATCATAACATCGAGCTGTCAAAGCTGCTATACAAGATGGGGCAGCCTTTACCCACTTGGCTCAAAGATGAACTTCTTAACACTAGGTAGCTCTCAGCTGTGTTTGTTCCCCCTGTCTGAGAATGGTACAGTCGCCAGCGGCAGTAATCGATCGGAAGTGGAATGAACCTTCGATATTATCACTGATGAGGAAGTCAAGTCCTGGTGGATTTCCCCTGTTGCTTTTATGACTTTAAGTGGTTTGTAAAGTAGAATATTTGTACTTCTGCTTACTAAAAACCCCCATGGGGTTGTATATTATGTCACTGTCTCATCCGAAGAGGAAACGGTACGTCCTCTTACTACATAAGTGCGTCATGCTGGATACTGTATTTGTCCCTGGCTTCTCTCACTTCTTCTCGATAAGAGGAAGATTAAAACACATGAGATGTGCTGAGATAAGCCATGTCAAGAGACCAGGAAAATGAAAATTGCACTGACCATGAAGGTATGGACGAACTGCTGTTTCTTCACCTCAGGACTTGTCTGTTTTGGGGCCACAGGAACAAGTGTGTATTTTAAAAGTGCCAGTAATTAAAGGCTGCACTGGGGTTTTGTACAGTGTATCTACTATTATGCTCTTTACTATATGAACTAATTACAAAGCCGTTATTCAGCATGACCCTGACACAGTGCCACATCAGCCATCAACTCTAAACGAACGTGTCCTAATTAAATGCAAAGTCTGACAGGTATTTTATTTCATTAATTTTTTTTTTTTTTAAATAACTGTTAATGAGGTAATTATTTCCCACAGCTAATTTCTCGCTATTGGTCTACACATTGCTTCCTGGATTGTCACCAAGCTTTACATAGCCGTAACAGGTAACATTTCCTCAGGCAGTGGGAGACACGGCTTCACTGATGATTGAAGTGCTTCAGTTGCAATGTGTTGAAAACGAGACAAAGGTCCAAAAAAATTTCTATTTATTAACACGAGACATGCTATGCTAATTTATCCACACATACGAATAATGAATGTTAGGAATTTTATTCAGTTCAACTGAATTATTTACAGCATGTGGTGTCACAAGAAGCACCAACGGTAACTTATTAAATGAAAAACAGCTTCTTAAAAAAATCTATCTTGAATAATACAGTTGATTGCAAATGTTTGCAAGCCCGTTGTTTTAAAATGAGAAAAAAAATAAACTCTTAATGTATTTTCATCCAAACTTTCCCCTCACATCCCAACCCCATCCCTGTTTTGACGTCACTTATCCCAAACCCTGATCAAGCCATCCTCCCACAAACATCCTAATACTGTACCTACATCACATATCCCAGCCCTTCTGCTCTTCATCGCAGCCCCTATATCACTTCACCAATATATATTCCAACCACTTACAGTTGTCATGCAAGCCCCTCCCATTTTTACATTTAGACGCCTTCATAACTTTTATCCCCTTTTCATTCCATTTCTTACATAATTCATGACAACTCCATCTCCAACATCTTTCTCACATTTCCCAGCTCTGAGAACCAAGCCCCACCATACCCATCTCATCAGGGATCCAATCTACACTACCAGTCAAAACTTTGGACAAAAACCATCTAATTCCATGGTTTTTCCTGATTTTTATTTCTTTCCACATTGTAAAACAAGGCTGAAGGTGTCCAACAGATGTGATATTGAGCTACTTCTGCTCTGTAAAGCCTTCATAACGGCTGTAATCCAAGATGCTGTTTGTTAATTGGTGATTTTTAAGGTTGCTACAGTAACTCTAAATGAACTTCTCCTTTGCAGCAGAGATATGTTTTGGTCTGGCTTTCTTGGGATGGTCTTCATGAGAGCTTCAGTTTCATCATGGGGCTTGAGGGCTTTGCAAATGTATTTAACGTTTCCAGAACAGCTGACCTGCATGTCTTAAAATAACAGTTTTTCTTGCTTTCTCCAATTTTGTTCTAGAATGGAGAAAATAAATCACTAAACAAACATTGAATTAGAAGGTGCCTCCAGACTTTTGACTGGTGCTATACTGTACGTTCATAAAATAAATCTGGGAAGTGTTGATATTCCCTGCGCCATTAAAAGACATTTAAAACTCTCTTTCAAATTAGCTGACTCACACTTAAAATACTTTACCGCAACATAATCTGCCCTGGATTTTCATCTAATCGAAAGAAGCCCCATGACAAGCCTATAGTATTAGATTTATTTGTTCACTTTAGTGGACCTGCCTTTGGTGAATACATTTGTTTCAGCCCACTCTTTAGCAGACACTTGTTGTTCAGATACTGCTGAATCTTTTCTGTGGCATAAGATGTAAGTATTAATTTAAAAAAAAAAAAAATCTTTTTTTTTTTGGTTAGTTTTTACATTTTTTTTATTTGTTTGTTTGTTTTTAAGGCACCACATCTGGATATTGGACTTCTTTACTATCCATTATGTCAAACCAATTGCTTAGTGTGACTTACTTTATTTGACTTGATGTTTATAGTCCAGGACATCAGGACTCCAGAATGATTAGTTTGTTTGTTTTTTTTTCACAAACAATTAAGATGTTAATATATAAATGGCAATGGATTGTTTTTCATAGGCTGGAAATGTATTATACAGTCTACATAAAAAATAAGAAGTGTCCTAACTTTTTCTTCAGTTCCTGGTTGGGAGTTATGTGATCTGTTTTTGAAATGTTTCCCAATCCTCTATTAATTAGTTTTGTTTTTGTTACTGTATAAAACCATGCAAGGACTTCTAGTGAATGTGGCACATTACACGCTGCTTACCACAGACATGTAACGTGTATTTATATGAAACTTAATGTATGAGAACACTAATGAAATTTCCTTTTGTGAAAACCAGGAAGTAAAATGATTGTTCACTTTGTGTCTTCTTCTCAGCAGTGAAATTATACATTTTCTCATTTTAAACTTGGTTTGTGGTTTTAATTGGATGATACACATACTGTAGTATAATATTATACTTTTAGACTAGACAAAACATTAAAAAAAAATTTTTAAATCAACCACAATGCCAGCATTTGGATGGTTTTCTCTGCTGTGTGAGCCATGAAATATCCAAACACTTATGCTGCTACCAGTTATGCTTTTGACGCACATTATATGCAGAGAGTAGTGATGGGTCGTTCAATAAAGATTCATTCTTTTTGAACGAGTCTTTAATGTGACCCAGAAGAACGAGTAGTCTCAGAGAGAGATTCGTTCATTTTCTACTGGGCGCGCATGCGCAAAGCATCGCAAAACCTCCTTAGGTTATGTACAGGAGACAGAATTGAGTAGTTACCTCTCGAGTCTTCTGGTCCGAATCATTTGTTCTTTTGTCACGTGACAAAAGAACGAACGATTCGGACCAGAAGATATGAGAGGGGAGCTGCTCATTCTGTTAATCATAATACGTCCTTAACTGCATTGTAGTATTTTAATTACTGGAACTATAGCCAAAATGTGTGTATGTAGAAATGTTGGGGGTCTGTTTATTGAAAATGTAACATTGTATTTTATTTCTGATCAAAAGAATGAAATGAACTAAATGACAAAAAAAAAGATTTGTTCATTTTTATAAACGAGATTCAAAGAACTGAGTCACTAAAATGATCCAAACTTCCCATCACTAGAATGCATATTAGGAGTCTAAGGCAATAACACTATCTGTATCCATGTCTGTTTTAAATGTCTCCATAGGCATTATTTTTGTTTTTGTTCCTAAAATAGTTTTTTTGTAAGGTTATCTGGTTTCATTTCACATAAAATAAAACAACCAGCAGCTAATTTAAGTTTGACAAACCTGACCAGGCAGTCATTTATTGTAGGCCTTGAGCACACTGTGATGAAGACCATGAAGTTCCCGTTTTGTTCTAAAAATATTAAAGAACCCAAATGAAAAAATGTGCAATCAAGTCAATTCTACTTCCTAACCACGTCCATGTAAGCTTCTCATTGTGTCTGAGGTTGTCCCAAATTTTTCTAATTTCACTAATTATTAATCATTCACATGATCATGTACTCACCACAGTAATGAGATCGATCTGAATTATTGATCAGATTGCACATGTTCTTATACACTTACTATGTTGTCATTGTGCCCGGGGCGTTGGTATAAATACTAGTATAAATACTGCCTTTCATGATAAAGTGATGGTCTGAGAAATTCGATTCAGTATTTATACTAAATTCTCTGAACGTAGCACATAGCATAGACATGCTCATAACCTAAGAACATAATATAACATTTTTTGGAAATGGAAAGCATCTATTCAACCATCCATCCATCTATCTAACTAATTAACTTACTAACTAACTAACAAACATACATGGCATGGACATACCATGGTCAAGCCTGAGGAGGGCACTGTGAAAACTCCACTAACGGAGCAACATCCCAGTTACAACTCCGTCAGACCATCATCCAATCTTTCCCATCTGCACCATGCTTGTAGAACATCAAGTCCCTAAGAGTTGTTAGTTATGCCATGAACTGGTTAATACTACATTGCAGTACCATTACTGCGTCCTTATTAATTTCTCCCCGCATCTGGCTTCGACCACATTCTCACCAGGGTTGTTTTTGGACATCCAAAAAAAAAAAAAAGAAAAAGAAAAAACATGGCAGCTCCATGTCAAGGGAGACAATACTACACCCTACCGGTTTCTACTGCATTCCGTTCCTGCGGACGTAATGGGAACGTGGCTCAGTGTGAATTCAGGCTTTAAATGCATTGCTTTGAATATATAATTCACATTCATGTTAGTGACTTTGGTTTTTCTTTGTCCTGTCTGTTCATTCACATGAAAACCTTTCTGCTTATATATCCCAGATACAATGCACACGGTTGCACAACAATGGCAAACTTTCTAGCAATTCTGATCATGGGTTTTGATTTGTAAAATCACCTAGGTTGTAGCTTTGTGCCACCAAAACAGTGTGACTTCAATCAGCAGATTCTTTAAGTGCTGCAAGTTGCAAGGTGGGGTCTTCATGGATCAGACTTGTTTGTCCAGTACATGCATGCTCGTTTGGATTGAATTTGAAGGTCAGACAAACAACCAGACACAACAAGCTGTGATGCAGTGTGGCGTACTTTTTTATCATAGTCAGCATTGACTTTTTTCAGCAATCCGTGCTTGACTTTTCTGTGGGATCGGACTGGATTGGTTGGACATTGGTCCCCACAGACATAGATACACTAAGCATTAGACGCCCATGATCCTGACACTAATTTACTAATATATAATTGATCATCAGTGTTTGCAATTTACCTGGCAGTAGCGGTAGTTTTATGACTGATCTATATTTGTGTGAAAAATTTTAATTCAGGGTTTTTTCCACTTTACTTTTTTGCCATGTTTAATCCAGCCAGAGAAGTTGTACTGTACCATGTTAACTTTTTACAATTTCACTTTGCTGACTGTATTCTAACCTGTGTTGCTAATACTGTACTGTACATATGCAAGTTTCAAAAACGCTTGTGTTGAAAAAGACAAGTTCACTCTTGCCATACTTCAACACTTTGCTGTATTTTCTTTGTCACTTTGTTACTAATGACTATTGTCAATGCGTAGGCCTGTAATCAAGGTTGGAAATGCAGGTTTTACAGTATAATTTCATAAGCTTTGTGGTTTCATGGTAACATGAGATTGTAATTACAGGTTTCCAGTCGTACAAGAACCGCTAGACCGCTTTTCCTTTCAGGTTGACAGTAACTGAACTGCAACCTCAGGTGACTTATAGTGTCCTTTTTTCTTCTTCTTCTAAAACACCCACTCGAGTAATTTCAAGTAATAAGAGGTGTGTGTGTGTGATATATATACACAGTGTATATATATATATATATATATATATATATTGTGAAACCCAGGCACCATGACTTGCCCCAAATTAACAGATAACAAAATAAATGGGATTATGTAATCACTGTAACTGTATTTACTTTGTCTCGTCTTCATGTATTTATCGTAAAGCTTTTTACAATTAGAGTCCAGGTCTACATGTTTTTTCCTTTTTTTTTTTTTTAAGGTGGAGTTGTCAAATATTCATAGGTTTACAGTGCATCTGGAAAGTATTCACAGCGCATCACTTTTTCTACATTTTATTATGTCACAGCCTTATTCCTTTAAAGCAGCAGAAATCTTTCTGTAACCTTCCCCAGATTTGTGCCTTGAGACAATCCTGTCTCGGGGGTCTACAGACAATTCCTTTGCCTGCATGCTTGGTTTGTGCTCTGACATGAACTGTGGGACCTTATATAGACAGGTGTGTGCCTTTCCAAATCCTGTCCAATCAACTGAATTTACCACAGGTGGACTCGAATTAAGCTGCAGAAACATCTGAAGGATGATCAGAGGGAAACAGGATGATCAGGGGAAACAGGATGCGCCTGAGCTCAATTTTGCAAAGGCTGTGAATACTTATGTACATGTGCTTTCTCAATTTTTTTTATTTTTAATAAATTTGCAAAAATCTCAAGTAAACATTTTTCATGTGGTCATTATGGGATGTTGTGTGTAGAATTCTGAGGGGAAAAAAAGAATTGAATCCATTTTAGAATAAGGCTGTGTGGATAAAGTGATGCGCTGAGTACTTTCCGGATGCACTGTAAATTTGTGGTTTTACAGTGGGAAAATCTACCACCTTAGACAAGACTTTACTAGAGTAGTGATGTTACAAGACCAATTAAAATAGTATGAGGCATATGGAAGGACAGATTATGTGCTTATAGGGAAAAAAATAATTCTGATTTTGACTATGGAGTGAAACAAGAAAACCAAAAATGAAGAACAAATGTCTATGTTGTAGTGTTGTCTGGGTTGCTGTTGGTCTCATAAAACCGCATTACTAGAGACTACAGTATATTAAAGTACTAACTGGGACTTTTGCTTGTACACAACAAAGTTATCAAAGCAAAAGCTCTTTATTTCTCTGTATAATCCCCTGCTACACTAATGTACTTATCCCAGCGTTACTTGTCCCAACCATTACCCAATCACTTATGAAGGTGTTTACATTTTTGATTGTGCAGATAAAAAAAATATATATATATTCCCTGCTACACTAATGCAGCATTTCACTAGTGCTTGGATACCATCAAGGTAGAAAACTGGAGCCATGATCTGACTACCTGCTTCATGTCTGAGAAGCAGGTCTCCCGGGAACTCCTCTACTGGCTCAAACATGTGGCAATCACTTGGAGTGAAGTCAGGCCTGTACAGGGGATGTTCCTGTAATGTGTAGGAATGATTGTGTGTACAGTTACCACAGACAGATTTGTCTCTTCCGTAAGTTTTGCAGAAGTTATCCGCCGATACGTTGTTTTAAGGTCAGGACAACCAGTTTTAATTTTATTACAACAAATTTACCCGCATTTGTTTTTAGGCTGTACATGTAGGTAGGTTTACTTGGCACAATAAATTGCCAGTATGTGGCACTTAAAAAGTATTTAGTAATCCACCAATTGTGCAAGTTCTCCCACAGATGAGAGAGGCCTGTAGTTTTCATCACAAATTACCTCAACTATGAGAGACCAGCCTGGTGCAGGTCTACAATTTTGTTTCTGGTGTCCTTTGACAGCTCTTTGGTCTTGGCCATAGTGGAGTTTGGAGTGTGACTGTTTGAGGTTGTGGACAGGTGTCTTTTATACTGATAACGAGTTCAAACGAGGCTCTTAATGAAGAAGTTACAGGTCTGTGAGAGCCAGAAATCGTGCTTGTTTGTAGGAGACCAAATACTTATTTTACAGAGGAATTTAGTTCGTTAAAAATCCTACAGTGTGATTTTCTGGATTTTTTTCTTCTTCTTCTTTTGTCTCTCATAGTTGTGGTATACCTATGATGAAAATTACACGCCTCTCTTAATGGTAGGAACTTGAACAATTGGTGGCTGACTAAATACTTTTTTGCCCCACCGAATAACCTTCCCAACCCTGATCATTATTGTCGAGTTATCTGGAAATTTACACATCAACTTCTACTTCAAACTCCAAAAAAGCCATTAGCCAACTATAGGGGACATGAGGATCAACTCTGGAATCACTTTTTAATTCTTGTGTCTGACAGCTTTGCAGGTTGCACAACAATTGTTCAAAGTAGATTCAACTAAGTGGTCGATAACCTTAAATAAAATATTACTTAAATAAAATGTAAACAAATACAACAAAATTATTTAACTAAGCTTAACACATACAATTCCATAAACTGTTTAGGGAACATGTAATACACAACATACTGGTACACATATTACATTCTTTATGAAAGCATGCAAAAACTTAAACAAAAATCACAGCATAACATAAGTTACTGCTTTTCTCTTGTAATGAGCACTATAGTGAATAAATTAAATATCAAGTAACTCACATTCAAATGATCAGTGCTTCGTATATGTAAAGAGTGGTATTATCATACCGTCAGTGTCCCTGAGATGCCCAGCAGCCGATGCACTTCCCTGTCTCACATGTTACTGAATGCAGTCTCATACAGTGGTGCAAAACATAAAAATCTCAATCACAACCTGGGTTTTTAAAGCTAATATTTCTGTGCTTGATTAGCTGATTTTGGAGGTTAGATACGTATATTATGAATTCATTTTACATTTCGAGTTCCTGGCGTAAAACCTACTGTTTCTTACTGGGACCTGAAAACTGGGACGTTACACTCCCACAATCCAAAATGCCAGCATGGCTATGCCTGTTACAGTAAATGTTCACTGCGGTATGGGGATATGTCTAAAGTGGCTTTTCAGAGATATCTGTGACTGTCCTGCCCTCAAGTGGCAACAGAGATGTTCTGCACTGATCTCCAACTTTACCCTATCTCCTCTCAGGCGAGTTTTTCAAGAACGTGAAATATGGTAGATTTCATTTTAAGGATTTGATAAAATGTTGACATGACAGCTGCTCTAGGTAGACGCTCTTATACAGTGTGACTTTATTAAAAATCCTCACATCCCCATGCTAGTTCACTATGTCATGGATTAAGACTACCCTTGTTGGAGAGCTTAGTATTGTATGAAAAACATGAGCATGGGGCAAGACATTTGGGAAGAAAAAAATCTGTGGCCATGACTTACTAAGATGTGGGAACGGAATAGTATAGGGCGTGACTATGTTGTGGCCACAACTTAATAATACAAGGGAATGAAATAGTGTATATACAGTATAAGGTACGGCCACTGGATACTGTTGTGGCTTCAACTTAACTGCATTGCATTTAGCCTCTTGCAAACTATGGACTAATCCACTTATACAGGGTGGGTGAAGAGTAACTAGGCACAAAAAATTGGTAATAAAGTCTATATTTATATAATACAAATTTATTAAAACAAATTGTACAAATACTTTATTACATGGGAAAATAAAAGCAAATCTTTACATTTCAACACAGGTACTGGTGGCGTCAACCAAATTCTTTAAACAGCTACTGTAGGGATGGAATGCACAGTCTACTGAAGGAAGTTGTTTGAGATATTTTGCTGAGAATTTCCTGAATTTGCATAGCTTTACAGGAACAAATTCATGAGGTCTAAGTCGTCCCAGCCAACGTCCTGGAAAAGGCTGCTCTAATCACGCCTGCACAGTAAGAGCAAAATGGGGTAATACACCATGGGGTGGTGCTCCAGTGATAATACAAGTTCTATAGCCATTAAATATTGCCTACTTCATTTTTACTCAGCCAGTATATACACTATTTCATTCTCTTGTTATTAAGTTGTGGCCACAGCCACACTATCTCGCCATACCTTATACTATTAAGTTGTTGCCATAACATTGTATCTTATTTCCATGCCTTAGTACAGCGGTTCCCAAACTGGGGTGCACGCACCCTTAGGGGTGCACGAGAGAATGTTGGTAATGGCGGGGGAAAAAAAATTATATTATTTTTATGTATTTATCTTAGGCAAACTTAACATTAACTTAACTTAACATTTTTGAGAGACACGAAATTCACTGAAAGAAAGAAAAAAAATCACATTACAAATTGTAATTTATAACCTATGCATTACTCATCTCGCGGTTTCACATCTGCGTCAAGTGATAGTGCATTCGTAATTTTTTTCGCTTACTAAATTCATCAAAATGGACACCTGGTTAAAAACTGGCACTTGAAAGAAGTCAAG
>JAQQZT010000012.1:10240908-10264483 GCA_030068275.1 Clarias platycephalus
GGCTGAATGGCGAGTGACTCCGGAAATCCACTAGCCACATTGGCCAGTGAGCAAAAAAGTTAATGTCAAACCCTGATCTGTACATATATAACTGTAAAGTTGGCAAGTCTATACATTGAAGATATATATATAAAATTAATTATTTTGGTGGGACGTTAGATGAGAAGCTGATCAAATGATCAAGATGGTTTTTGGAAGGTTTGTCTGTCTATCTGTTTGTTTGTGCACACATCATGTAAAAACTACTGAACAAATTTTAACGGGGTTTTCACAGGTGTATTTGGCCGAGCTTGAGGTAACATATAGGCTTTGTTTCATCACTGTCAGCCCATGAGAAGAGATACTTCTTTAACATTTCAATGGAAAGCACCCTCATATCATAAAAAATTACCTTAAAAAAATATTAACTCATTTAAAAATTTAACAGATAGCACTGTGCATTATTTTAAAATGCGCGTATTAGTGTGCAATTGAAATCTACGTAATAAACACACCTTCATTTCACGTACTTCCTGGTAACATGTAAAAAATTTTAGGAAACAGTATTGACATTACACTATATATGTGGTAAAACTTCAGGGAAATTGAAATGCTGCTTCATGTGTTTCTTATATGCATGCACATATTACTCAGATAATTTAGTGATCATGTAAAATCTTTGTAATTTCACCATAAAGGTCTATAAAGAATTGTGTGGTTGAAACCCTTAATGGCTCTTGGGGAAACATTTCAACAGACATCTTCTCTTCAACAAAAACATTCAAATAGTTCACACTTTGAAAGCTGAAGAATACTTCCCTCCAAAGAACCCATCGGTTAATGCTGAAAAAGTGATTACACTCAATTACACTGTGTAAAAATACATCATACCATTCATCTGAAAAAAAAAAAAAAACTTTCTCTGATTAAAGGGTATTTATTTGTTTATTATAAATTTTTTTATTTAATAACGCATGTCTCACTGATGTCTTTTTCTTGTTTAAATTTCTTGCAGGTCCTTCAGATGGAACAGGCCTGACAGGGGAGGAGTTCTTTGAGAAGGTAAGAGAATCTGGAGTCTCAGTTGAGGAGCAGATACTGTAGCATCTCAGTAGTCCACTTGCTGCATCATGTAATTCTGTGCAAATGACTATGCTGGTTTTATTTCTATTTGTCTTGTCAGGGTGTAATGTGAGATGCTAATGGAGTATTGTTAGTATTTACAATGTGTCTTCCTTTCCCAGCTACCTGCCATTTTGTCTTCCTTTTTCTCACACACCTAGCTTCATGACATGCTCTGTCGTTTTTTGAGTACACTTAAAAACATACATTGCCACTCTCACACATCTGTCTTGGCAGGTAATGAAGGAAACTAACACTCAGGTGAAATGGCCATCAAAGCTGAAGATCGGAGCCAAGTCAAAGAAAGGTGAGAGGAAAGGTTCATCCTGAAAACTTTGGATTTCAGAGATGAGTCATATAAATCTGGTCAATTTGGATTAGATAAATTTGACTAGATTGATGAAATTAGATACATTTGACTAGATTCTTTTACTTGCTGACGTAGTATTTTTTGCAATGTACAGCAAAAAAGAGATGTGTGATATCCTGCAACAATTTTTTTTTTCTTGTTATAAGATACAATAAATCCAAATGTAAGATTATTAAACACATTTCTAGCCTTTGTATTACTGTTTCTTATTCCACTGGCAGATAATGTTTATTTTTTTCAAGAAATCAATACTTATTTTTTCAGTACACATTTTATCAAAAGCATCAATTCTTTTCTTTTCTAAAAATAAATTTATTGAGTAAACTAAATGGATTTTTGGAGAATGTTGAAGCTGAGAGAAAAACTGTTTATGCTCTGTTACTGCCCTTGCAGTACTCTAGCATTAATGGAATAAAAGTGTACTGCTTTATGTCGACAATACATTTCACAATACATATAAGTGATAAACCTTGCAAAAAAAAAAAAAAATTAAGAACATGCAAAGAATTAAAAAAAGAAAAAAAAAACAGAAAAAGACTAAATATGCTAAATCAGTTATAAACAGAGTTGCAAATAACAAAATTTGTCATTAAAAAATCCCATATATTATAAATATTATATTCTGGCATTTGTGCTTTTTAACTGCCTTGTGACTCAAAGAAAAAAATGCAAAAATATAAAAATTCTCTATCAGTTTGCAATTCTTCTCACTTCCTTTTAAAACCAAGTCTTTCTTAAAACTGCTAAATGGATTTATCTCATTTTGCTGCAGCCTGTTAAGATGCAGATCAACAGATCAACATCATGTTGGCATATTTTCTTCATGAAAATAAACAGCCTAAATATTTAAGGTGTAAGTTTTTGTAAATTAATTTTTATTAATTTGATTTGTCAAGTTTTTATTCAATTGAAACACAATTTTGATAAATGTCAACAATTTAATTAAAATGTTATACATGCACTAAAAACAATAAAAAATAATATTAAACATAAAAAATAATTAAAAAAATAATAGACTTATTAACCCTATTTTGAGAGATTACACATTTTAAGCTTGACATGGTTTTATTCTAATGTCAGATAATCTTGCTGCTTTAAAACAAATTGCAATTTTAAACTAAATATTAGTATTAATAAAATAATAAAATGTTATATAGTTGCTATATAATAATCTCATAATGAGAAATGCTTATTTAACATAACTTTATTTGAGATATCTTTACTTACCTGTATCATTTATTTTTTCCAAAAACATTTCACAGATTTCATGAAAGTATAAACTTTTTATTACAAATCTTTTTATAATATGTTTGTTGCTGTTGAGCTTGGGGAAAATTGCTTTATGATCCCTCTTATTTTAGTAACTCATATTTTGGTACTTATATTTACACAGGATAAGTGATACCGTGTTTGAATAATAAATAAAAAATAAATCTTCTACTTATGCTGGGAAACAATCAATATTAGAACAAAAACTTATTTAAAAAATAATTACACAAGCTATGTTAGAATAAATACAGTTGTCATTAATTCCACTATTTTGACTTGATGCTATTCTCTACATTTTGAGATCCACATGTAAAAGTAGAAGGAAAGAGAGATGACGTCCTGGAGGCCAAACGAAAAATTCTGGAACTTTTAGAGACCAAGGTAAGTGAGATGTGTGCCTTTCAAGTTTATTTTCCCCTCATGGTTTTTACACTGATTTATGTCACCGTCTCCTGTTCTTTAATTGGCTTCAGGTTAATAAAGTCACTCTGAAGATGGATGTCACTCATACTGAGCATTCTCATGTGATCGGTAAAGGGGGAGGAAATATCAAAAGAGTCATGGAGGAAACTTCCTGTCACATTCACTTCCCTGACTCAAATCGCCACAGTGTGAACGGAGAGAAAAGCAACCAGGTATCAGTGCTTCACTTGTTTTCAGAGAAAAAAATTTGAACCAGGTATGAGAGGATTACTTTTTGTATCAGAAAAAAGTAAAAATATGATGTTATAAGTTTTCATCTGGGTAAAACTAAACTTCTGGGTAAAATAAAAATTTTTGCAATAGCAGAATATTAAATTATATTAATTAAGGAATTTAAGATATGTACATATTTAAGATACACAGACACTAAGGAAGGGGATCACATGGGGGCTTAGTGGTGCCTTGCACCTCCTGGGTCTGGGTTTGATTCTTGCCTCGGGTATGTGTGCTTGGTGTTTGCATGCACACATTCATCTGGGTACTCCCACAATCCAAAGATATGCAGATTATGCTAATTGGCATATCCCAAATTGCCCGTAGTGTGTGAGTATGTATGTGTGTTTGTGTGTGCCCTGCAATGGATTGCCACCCTGTCCAGGGTGTACCCCGCCTCATGCCCTAAGTCTCCTGGTATAAGCTCCAGGCCCCCCGCGACCCTGAATACAGATAAAGCGTTATAGATGATGAAACACCCAGAGATAGATAGATAGATAGATAGATAGATAGATAGATAGATAGATAGATAGATAGATAGATACTTCTATTGTATATCTAAGGTAAAGTGACTTGTTCTTTTTGTTATCTTTCTCAACAGGTGTCAATTGCTGGACCAGTGCAGGGTGTGGAATCAGCTAGAAGACACATCAGAGTTAGTATCATGCAATGATGATTTCATAAACTTTTTGGCAGACAATTTTTTCTCTCCTAAAATAATATAAACACACTTCAACAGTTGTTATCTATGCCATTTTTAAAAACTCAGATTGAATTATGGCAGCAATGTGTAGTATTATGTTTCCTCTAAGGATATCAGTAATTGCACCATCGTTGTTGCTACTGTATCATACTGTACGTGCGTACTATCATATTTTTCATGTTGAGATGTGTATAAATTTTTTTGGGGCCCTCTTTATTGCCAGCCGAAAGTCCGAATCACCTGTGCAACATGCTAAATAAAATTAAAAAGTAGAATATCTCTTTAGGCTTGAAAAGAGTTTATAGTAAAGACTCACCTGATGAGATGCAGGGGACACTACAGTATATTACACCAGGTGCACTGAAGTGTCAAGTTGTAGATTTACACAGTACAGTTAGAATATCAAACATCTGGTCATATTAAATCTAGATTTTTAGAAATAAAATATTAAGCATTTCCCAAGTCATGTATTATTCCTTCTTGTTGAACATTCATGGAAATAATACATTGTTCCAAACATAACGATAAAATATCTTAGTCACTGCGTCAAATCTCTTCTCTTTCTGTGACCTTTAGGATCTGCAACCTCTGTCTTTGACCTTCGACCTGCCTCTGACCCTGGTGGGCGGGGTTGTTACAGATGCGAGCTCACCGGTGATTCAGCATGTAGCACAGGCGTTTGGAGTGAGTGTGACGTTCAGAACACAACCCAAACTGTACTGTTCCACCTGCGTGGTGCGAGGCCTGCAGGGAAACTCTGCTTCTGTGAAGGTAACACACACACAAGCACTTTGACCTCAGAACTGTAAACCCCATACAATGCAATGCTTTAAACAAACATTACGTAATAACTGCCCTGGGTCCCTTTGACCCCTATAGAAAGCTACATGCCTCCTCATGGAGCTGCTCCTGGGTCAGGAAGCGGCAGCGGTTACCGGGGTAACGGGCGTCATGGTGAGCACTCAGCTGGATGTGACTTCTCAGCAGCACCTCTTTCTACTGGGCCAGAACGGAGCCAACTTCCTTAACGTCATGCACCAAACACACACACAGATCGTACTGCCGGACCTCACCGCCCCACAGCACACACCCTCTCTACTCATCCAGGGCACCGCTGATGGAGTGTGTCTTGCAAGACAACAGCTCATGGTGAGTGTGTGCATCTGTGTGTTTTCATGTGTGAAACAGATGTGAACAGCTTTGTCTTTTAGTGAAGTGTGTTGTTTGTGAAAAGCTCAATATGGCTGTATGACGTATGAAATGGGGCTGTCTGTACATCCAAAAAAGAAAGTGAGGAATGAAAAAATATACAAATATATGGCAGCATGGTGGCTTAGTGGATAGCAACTAAGTGGTTAGCACCTCCAGGGTTGGGGTTCGATTCACGCCTCGGAGTCTGTGTGCATGTTCATTCAGTGCTGGGTGTGTTTCCTCCGGGTACCTCCGGTTTCCTCCCACAGTCCACAAGACATTCAAATTAGGGCGTTCCCAAATTGCCTGGAGTGTGTGAATGTGTGCATGAATGTTGACCAGAGGTCACACCATAGTCGTAAAATGGGAATACTGTAAATACAATGGTACAATCACCATTGGCCCCCACGGTCCCTAGTTAGATTACAGAGGTTCCTTGATGGATGGATGGATGGATGGATGGATATAAATCTATAAATAAATGTGTCATTTTTATGATTAGTAGTGCTGTTATTATATGTTTATTTTCTTTTACATTCATTGTAAACTTGGAAACTTTTAAATATGTTATTTGGACTCTTTTGTGTATATACTGTACATCTTAGTGATTTTATTGCTAAAAAAATATTTTGTGTAGATTTAAGAGTATTAGTATTACAATGAGTTTTATGCAATTAGCTCTGAGATAAAACCACACAAGATTGTGTTTTCTCTTATTTTGCACGTATAGGTCATTATTCGGAAATAAAATAGGTTATCCATTTTAGATCTTATGTGTATTCTAATTTGCATAATGTATTCCTCTGTGACTAATTTGCCTTTAATATTATGGCTTCCTTTTAAATCAACTCCTTTTGCACACAGTAACAGTGGGAGTTCAGTCCTGTCCTGGGTGCTCATTAGGTTCTGTCCTGATTCTCGATGTGTCTCTGTGTTCGTGTAGGAATGCCTGCCGGTGTGTCTGATGTTTGAGATGAAGGATGAGGGTGAATCAGACCCTCGCAAGCTCGCACAGATGATGCAGAGTCTTGGGGTGTTTATCAGCGTCAAACCAAAGGCCAAACAAGCTGCTAAGGTATTGCACCATCTTAGTGTACTATACTGTAGGTCAGTCTGATTTAATAATACAGGACCTGTTTCCCTTATTCTACTTAATAAATATCTATAAAAAGACAGTACATCAAAGTGCATGATTTATGATGACTACTACTAGCATTTGCCAAGTCCAGAATCGCCTGATTCAGATGCTCTAAAGGTTCTGTTAACATTCTGATGAACCGTTACAGTAAATCTATTTAAAAAAAAAAGATTTGGACTTCAGTCGTGCACTTTAGTATACACCAATTTTATTTGATACTGTATTTATATTGCACAAAAATTATGCAATATATAATAATTCATTAGTTTTATTATTTATTATAACAGTTTGAACAAATTTCACAATGTACCGTATACTGTACACAATGAAGTTTGGTTAAAAAAAAGTTAGTTTTTTTTTTTAATAGCAGTGGATCTACCATGATAAAAAAAGAAAATTAGCATTAAAGCATTATAAATCAAAATTCAGAATCAAAATTAACCCATGCAAAAAGAAACTCAACATATTTTAAGCAAACACTGCTGCTTTACATTTAGGCCTTGACCACATGTACAGGGGAAGTTTTTAAAACATGCTTATCTTCCTTCTTTAAAAAAAAAAAAGTCTCCAGGAAAACACAAAAACATACTGTCAAAGCATGCCAAACCAGCAGGTGGCGATATAACCCTAACTGTAAAAGCATGTTGGTTAATCAAAAGCTGAAAAAAAAGTTCTCATTGAGTATTTCACATTCTGATCTCAAATCCAGGAGAATTGATAAAGCAAGTTCATGCTCTAAGAAACACTAAATATCTTTACTCTGGAAGGAGTTTTAAAAACAAAATGTCAGTTTCAGTGCAGTAAAATAAAGAACACTGCACATTTTCCTACAGTATACTGTGTATATTTTTCTACGTTGGTTTCTTAGCAGTTAGCACTGCTGCCTTGCACCCCCCTGAGTCTGGGTTTGATTACTGTCTCGGGGTCTGTGTGCATGGAATTCGCATGTTCTGCCCATGCTAGGTGGGTTTTCTCTTGGTACTTATCCTTCCACAGTCCAAAGACATGCAGACTAGGCTAATTTCTGTTCCCGGGAAATTGCCCAGAGTGTTTGAATGCATGTATGAATGTTGACCAGAGGCTCTACCATGGTCATAAAAAATGGGAATAAAGACAATGGTCACCATTGGCCTTCATGGTCCCTAGTTGGACTACAGAGGGTCCCAGATGGATGGGTGGGTGGATTTTTCTACATGATCTTGAAATACCATCTTCTCCATTAGATAAAAGTATAACATAGAACCATAGTATGTCTGGTGCTCTAGTTCCAAGAAATCACAAGTCTCAACTACTCATAAAAATGATTTGTGTGTTGCTCAGTCTGTGGTGGTAAAAGGTTTGGAGAGGAACATAGCAAATCTGTATGAAGCCAGAAGACTCCTGCTGGGCCTTGACTCCTGTGAGGTGTCCGTGGCAACAAAGAACTGTGAGGTGTCTATAGTACCAAAGCCTGCAATGGATCCCCTGCTGGTCAATGGTGGAATGACAAACTACTGGCTCAACATGCTAATGCAGCGGCTGCATGTCACAGAAACAGGTGTGTGTGTTTTGAATGTGCATGTGTGTATATATCATGTTAGAGAACAGTATTATTTACCTTCTATCTACCTTTGGTGCTCAGGTACTGCCATCACACCAGATTCAATTTCTAACCCTGTGCCTGTGAAGCCACGCCCCTCCCCGCCACCTGGACTGACTGCTCCTGCAGAAGAGAGCCGCATGGGACTGAGAGGAACAGACACTAAATTAGAGAAGGTGTGAATAATTCAACACACTTATCTACACTAAAGCCTTAATTGGAATTTAATGTGGATACATCAGCGCACAAAATTTGGCCATCTGTAAAAACCCAAATTGTGTAGATAATTCCTTTTGGATATTCACAGTCCGGTCATTTTGTGAGCAATCAAGCAATAATTATGCACATTATGCACATTCTATCTAATGCCTGGACACCTAATTGCAGAGAATAGTGACTGTGTCATGATTTCAGATCCTGGAGAACGAGGATCAGTCGACGAATCTAGCAAGTGAGCACTCAGGAAAGCCGGCTCCAGAGGTCACTGAGGTCAAAGAGATCACTCTAAAGACTGCAGGACCAGTCAGGAGAAACAGTCATTCGGATGCAATGAGGTACCATACCCTTACATCCAACCAGGGCTCTCAGCGGGTTCTGGTTTACTGACTGTATGGCATGAGTTCAAATTCTAGTGCTGCTACAGAGCCATTATTTATCTTTAGCAAGTGATATAGTGCACTGTAATAAAGAGATTGACTCAGTTATAGTGCAAGAATAATGCAGAATAAAAACTAGTTAGCTAACTGTGACAAGAGAACAGCTTAGTCACCCTTTTTTATTATTTATATCCTTATATATTATAGATTTTATTTTATTAATATATGTATTTTTGATTTCCTTGGGTCCACCATCGTCTCTTCTGGTCTCTTCCCCAGCTTGCAAAGAATCTCGGGATAGGTTGCGCCACTGTTTTTGTAAAAATGAGACAGGCTTACTCATGATACTATGATGTAACTCGCCGTCAAATGCGTCCTTCGAAGCATGTGGCCCCGGGATTGAGATACAGAGGTTGACTCTCACCTCAGGGTTGAGAAGACCTAACTCAGTTTCTGAAGATGAGATTAATGTTGAGGGGGTGTTTCATTTTGTCTTTCTTTCTCTTTCTCTTGGAAGTGTTATGACAAAGCAAACAATAAATGCATGCATATCTTATTCTTGGTATATGCTGAATAATTTCTGTATCCCCTATGTTTTGGCTCTTATCTACAAAAGGACACTTTGCACCCATACTGTAAGTGCATGAGAAAACTTTTTGCTTAGGCCATGAGGAAGGCTTTACTGTGACTTTTTTCCAGCAATTGCCTTCTTTATTAATTGCTATCACAACTTCTCTATAGGGATTTTCTTCTTTAAAAAGAAATCTTTGTGGAATTACTTGTATGCTTTGAATAATGTTTTCTTACTTTAATGATTAGGGAATAATTCAGACTCAGCTCATTTATGACTGGACTTTAATTTGAGTGCATTGTCTTTAACTTTACAGTGTGTAGCTTGACTTTATAACTTATAATGCAAACAGTGTGTGTGTGTGTGTGTGTGTGTGTGTGCGTGTGTGTGTGTGTGTGTGTGTGTGTGTGTATACATAGGTCTGTAAGGATGGAGGTGGATGGTGTGCATTTTAACAGAGACAGACGCTGTAGTCTGAGGATATTTCCATCTCATGAGTCCTACTCAAATAATGAGGTAAAATGAGCATTACACATCTTTACCAAGGGTGCCATGAATTCTGGAACTGACAGAAGTTGGATTTATTACAGAAACAAGAGTATGAGAGAAAGAAACTTCTAGCAAATCAAGGTTCGTGTCATTTCTTCATTATCTCCCTCCTTTTACTTGATTCGTTCCTTCGTACTATCCCTTTTATCTCTCCTTTGGTTTTTTCCCCTTATACCTCACATTCCTTCCTTCTCTCCCTTTTGCCTTCCTTCTGACATTACTTCCATTAAATCCTATTGCTTATTATAGTTTTTATACCACTAAGTTTTCCTTCTCTTTTTTTCTACCTCCCTTTTTTATTTACTTTTACATTTAGGCATTTGGGAGACCCCTTTATCCAGAGTGACTTACAAAAATGCTTTGAAGTTTCCCTCTGGATCTGGATAGATCCTTACACTGGGTTACTAACCAAGTACCAACAGTCAAACACTGTTGGGAAGGGTTTTTATTTTGGAGGGGGGAGATGAGATCAACCCAAATATTGAAGAAACAAATATGTCTTTAGTCATCGTTTAAAAAGACTCAGGTGTCCACCTCTTACTGTACTGTATGTTCCAGAAGACCTTCTTCCTTTTTTTCTTTTTCTTTTTTTTTTACCTTTACTGCTTTGTTTTCTTTCTTTACACCTTTCCCTCCTCTTTGATACTGCTCCTTCCAACTCTTCCAACTGTTTTTTCTTCCTTTCTCCCTTCTCCTTTGTTCTTTATACCTTTCATTCTATTTTTTTCTTCTACCTTCCTTTCTTCTTCCTTTCCTTATACATTCCTTATGTTATTTTTATTCTACATTATTTTCTTTTATTCCCCCATACATCCCTATTTTTTTTATAGCTCCCCTTAATTTTTTTTCTCTACCTCTCTACCTCCTTGCTTCCTTTCTTCCTTCCTTGCTCGCTTCCTTTTCTTCTTCTTTCCTTCTTTTCTTCGTTCTGCGATTTCTTTACACTCTTTTATCTCCTTTTGCTTCCCTTTATCTTCTTTTCCATCCTTTCTTCCCATCATCTGGTTTACTACACAAACCCTGCACAATTTCCTTTACTCTCCTTCCTTTTTTCCCCTTCATATTCATCATATCATTCCACTCACCCTTCTTTCAGTTCTCCCTAGCCTTCCCTTTCCTTTTTTCTTCAGTTTCCCTTGCCTTCTGTACTATTCCTTTCCCTCTATATACTTCTCTTTCTTTTCTTTTCTTTTCTTTTCTTTTCTTTTCTTTTCTTTTCTGATGAAATAGTAGGATCCAGCTGATAGGAGATCTGTCCTCACAACAGTAAGATTATGACAGAAATTACTTCTTCATAAAACATGAGCATTCCATTCAGCCAAAACCAATCAGCATTCCGTTCTCCTCTTCCATATCTGTCTTTCTATCTGTCTGTCCTGTTCTCTGGCCGGGGTTTAATATTTGGTCTCCTCCTATGCAGTAGCTGCTTTACTACGATATCAAAGTAGTTTTCAGAGCCTATAGATTTAACATTTTAATTTCTGCCTTCTGGGTGCAGTATGTGTGTGTGTGTTTGAGGGTGTTTTAATCAGATTTGATTATTTTCTACAGCATCTCTGGCAATGCCAGTTTAACCATGCATGACATAGGCATTTAACTTTTCTTTGGGTTATAAAAGTTTTATTTTTCATCCTCGGTAAAATCGATATTCAGTGGATGGTTTGTCTGCAGCATCTAAGTCTATGATTAGAGATGAAATATGGTTTTCATTCTATTGTATGACTCGGCCACAAAACAAATTAAAGAGTGATTGAGGCAACGTTTCAGAGTGACATGCTGCCAGATTTTTAATAAACTGCAATAACACCTTCTAATCAATTTGCTTTCTCTCTTGCTTCCCCCGACTCTCTCTCTCATACACATGTGCCTTCTTATTGGAGCATAAATGTTTATCCATCAATCAGATTCTGGCTAAGTCGTTTAAATGCTGGTGTGTGCCAAATGTGCTAGTGCTCCCACAGAAGTGCTTAAAGGAATTATGAGTCTGAATGAACCATCTGCTACATGTGCGCACACACACACACACACACACACACACGCAATATACCTACAAACTCATTAACATCTGCGAGAGAGAGAGAGAGAGAGTAAGAGAGAGCACAGCTATTTTTTTTTATTGAGATGTTGATTAGGTACATTATAATAATACATTTTAACAGCAAGTGCTCGAATGGTTACAGACCTGATAAACCCATACTTACATATACACACAAAATATTGACACACAGCAATATACACACTCCTCAGCTCACTGTAGGTGATTTCATTTTAGTTTGTAATCCACAGTGTATTTGTGTTTGTGTGTGTGTGTGTGTGGCAGCCATGCAGAAAAAGCCGGTAGTGACGGAGGTGCGGACCCCCACTGACACATGGAGTGGTCTGGGTTTCTCCAAGTCGATGCCTGCTGAGGCTGTTAAGGAGCTGCGCAGCGTGAGTCGACGCTGCTACAGATCCTACCTCAATAATCAACAGGTATGCACACACACACAGCACACAGCACACACACACACAGCACATCAACCATGTACTGCCCAGAGGACAACTAAGTATTCAATATAAGAAAATATGAACAAAGTGGATTTTAGGAAAAAAGTCGAATGCTGTTATCACTCACTGTTATAAAGCACAGATGCCGGTGACTCCTTCCATCAATGTTAAATAAATGGCTCCTTTTTTGTCATTATATAACAGAAGATTATTACTGATATTTCATTTTGAATGAGTCTGCTGTACAAGTCCTTTTGAAATTCATGTTATGAGAATTTATTTTATTTAGTATTGTATTAGTAAGAAAAGTGATCGGTTATCTCCAACTAATTAAAATCAACCATTCAGCAGTGCTGTGGTACAGTACATACGAAATATATTTAACCAATGAATCAGGAATAATATTTTAGTTGGAATGGTATCATGGGTTTATTTTCCCCCTTATTTATTATTAATCATTTTACTGTATGTCCCTGAATGAACTCAATCCCTCCAATCCCTATCTACAGCATACTGCTTATCTTGTGTAGGGTTGCTGGGGTTTGAGGCTATCCCAGGGCTCTCATCCTAGATGGGGTGCTAACCCATCATATACTGTAGCACATGTACCCTCACACACCCTGTTACACACTACAGGCAATTTGCAAATGCAAGTTAAACTAGACTGCATGTCTTTGGATGGATGGAGGAAACCAAAATACCTAGGGAAACCCTCCCCACCCTTGAGGTATGAGGCAAGAGTGTTAATCACTGTGCCATTATAAAGAGCTCAATTTGGCAATATAGTAGTTACACACTGCTGAAGCACTCTGCGAATGACCTACATATGACTGTTTTTGTTTTAGTAGGCATCCCTCAAGGTTCTATCCTAAGTCTGGTTGAGTTTTTTATTTTTTATTTATAACCCACACAAATAGCAATGATGTGACTCTAATCAAATATGCAAACAATCACATTTATAAAAGCTAGAGGCCAACGACTGAAATTCCATTAGAAAATCTACTAATGATATCATTGTGTAACCTTGATACAGTAATATAATATTCAATTATTTGTCACATGTACCTTACAGCACAGTGAAATGGTGTTTTTGCATATCCCAGTTAGAAAGGGGGTCAGACCACAGGGTCAGCCAGGATACAGCACTCCTGGAGCAGATAGGGTTAAGGGCCTTGCTCAAGGGCCAGCTCAATTTGGCGGAGCTTGATACTGTATGTGATTAGGGTCAAACTAACACTCCTGCTGTATGTGGAGTTATTTACGCTTTGGTTTAGAATTATAATACAGAACCTATGAAACCCTGAACAGCACTAAACCCACCTTCACAACACTATATGTTTAGCATAGCTTTTTTCCCCTCATGCTTCTGGCAAATACAGAATGATGGATGATTTGCAGTAAGGCACTCTATAATTGTGCTACTGGTCAGTGATGTTTTAGAAAGCGTGTGGGCTGGTTTTGACTTGTTATACGCTTACTAGCCTACAGTTTGATGGAGGTGTTGATGTTTTTCTGGGCCAAAAAAAAAACAAAACATCTAGGTGCTAGTTTTGTGGAGATTTAGGAACAAATACCCAGATTTAGACACCGGTGATTTGTTTTTGGTTTGTGAGAGGCCATGGCTCTCTACCTGGAAAGAAACCATTTTGAGTTAATGACCTGAATACACGCATACACACACGTACACACACTCAGGCACAGCAATAATAAATGAAAATGTGATTACTGTCATGTGGTGCAGCAAATCTCCTGTGCAGCTCTGAAGTCCAATTACAAGTTAAGAGAGAGTGGGAAAGAGAGATGTATTATTGTCACATTTATTCCACTGTTTTTTGCACATCATGTCCTTCCAAAGCATAAATACCTGACCTTATCCATGACACGACTACTAGAATACAAGCTTGTCATTCTAATGGTTATGATTATAATAATGTATAACATAATAATATAATAGCACTAAATTACTTTTGAAGGACACTTAAAATTGTAGGGTTCTGTTCTTCTACTCAACAGATTTAGTTTTTCATTCTTTCAGCAGCAGTGATGCCTCAAGGGCATCAAATTGGTAGTAATGAATTATGTCACATTCAGAAAGAATTCACATGACCTGTGTGTGTGTGTGTGTGTTCTCTCTCTCACTGTAGTCATGGAACTCTCAGAGTAACAAGGACAGAGTGTGTAATGGCAGCAATTCAGAGAACTGGCGAGATAGACGAGGGTCTGCATCGTCAACATCTGTGCCCTCCTGCTCTTCATCTCCGCCCACCTCCTCCTCCTCATCGTCATCATCATCAGGCATGATGGTCTATAGTTGTTGTTCAGGACGCACCAACACAGAGAAAACATGTGAGTCTAAACGACATAGTGTGTGTGTGAGTGTGTGTGAGAGAAAGACAGAGAGAAAGATTTATCTCATTAAATAAATTTTATTTTTTGCTATTGTTAGTGATATAAAGGTTTTTAGGCATTGGGCCTTGACTTTTTTTTTCTATAAAAGAAAAAAAGAAAGTTGTTGCTCTTACAGAGAGGTCCAAAAGTCTATGAGCAATAGTGAAAATAAGGTTTGTTTACAAATGATGTTAACAGATATTATCACTTGAGTGAAAAGTAGACACTCTGAAACACATACAGTATATGCATTTTGGAATTCATTCGTACGCTTTAAACTTTTTGCATTAATGATTCTCCATTTCATGTCAAATCTGATGATACATACTAGATAAGATCATATCATCTGAACACATACTTCATTGGAAGGGTAACACTTAGGAAAAGCACTCAATATTTCACATCTTCTTTAACCAACAGTAGAATTTGTGCAATCATGTAATTACTGAGTAGTTCAGATAATACTTCCTCCTTTTTGTTTTCTGAATTCTTTAAACTTTCTTTTCATTTCCAATTAAAAAAACAAACTAGATTCTCATTATGGTCTCAGACTTACAGAGCCTATGATACAGAAGCTGATTTAAACTCCTAATCTCTCAACACCAGGGCAAACAATTGTTCTGTAGTGTTAACAGATGCAATAGGGACTGATAGAAAGTCTTTCATGTTGTAATACATCCTAGAAAAGAAATACAAACAGACAACCACTTGAAACAAACTTCGAAAAGCTGGGCATGAGATTTTTATGTCTTTACTGAACATCTAGTAAACTGTAAGTAATACTCTGTGAAACAGAACAGAAGGTGATAGGCTTCAACAGAAGCGATTTTATCTGCAATATCCATCCGGGAATTGTATGCCTCCCAAGTGGTTTTGTTGTCAAAGTGGAAAAGTGTCTTGGATAGTGCCGACTCTTCATGTTCATGTTCAGGTCACAGTGGAATAACTGAACATACCTGAAGCATTTCACTCCTTTATTTTGGACCATTTTGTATGAAATTGCATCTCCAACCATCTACTGTATAGTGCTGTACATGAACCTGTTTTTATACAGGGTCATTAAAAATGTTAATACTTAGTTAGGGTTGTTTTTCCTTTATAGCATTATTGATATTTTTTGGTGATTGACTTTGGAGAAAAGAAGAAAGATCTGTAACTAGTATCCTAAACTCATTACCACATTGTAAGTTCAGGAAATTTAGGATTAGTACATTAAGCTTAGTCCATGAAGTTTGGTTCAAACATTCAGCCTGTGCATAAGATTTAGATTTAGATTTACAGTATTTTGGCATCCTCAATAGAAAACTGACTTCTTTTTATGTTTCCTAACCAGTGACTGTGTGAAATAACTGAACAGACCTTATGTGACATCACCTATAGGTTTTCCAAAAAGCACTTCTGAAGCTCAACTGTGGGACGAACAGAGCCTGGCTGTTTGTTTTAAAATGCCTACTTATCTCAGTTACCACAAGCTGCAGTAACTAGCTTAGTTTATCTTAGCTAAAATGCTAAGGTAGCTAATGTTAATTAATATGTTATTATTACATTATGTTGCATTTGCTTGAATTCCGTGCCAACTCCTACAGTTCTTCTGGTTAATTAAACTATAATTCCATAGCAATGCAGCTGTTACACAAAATGCTAATGCATCCTTATTATGTAGCTTGATACAATTTTAACTGAGAGTTACATAAACATTCACACCATACAGTTGTCATGTATGGGAGTTTTAGCTACAGGTATGCTGTAGGAGACCAAAACCATTTTTGGAACGAGGAGGCAAACGTTTATTTCTGTTGTAAAGTTGGACATTTTAACATGGTGTTCTATGGGGATTGACTCACTTTTGTAGCCTAGTGATCATTTGAGGAACTGCATGTATTAGCAGTTCCAAGTTGGACAATTTTTTTTTTGAACCAGCAACTGCCCCCGGCTCCTAACTCTGATAATCAGCTCTATATAGTGGGTACAGAGTTGATATCAGTTAATACCTGCTGTGGGAGGCAGCTGTGCCAGGGGCAGAAATCGAACCGCAATGACTGTTTATCCAAAAGTGATCTGATCGATTTTCACTCAGCTCCCACCTACAATTTTCATGAGACACAAATTGAAACATGAGAAAAAAAAAACATGTTGATTTCAAAATGAGTTTATGAAGCTGCCATGTTCTTGTTGCTCAGGGCTCTGAAAGTGTAAAACCCCTGAATGATTCAAGAGGCCAGAGCCAAGCAACAGCCCTGATATACAGTACAGTACATGTGTCTTAAAGCTGAAACAGGTGTAATTGGGTAAAGTGGGCAGTCCAATGTAAACTTTTCATACATAGGTATTGATCTCCAGTCTTACCCATAGCGGTTTTTATACAGTATGAACTCTTTACAGCATCAGCCTTTATTTTTTACTTTCTTTAATATAGCAAAATGTTTAAAAATATCGGTGTCCATAGACAGCATAGTGGCTTAGTGGTTAGCCATGTCAACCCTCATCACAAGGGCTGGGGGTCAAATCTCACTGCGGGTCTGTGTGCTTGGAGTTTGTATGATCTCTCTGTGCTTGGTGAGTTTCTTCCAGGCACTGCAATTTCTTTACACTTTCCAAATGCATGCAGTGTTGACTGATTGGTGTTTCCATATTGCTCATAATAAATGATGCAATGAGGGTTAGCGTGCAATAGTTAGCACCTCATCCGGGGTGTTTTCTTCCTTGTATCACATGGCCCATGGGATACACTCCAGGCCTCCCATGATCCTACACAAAATAAGCAGTAGGGAAAATGGATAGATGGATAGATGAATGGATGGATGGGTGGATGGATAGGTTACTATATTACCGTCAAATCTCAGTCTTCTATTCTAATGACTTTACATGGTAGAAAGTGATTAAATAATTTATCTCTGATTGTTACAAAACTTTTATTATTTGGTACTACTCTCTTATGAAACATTAATAAAATCTGAAGTAGGCATTTAACAGTAATGTAGTGTTAGTGTAAATTAAATTAATTATTAGATTTATTATCAAACAGAGGTTCTATACTATGCACAAGCAAATGTCTATCTTGAAGAAGCTGTGAATAAATTACACTTTTTGTATATCTCATTTCCTTTGCAGCTGATGGATTCAGTGGTAACAGCTACTATGAAGGTATATCCAGACCACTGATCGGTGGATCTCCAAGTCCTCCTCCTCAGCCCATAGATGATTTGTTAGAGCTACTGATTCAGCTGGGCATGGAGAAATATACCATAGTTTTCGAGGAGCAAGAGGTACATTCATATAAACATTCACACTGTTGCCTCCGCATGTTGGTCCAATCACAAAGTATTTCATTTAAAAAAATATTATTATTATTTTTTAATTAAACTGAGAAGTAGAGGTATTGCTTTTAGATAAAGAGGCAAGGTTTAGATCAGTAGTTCTCAACCCAGGTCCTGGAGAAAAACTCGTCTTGAACATAGTTTTTTTCAGCTCAAAGCACACCTGATTTAACTAATCGGCTATTTAACAGACTTTCCTTAATTGAAGTGTGCATGATAGAGAAGGGAAAACAATCAAATGTGTAGGACACAACAGATATTGTTTTAATGACCTTCTATTTCCCCACTGTAGTTTTTTCCAGCTGTTTTTTTTTTTATGGCTGTCTCAATTGATTGCTTTAATTTTCTCCGGCACAGGACAGGTCAGCCATGATTACACTTATTATTCCCAGCTCCAGCTGTTCTACTTTACATCATCAAATCTGTTCCTCAGTTATCTCAACCAATTATGTGTGGCCACCTTGAAGGAGCTCTTTCATCTAACTCATCTGTTTGCTTACTTTTTCTAAAAGAGTATAAATTATCTCAGCATTTCAGAATTATTCAAAGCCATGACAAAAAAAGACAACGTGAAATGCTTATAAAAATATACCATAAATGAACAAATACATAAATAATGTGTGTAAAAATTCCAATAAAAATCTTACAAAACAGCTCTGAGACAAAATGGCATCCAGGATTTCCCTCACGATTTAAAGACGCAAAGAAACACCTAAATTGTACATGTGAGATTAATTTCCTTAGGTGTGGTTAAAATTTTCAGCCACATGATGGCAGTGTGGGGAAAGGGGACCGAGATTTAGTCAAGTGAATTGGTATGCTTTACATTGTATATTCGTGTCAAAGATGTATAAGACTCACTTTGTCGGACTTAAGAACAAATCCGATTTATGAACATGCTCACAGAAAAGAACTAGTTCGTAAGTCAGGGACTACTTGTATACAGTAAATATTCTATTACTGTGGAAAAATAGCTTTCAACATAAAAAACTAAATTATTGTTGATCTGCTTAAATTAGATAATGAATATACGAAAAATTTGAAATCCGTTTAGTTTTTAAGCAAATATTTACACTGTTTTGTGTTTAAAAACTCACACATTTAAATAAACTTGAGCAATGCATCATACTGTACAGCATCACATTTTTCACATATAACACTGTATTACACTGTATGAATAATTTAGGAACATTAACGAAAGAGATACTCAAACAGTACAAAAATGTATTTCATACATTGTATCTCATATGTTTGATAACCAGTGATTTGGTTTGTACTGAAAACATGATAGCTACTCTGCCTTTCTCACTCGCTATCTCTCTCTTACTTTTTGTAATTTTCCATCAGATTGATTACCAAACGTTCCTTACTCTTTCTGAAGAGGATCTGAAGGAAGTGGGTGTATCCACATTCGGGGCCAGGAGGAAGATGCTAATGGCTATTTCGGGTAAGAATTTGGCAGCACTGCTTGGGCTTTTCATAGATCTCTCAGTAGGATCTGAATACTGTAGCTTGGCAAAATTAAGTACAATCATAATTAGCTGTAATAGACACCTACTGCAAAATACAGACTTATTCAAATGTTTGACATAATGTTTTTAATAATACAATAATTAATAATTAATAATAATGTTATCCATAACCTTAATCTGGATGAAAAGTATTTCTTTATTTAGTTGTCCTGTTTTGGTCACCATTGGAAAATTACTCAATTTGTAGGCTGGAATTTAGTTGGCACTGGGTCCACTGTTTTATGAAGGTTTTTCTCCTCCGCATCCAACCAAACTGAACTTTATGGGTGTTTTATTGTATTTTGTGGGACTATATTTAACACTTAGTCCAAGATTAGCCACCATTTTAACACTCCCAAAAATGACAGGTGTTTGATTCACATGATGACTTGTGAAATATTGAGATGACTGTGTTCCACCAATCCATCTTTAACAACAGAAAGTAGGTCTTACAGTTAAATCAAAAGTGTGAATAATCAATTGATGTGACATTCACATATTTTTACACTTCTCAGGAGATGTTTCACACATTTTTCAAATTTGGTATAAAAAGTTGGTTTTGTCTTTCACATGTGAGAAAAATCACACTATTATACATTATATCTTCACTTATAATACCATATTATCCACATGATTTCACTTGAGTTCACATTTTAGAGTATAACATGGTGAAATGCACGCTTTTTTCTGTAAGGGATGGCATTTGATTCCTCCTCTGCCTACCTCTATGCCAGTTTGCATATCTCATATACTACTCTTTATTTCCAGAGTTGAATAAAAATAAGATGAAAGTCCTTGAGGCTCCTGCAGTTAAATCTGGTTATCTAGAGGGTGGAGCCAGTGGTCGCCTTCCACGAATTATGGACGAGGACGTGGCCGCTCAGAGTAACCGCTGGTGAAAAAAATGGAACTGGCAGTAAACTAGACTGTGTTATCGACACTACAGTGATGTAGAGGCTGTGCTTCCTGACTAGTGACTTGTCAGACAAGTGACCGATAAATGAAAATTAAATAAAGGACTGGCTATTAAGATTGATTACAGATGGGCAACAGAGTGGACAGATGTGATATAACTCTCAGAGGACATGTGCGAGAAGAACTGACCTTCACTCTGGATTGACTGTCCTGCAACTGCCAATGTTTAATATGCAAACACTTATGGCCTTGCCTTTCTTTTCTTGTCCTTTTACTTTGTTTCTTGTAATTCTGCCTGGTCTATAGTCTATAGTCTTTTCTTTCTGTGCTCTGTAATCATTTATGTGCATTACCATGAAACACTGTGCAAATAAAAGAATGTATTGTGAACATTGTTAGGAAAGAATAGATCTCATTGCAACTCTTAATGCAACTGCTTAATTAGAAATCCTATATTAAATCCTTTTTTCTTTTTTGCTTAAACAATGCTTGCTGGTTAAACAGTGTTGATTCGGTACCGCCGCCTCTCATCACTGTGTAGAAGACACACATTCAGTTGTTGCACCCACTGAACAAGTGAAACAAATGAGGAGAAATACATTATTGACTCACTTTAATAAATAAGGATAAACATATTTTGATATGCGGCATTTCTAGTTTATCATCATCAACCACCCATTCAATAACAGGTTAATTAAAATGTTATTCATTAGTAGTACTACATTCTATTTATGAATCAACAGTAAATAAATAAATAAATAAATATAACAGCCTATACTATGTATGGAATAGTGAGTGTTGCGGTTGAAATAATGTATAGCGCTTTCTTGTATGGTTACCCATAATTACATGACCGAAATGAAACCTATAATTTTTGGACTAGTACAGGGGTGGAGAACCCTGGTCCTCTAGGGCCATAGCCCTAGATCTAGGTAGTCTGCAGCGAGGAGTTTAGGGATAGTTGTCAAAACAAGGCCGTGGCTCTAGAGTAACGGGATTGGTGACCCCTGAACTAGTTAAGAAATTTAAATAGAGAACAAGATTACTCTGAATCTAATTCATAAGGATGCCTCTATTTTTGACCTTGTATTTAATTAAGGGGGAAAAAATGCTGAAATAAATATTTTTGTAGATGTTACCTCCTCTCTCAATGGCCCTCTCCACACTCTATGTCAAATTGTTCCTCAAGGGTTCCTCAGATAATTAGAGATTTCTTAGATTCCCAAGGATGGCTGTATGTGATATTGATAGGGTTCTACATTGATAGATCCTTTGAGTAACACTCATACAGTAGATACATAATGAATGTTTAGCTTTTGGCCTACAACCAATGCATATTTGTAGTTTGCTGCTCATCCACTAGGGGACACCACAGCACCATGTGCTCATTAATCCTTTTCAGGTGCATCATTTCTCATCTGTGACATTCCACACAATTGTGGCTGGAAATCATTTTCACAGAAAAGCCAATGACGCAAATAATTATATTGTGTTGAAAAAGCCTGTCGCTAGTAATGTTGATTTAGCACAACCTATTGTTGAATAAAAAAATGCTCTGATAAATGAAATATTACACATCATTAATTAGAGTAGTAAAATAGAGCAGAGTTTCTGAAGATCATTGCAGTCCACCAGACAAAAACATAACTATTAATATAAGAGGATGGGTTTCACCCTTCCCGTGGGGAAAGGGTTTAGTTTTCTCCCACTTCCTTTTCTGCTATGCCTTCTTAAGTGAAAGACATGTTTGGTGGAGCGTAGCTTATGATTCATCAGGCCAATTCTGTTTAAGTCAGGCTAATTATGCATGTAGGTCTTTAGGCAAACCAAGCGAGTCGAAAGGATATGATGTAGAATGACATGAGAGTAAGCTTTAGAGTTCAGACGGTCTCCAGGATCACATATCAGGTTAAGTAATTATCATACAGTATAGGGTTGCTTGATTGGTTGATGGGTCTTCACTAAGGTGAAGCTTTATCTCTTAATCTGAATGTAGGTACATTAACTGAAGAAGGGAAACTGGGCACTTAATCTAGTTGTATTTGTAGAATAACAAAAATAGACATTTCTAATTGTACTGGAATGTTTTATCCTCAATTTTACACCGATCAGTCATAACATTCATATGACCACCAGGTGAATTGAATTACATTGTTAAATGAAATACCAGTAAACTGGTGACAGGGTGATTGGCACCCAAGGCTCATCTATGCCCATGTATTAAGGCCTGCTTGTTCAGTCTGATCCCACAGAAAAGCCAATGCAGAAATAAACTGCCAAAAACCGTCAAAACTGACCATGACAAAATGGTGTCAGAACACTCAGTGCCCAGCAGGCAAAAGAGCCCAAGGCCTAACCCAGCCCCCAAACTACCTGGATCCCAAGCCGAGTTCTCATAGGATGTTCTGGACAAACAAGTCCAATCCATGGATGCCCGACCTTGCAGCCCATAGCACCATAAGGATCCCCTGCTAACGTCCCAGTAACACCATAACACACCCCAGAGGAAGTGAGGAGCCATGCCATGAGAGGCCAGAGCTGCCCTGGTGGCACAATGGGGAATTAAAACCTACAGTAGGTGGTTTTAATGTTAATGGTTTTGAAGTTATGACTGATAACTTCATATGGCTGGTGTATGTCTTATTTGTCCCAACCAATTTATGTACATAACTGACATAAGCAACAAACAAATTATATTTTAAACTGACATAAAAGCAAATAATTATTTTGTATATTGTATAATTTGGTATTAAGCTAACAAAAATGATGGTGAAAGGCCGAAACAAATAAAAAATAGTAAGACAAAAAGAGAAAGAAACAGCGATTTTAAAAAATCTGATTGATCAATGCTATTTTATTTTTTTCTTGTTTTAACCCTTTATAGGGAACTTATAGTAGAAGAATGTAAAAGTAATTTATACCTTTGTGATGTTAAATTTTATCCATTGTTGTAAATTTTACATTGCAGCTACTGTATATAAGGGATGTCTTAGAGAGGCAGAATCTCTCAGAAGTAAAGATGAGTAAAGTCTTTTAGTTTTCATTTTATTCACACATAAAAAACATATAAACTTTTCCTGCAATTTGGGTTGTATGCACAGAACGGGCTACAAGATGGCGCTGGTGAGGTCGGCTGCCGTCACGACTGCTCCGACCACCTTTTCTTTGTTTTTGTTTTTTAAGTTAGTTTTCAG
>JAQQZT010000012.1:10318260-10329078 GCA_030068275.1 Clarias platycephalus
TATGTGTGTGTGTGTGTGTGTATATATATATATATATATATATATATATATATATATATATAGCTGAACAGAATTAACTAAACTAGTATAGTGAACATTTTAAATTAAATGCAATAAAGTCGAATAAAATGTGATATATACAGTATGTAGTATATAGTATATTGTGTGTGTGTGTGTGTGTGTGTGTGTGTGTGTGTAATATAGTAAAATGTAATGTTGAGTATGGAAAAAAATGAAATTTATGGTACATTATATATACAATATATAAAGAAATGACCCAGAGTAATATAACCCTTCTTTTCACTTCTCTGAGAGCCCCAGGTGGAACATGCTGGCTTTCACTCTCTTTACCAGATTTAGTGCCTCATGTGGTTCCAAGACCTTCAGCTCGCTTGCAGGTGGTTCGGAGCCTGTGTATGATACAACAAGAAGAACTCACCCTTAGACATTTGAGCCAACCGTTACTTCAGACAGCATGTTTTTGTTCTCTTTACAGCTGCATTGCATACATATGTTTGTCTGTGATTGCTGTAAAATTTTACCTTATAGTCATTGTGACTTATCCATAGAGATGGAAGGAGTACACAAACTCAATGCTTAAGTAGAAGTATTAACCTAAGAATATGTACAGTAATCCACTCCAAGCAGAAGTACCATTTAAAATTCTTAGTCAAGTTAAAGTACTAAGTACATGCTCTAAAATTCACTTTAAGTACAAAAGTACGAGCGCTCTATGAAGAAACTTACTGATAGACAATATTTAAAATGATTTTTTTATTATTTTAAATGCAATTGTCAAATCTTGACACTACAATGACAGTGTCAAGATTTGACATTAATTATACAAATGGTGGGCAGCATTGTTAGCCTCTTTCATTACTTTGGAAACTTATTCTATTTAGCTATTTGCTACCATTTATTTGCATAAAACACAAACCAAATGTGCAGAAGTTCACAAATCTTTTGCTCAGTATGTTAGCCAGTTAGCTAGAACACTTCTACCAATTTCTTGACATACAGTATGCATCTGTTTGAGAAAAAAAGCCAAAAAAGAACAAAGAAAAAAGAGCCAAAAGAATCTGCAGCCCAGTCACTTTGGTGCTGTAACCAATCTGCACTTTCATAATGACCTGCTAGTAATTTTTATAAACTTGGACTCATTGGAATTGTCTTGTTCCTGTCCTTTCCGCATGGGGGGGGGGCTCAGTCATGATATAGTGTGAGCCACAAAATGCTTACTATATATTCAAATGAGAAAAATCAATGCACTTTTCTGTGATCATCAGCTGAAAAGTAACAGGTTTGCATTTAAAATGTAGTGAGGAAAGTACAAGTTTTTCATAAAAAGATGTAGAGAGGACAAGGTGGTATCAAAACGTTTTGAGACTAGTTTTGTAACATGCCAACAGATGGAACCACAAGGCTCAAGCACAGTCACAGGGAGCGCTGAATTTCATAAGTCACTGTGCCAAAAGACATCATCCTGTGTACATCACCAGCTGTGCAACTGATGCTATTCTGACCACGGCCGTTATCACGCCTGCTATTCCATTGTGAGCAGCAAGTTAGAACAAAGAGTGAATGTGAAACTAGGCAAATCTGCCATGATTCATCAAGTTTACAGCGATGCTGCAATGAGTCGTTTGAGGTGTTTTGAGTGGCATGCACACCTCAAGAAAGAAAGAACGTTACTGGAAGACGACGAGAGATCAGGAAGACCTTCAACAAGCTCAAACCATTCAGCAACTTGTACATGATGATCGTTTGAGAACTTCCACATCCTCTACTTTCCAGGTAATAATAAAATATTACATAATATAAGTAATACATAATATAGTACTTTCTTGTAAACAGAGCTAAGCTTAAATTTTTTTATACAACCTTGTACAAGTAAAATGTATTACATTTAGAAAATATTCAGGTATAGTATGGATTCACAAAGATCGTACATGAATACAGTAACAGTATAGTGAGTAGTTGAAAGTAGTTGTACTTCATTATTTTCCACCTACTGTATGCTTAGCTTACATTGACCAGGACGCCCGCAGAATGCCACTTGCTGAACTGCCTACTGAACACTGGCTTTCATTCACAGTGTTCCTTTTTTTACACATTACAAGTATTATCAATCATACTGTAAAATCCTACATTCTGCTCAGCATAGAGCTAACTGAACTGAAACTTGACATTAACAGACACCTGTTCATCTACACAATGACCCACTGACAGCTACTTTTTTCCTTTTTAATGATTTTTAAAGTATCAGGATCAGGATCCTCCTTCTCTATTACACTCTCACACATGGCCACTGAGCCACCAGAAAGATTAATTTTTTTATCTTCATCTTTAACCTTTCAACTCCTCCCTTACCCATAATTTAATTCTAATATGAAACCTTTTATCAATCGTGTTCCACTTAAACACTATCTTGAATCATGATCCTGACAACGTGACACTAATTCAATCTGCTTACCTACCCTTTGAGCCATTAGTTATCTTTTACTCAACATCACCCGAAATCATAAATGACTCTGTCATGACAATCTCACCTGATTCTCACAGACATCAGACACCTTCTGATCTGCATGTTGACCTACCTGCATGAACCGGAAGCGAAGCTCAGGTTTGAGAACTCTCTGTGTGTAGAACCATGACAGATTTAGATATGAGGTGGCGTCTTGCTGGGGCGGCACCAAGCTTGCGTTTAAAAAAAAAGAAAGTTCAGAATGATGATAACATTTGTGTGATCGGTTTTCTTGCGTTTGATCGCACATCGCATTTTTCATGTCACTGTGTGGGTCAATTAATCTTGTTGGTGCGCTGAGTCTAGTTTGTGAGCGAGAAAGGATGGGATGGAGGTAGGGAGGAAGGGGGCTAATGCACATCACCTCAGGTCTCCCCACTGGAAAACCAACTGCTGGGGGGAGTAGGGAAAAGATGTGGACACTTAACTTTGTACAGCATCACAGTAAAATCAGTCATTCTATGAAATGCTACAGTACCAGATAAACCACAGATACTGTACACATAACACAATACTGTACTGCATAGTTTCACTGGCATATTTTATTCTTCTGTTTTGTTCAGAATAATGAATAAGATATCTACACACCCTAAGGTGAAATGCTTTTGTCTTGACTTGACTCCTAATTGGATTTGGTGATTTAGTGATCCTTGTTAGATAGAAAAAGTAAAAAAGGCCAAAATCATCAGGTACCCAATTTAAAACAAAGAGGAAAGAAAATGACAAACAAGCAAAAGACAAAGGCATACAGCAATTCCATCACTTTGCAACTGTAATATTATGGAGGTAATAAATAGCAAAAAAAAAAGACTATACCATACGTACTAGAACTACCACTGGTGTAGAACCATACAAAGATGCACTACAGTATGTCAGAACTGTACATGTGAACTATTGTATAATGTTCCAGATTCAAGTCATGCTTGATAAACAGCCCAAGATTATGTGGATTTAACTAGACCTACAGGAGCATGATGGTGCATATGGATAATATTGTAGTCTCACAGCTGCAGGTTTCATAGTTCAACCCTGATTTCAGGAAAACATTCAGCCCTACCACAATCGTGGAGACCAGTGTGTGTCATGTGTGTCTTTCTAAAAAAGAAAAGAAGACACTGTTTTTTTCTAGAATATCTAAAAAAAACAAAAACAAAAAAAAACCTTTAAGCCCTGTCCAGAGAAGAGGAATTCAGGATGTGTGTTTTTAAATAATAAACACATACTGTAATTGGTTGCATGTGAATAAATGTTTTAAAAAGAATATTTAAGAGGACTCTAACCCTAGTACTTTTTTTGGTTTAATGCCAGATCAGCTAATATGCAATTTAATTTGGAATGACTGACAGCTATGTAGTTATTTTGAACTCCTTGATATTTACTGAACCCCGTCTATTTTTACCTACAGTATAATGAAAAGAGCAAGAAAGATGAAAATACATAATCAACCATGGTGATTATAATTTCTTAGTAAATTATCCATTTTATACTTCATTTTAAGTACCTCCACTGCATTTATAAAACATACACCACACACTTCAGCTTTTAATAACACCAAAAATCTAAAAAAAAAATAGTAAACACTTGTTGCAAGCTCTATTTTAATAAATGGTAAATGGTAGTCAAACCATTTATTACCAACCTTTCCCCCTTTTTTTTTATTTTTAATTTTATTTTTTTAATGCCAGATCAGCTAATATGCATTTGAATTTGGAATGACTGACAGCTATGTAGTTGTTTGATATTTACTGACCCCCAGTCTATATTTGGTGTAAACTTATATATTAATTAGTTGATCAGGGTCAGGGTAACAATGTGTGCTATATATTCCTCAAATGTAGAAAAAAAAAATCTAAATAATGAAAAGATAATGATGTGTGTAATAAACACATTACAAAAGTTTTCACACATTGTGACAATGAAGCAATCATCGGATAATCAGAATTGGTTTTACCAGCAATGTAATATTTAATTATATGAAATTTGTCTTTGTAGTAGTAGTTTGTCTTAGTAGTAGCTCAGTAAATGTGAAACATTACAACATTGAGTTCACTAATACTGCTGCTGTTATTATTATTATTAATAATTACAAATAATAATAATAATTACAAATAATAATAATTACTATTATTAAAAAACAACAACAATAATAGCAACAACTTCATTATTTTAACATGGTCATGTCAAACAAATATTATATAAGATGTCATGTACTGGTTTGTCAAGACAATTTATTTCCAATGATATATCACGTGTCATGTTATCATACTTTTAGTAATTGCCGTGACTCTTTTGCATGACAGTCTGTCATGAATATTTCTAATTATTCTCCAGATATCATGACAAATCCTTCATAACTAAAATAAGCTGTTCTAAACATGTCAGCCGAGCTAAGATTATGACAGTTTATTTATTAAATATTTTTTAATTATTGTCAATGATTGTTATGGCGGCTGTCATGTTTTACTCCGTGCTAAAATGAAAAAGTAAGAAACAAAGGAATAAAGGTAAGGAATAAACCGTGGGCTGCTCCAGGAATATAACAGATGGAGTTCATGTTGCGGAACATTTGGGAAACAAGTGAGTTCATGTTATCACTTAAGGGCATGCTATACAAGGCGCTCCCTCACAACCTCTTTCTATTTTCTCTCCTAAAGTGAAGTCAGAAAAACAAAAAGTGCTATGTTACTGTGAAACTGTAAAACTGCAAGACTGTATAATGTTGGACCACCATCGCTGTTTCAGAAAGGTCAAATTTTTGGCCTTCACGAGTAAAGAAAACAAGGGGATATGAAAAAGTGGTTGGAAAAAATCATGAATCAAGATTACTCTTGGTAAAAAAAATGATGTCTGCAGAAATCATAGCCGGATACTATAGTAAATATCTGTGTGGCTATAAGAAAACCACTTGTTAGTGAATTTAATCAGAAAAAAGGCTTCAATTTTCTAGGTAGCAATGGTAAAAGGTCAGGTGGCCCGATGAGTTCAGATTGAGCATATTCCAGAGTGCATCAGGGTAAGAAAGGAAGAGCAATAAAGTGATGCACCCATCATGCATAGTGGCCACTGTACATGACTCTAGAGGCAGTGTTATGATCTGGGGTTGCTACAGTTTGTTAGGTCTTGGCTCAGCAACATTATGTGGCAATAAAATGAAGTCAGCTGACGACTTGAAATGTAGTGAATGTCTCGAGTATCACATCTGTCTATCTTTAGGCATGAACTAAAGATGGTTGAGGAAAATATTAGCGTGTTCAACTATGATACGTTCATGGTATGTCACTGCCGAGTTTATTACATCATCATTGGTCACTTAGGGTGTTTATTATAACGCCTTGCGTATTTTTTTTACATACAATATAATACGGCATGTGGTTACCTTAGGCAAGTCATAAAGCACAGGAACCAGATTATCCCATTGAATCAAAAATTTGCAAAAAAAGTAATAGCTTTTGAGAGTTACTGGTAACTCTCAGAATTACAGTTAAACAAAAAGAAAAAATATTTTCTTATTTTATTCTTTATCGTATTTTAAAAGAAAAATAATTCTATCAACAAATATGAACTGCCATAACTCATAACATATGGCATGCATGTGTGTGTGTGTGTGTGTGGTGTGTGTGTGTGTGTGTGTGTGTGTGTGTGTGTGTAAGAGTGTGGAGATAAAAGATCCTAAAGGAAGGAGCAAAGACAAACAATGTGTGTGATCATTTCTCATGTCTCTGCATTGTTACACTCCTCCTGAGGGATTATGCGTTGCCTCTCGCTTGCTATTATTGCACTCTTTCTGTCTCTCGTTTAAACCACATCCTTCCTGAATCCTAAGAGACTGAGCAGAAATCTACTTCACAGATATCACACCTTCTGAATCTCATCATTACACGCTTACACACTCACACTATCCTGAAGTACTACACGAACAGTGTTAAGTGTGTTACATAATTTGTCAGAGAATTCCCGATGGCTTTGTCTTTGTTCTGCTTTTGTAATTGGATTAGAGAATTTATTAACACTGTTGGGTAATCATGGGCCACAATCTGTTTTACATAAACTAATTAAAAAAGTCAAGTATTATAAAGGCTTTTTTCATACTAGCATGAAGAGATGCCAAAGTGATTTTTTCCCCCTTTTGTATTAAATGAATGCAGTTTTAAAGGTTTACCCACCATTTATTTCATCAATAATCAGAATCGGGTTTTAATTGCCAAATATGTTGAAACAAACAAGGAATTTGATTATAACACATTGTTAATAATATCACACCATTACCTATAATGAAAACAGCTAGAAAGATGAAAATACATAACCAACCATGGTGATGTAATTATTCTAATTTTATACTTCAAGTACCTGCACTGCATTTACAAAACATACGCCACACACTTCAGCTCTTAATAACCCGGGTAGTCTAAAAACTAGTTTGTGAGCTTCAATTTGTAGTCAAACCATTTATTACCGACATAGGATAGATGTCAAAACTGCCATGTATTCCCCACCTGACACTGACAAAACATAATTCAATGATTTCCCCCAATGATAAAATCTTTACCAATTTAATAAAATGTGTCTATAAGGAGACAGTTTGTTTTAAGATGTACTGTATGGAAGAAGTCACCATTTACATGGACCATAATATTCCACTAATAAGCGGAATAACAGCCACATCAGAATTCAATGCATCAATTAAACATAACGACTTGATCCAGCCTGATAGGAAGTCAATTAAAATCAGGGGTGGTGTAAACCTTTGATAAACCATTCAGTAGGTAAATGTTAGCCATGTAGACATTTGATCTGATAGTTTCTCTCTTAAATATATTATTTCTGTGCATGTTTCTCAAAATGGGGGTAACCTTAGGTGACGTGACAAATTTCCAGGAAAGAAATTTCATATTCCACTTGTAGTAAAGCATCTAACCAATCATATACTGTATGAGAGTAAATTCTTGCAACAAATCATAAAACAGATGGTCAGAATTATCAGTAAAGATGAGAAGCCAAACCTAAGCACAAATTTGGTGAATGATATCTCATAAGACTATACAGCATTCCTTCTTCTCTTTCTTCTATTATATTTCTGGCAAATTTAAAAACTTCACAGTGAGCAAAACCACTTTGCGCACATCAAAAAAGTAACATTTTGATTAAATTCTTTGAGAATGTAATCTTATCAGATCAGCATCCATGTAAACAGTTAGGTTGACATATTTAATTGGAATATTGTCCATGTAAACATGGCTAATGTCAGCCTTATGAAGAATTCTACCATGAACAAAAGTCTTAAGGGTGGGTGGTTGGAGAAGGTCAGTGTTTTAAGTCCCAGCTTCCCCAAATTGCTGATATTGTTAACCCTGTGTGCTCCAGGGGAAGTCCAGCCATATCAGGGCTCACCCTGCACTCTGACCTCAGCTTGGAATATGTGAAGAAACTACTTTCACATTTTCCTACATCATTCCTAGTGATATTTCTTTCCATAAGTATTATTCAGTTACTCATAATGAAGCATGTTGATCCATATTACTGTTAATTATTCAGTAATTACAACCTGAAACTAATGAATAACATATGTAGTTACATGTGTGAGAAAGGCTAAATCCTCTGATGCGTACTACAAGTATAAATAATTAAAGTTCCTGTTGGTTCAAAAGAAATTTGCTGTTTTAAGAGAATCTAAAATAATACATACGGTATTACACCCCTTTCGCCAGTCTCATGAAGATGTCTTTCTTAGACACATACTGTATATTGTATGTTATAGTTTCTTTCTTTATTATATGTAATTTTTTCCATGTATCCTTCCTAGTTTGCGAGGAAGCTCGGTGAGAGCTCAGGGTAAGTCACCTGCGTACTATTGATAATATTTTCAAGCGTTTGCTCACATTTAGAAGCCACCATTCCATTTACATGATACAATAGAACCTTGTATTACGAGCATAATTCGTTCTGGGAGCGGGCTCGTATTTCAAAACACTTGTGTACCAAATCACATTTTATCATAAGAAATAATGGAAACTCAAATTATTCGTTCAACAGCCCAATAACGCGCAAGCACACAGATTGATATTGAGAGAGAAAATGGATTTTTAACCTCTCTAATGAGACTTGCTTTTGCTTTACACGCGTGCTGTACATACACGCATGCAGACTCAAAATAAAATATGTTTTACGCACACACACACGTGGTCACAGTGTTATAGTAAACAGTACACGCGTGCACGGATGTTGATTATACCAGTAAGAGATGCGCACTAAGACCCAGCAGGGGTCACAATTTGCCCACAATTCCGCAGTGCAAGAGAGAAAAACCGTTGGCTCAGTTGTGATCATGTGATGCTTGCAATCAAAACAAGAAGCGCATGCGTAATACATGATACTCTGTAAACCAAGACTTGTTTGTTTTTCAAGTCAAAATGTATTAAAAATCTTTGCTTGTCTTGCGGAACACTCGCAAACCGCGTTACTCGCAATCCGAGGGTTCACTGTATTATGAAGATTTACAAAATCTTTGGATAGTTTTGTATAGAAATGTGTTTGGGAAATTTGAAAGTCCTGAAAAGTGTACAAACAACTTAGAAAATGTAATTTGTCTTTCATCTTGTATGTTTATATAAGCTTGTAGTAATCTGTTATTAGGAGTTTTTGTGTGAGTCTGTGTTTAGGCCTGTTTCTAGCTATTAAGCAGTCACTTAGGATCTCAGACTGCCATCAGGTATTCAGTAAAACACTTTACTATCATTATTATCAATTGGTGGAAAGATTTATGTATCAGGCAGTCACAGGTGGCCCACTCATGGTCTGAAAAGAAGACAAATGAGAATACAATTAAACTAAATCAGCAATCTAACATAACTAAAGTCTCCAGCGGTAATAAAGAAGAGGTAATTATGAAACAATTTTCATGAGTTTAAACCTTTTACCATGCTAAGTAGCCTTATGGTCTAATGGTAATTTCAGGTGTTAAGAAATACCTTGGAGGATGTTGTCAGCATTAGAACCAACTTTAAATTACAGGTACAGTTTTAAGCCAAATTAAATTTGACTCTATACACTATACAGATTAATAGCCAGCAAGCATTTCAGGGTTATGATACACTGAGTATAACAATTTTGGTCTGTATTTTCTCAACATAGAAAATACTGTGTGCGATTTTGAAAATTATCTTATCTTATCTTATCTTAATTTAGCATCAAAACTATGATGGTTGAGTTTTAATAAAACAGAACAAAAACAACTGTGATTTTGTAGTGAGTTAACAGAAAGTGGTGGCAGCAAATCAAGGACAAAAGTGAGACAAAAGAGCGTTCTTGCATACAAAACATTTTTAATTACAAAGCATGTTGAAGATCATTAGAAGCATTATAAGCAATACGAAAACCTCAGTTTACAGCATCATTGACCTACTCCTCTAACAGTATTAGTTTAAATTTGGTACATGACGACAGCTCCCTATCATGCACTGCAGGTACTGTATTTCCCTCACCCAGCATGCACATCTCATGTGTCTTTTATCCAACTGGCATAATACCCTATTTCACAGAATGTACCACAGACCTTACTGTATGTATAAGTAACATTTTATCAAATTGTAATGCATACCTATCATTCATTACTACCAGAGTGACTGCAGTGACAGTAACAGAGTGTAAACATCTTTTTCTGACTTTTCCTGGCTTCAAAGTTCTCCAAAAACCCTTTGAACACATTCAAACCGCTCGCAGCAGCCACTGTGTTGCACAGGAACTATCTTCACTTCATTGATCATGCAGGAGAAAAAAGTTGTGCTTTGCTCAAAATGTGGAAGCTTAAATCTTCCAAAATAAGGGATATAGAAGTTTTCAAATAATAGGGTTGGTTATAGACAATCTGATTGTGTCAGATAAACTGGTATTTATCATATTTTGCTGGTCATGTACAAAAACTGAAAACATAACAGACTCAGTAAACCTGTTTAATCTTTACCCCAATCAAATTTAAAGACATTCCAACCCCTTTTGACACTAAATGCTTCATGATGGTTTGGAGCTTCACATGGTGCGCCTGTGCTCCCAGTGATCCAGACCCCATCTGCCCTCTGCACCTGCTGAGCTGGACTTCATGTTAATTTAAAGAACTTCTGTTATATTGAACTTTCAGCTGCATAAGACACACGATGTTATATCATTTCTATTCCGTTATCACCAAAGTGAGTCTGGTTCCTGTCAAGGTTTCTTCCTATTGCCGTCTCAGGGAGTTTTTCCTTGCCACTGTCGCCTTCACCCTTGACTTGCTCATCAGAGACAATCTCATTATTATCTAG
>JAQQZT010000012.1:10344337-10355356 GCA_030068275.1 Clarias platycephalus
GTGTGTGTGTGTGTGTGTGTGTGTGTGTGTGTGTGTGTGTGTGTGTGTGTGTGTGTGTGTGTGTGTGTGTGCAATCTTAAACTAACGCTAAGCCATCTATTATTCGCACAATCAGATTCCAGTAATCCTCACTTCTCCTCTGCTAGTGTGTCTGCCAGCTGAATAGTGTTTATGATACACAGACTTTTGAAGTCCCAACTCTCGTATTTATGCAATGGTGCACAATCTCAGTTCTTCATTTGAACAAGAATTAAAAACATTTAAAAATAAGTTTAACACCAATAAATAAATAAATAAATAAATGATGTGTTAAAGATTTCACATTGGATTTTACACATTACATCTTACAGCAGGATTTATGTTAAGACTGAAACTGAAGCGTGGCCTCTTCCAACTGTTTTTGATTAAACTTTGTTATATTTGTAAAATTACTTTACTTTTAGCATGGTGTATGTTAGACTTGTTTGTTGAAATATGGCACTTTCTGAGACTAATGAGCTCTTCGATGTGTTTTAATTTGTATATTGTTAATCACTAAGGATGTACAGTCATGTGTAAAAGTTAGTACCCCTCTTTTACTTCTATATGTTTTTCTGCAAAAAATGTCTAATCGTTGCACATATTAGTATTAGGCAAATACAACCATCGACAAACAACAATATATTACTTTTTTTTATAGTGCCATTTTTTATTTAACAAAAACAAAGCCAATTTTTTTTTTATTATGTTTTTGCATAAAGCACAAACAAATTAAAAGAGGGGTACTAACTTTTGCACATGACAGTAATTATACAGTATAAGGAGTGAAAGAGACATGATGTTATATTTCAGGTGGAACATTAAAAGATACATTTTAGAGACTTTAAGACTCATAACACTCAGAACACAACAAGAGAACAAAAGAATCTTAAGAAACTATTGTTATAGTCTAAGACTAAAAATCTGAGGATGAGAAAGACATGAGAGAAAGTCTTACAAAAACTGACTTTATTCTGGACACAATCACAGTAAATACAGAGCCTATCGCAGGATCACTAGGTAAGAGGCAGGAGAATACATCCTGGATTGGGCTAATCCATCACACACTACCATGTACGAACACTCAATCACACCTAGGGGCAATTTGTCATAGTTTTAAACCTCATACCTGCATGTTTTTGAAAGATAGGGAAGAAAACAACCCATAAACTATTTTTGTGTCAACTTTTCTACATTGAACTAAGGTATGATCCCAGTAATTGGCATTACTGCTCTGAAACCATGCAAAAAACATGTCCATAATTTTGTGAGGGAGGATTGTAAGCTGTTCACTTATTTGTTGTTCTGTTTTAGAACAAAAACCAACAAAATGAGAATGCACATTTTCTGATGTTTCTCTTCATGAGTCACAGTACAATACTGGGAAGCTGCAACAGATGGAGAAAAACAGAAGACAGAGGGAATGTGACCGAGGCAGGCATAAGAAGCAGAGCCAGATTGTCAATAGAGAGAGAGAGAGAGAGAGAGTGCTGGTCCAGATGTGGACATTGCTCACTGGGCATCTGTGTTGCTCTGAATGAAACCTGCTAATGTTCCCATTTTTGGAATGTGTGATATCTCTCGATGACACAACATGTCAAAAAGTCCCTCATTAGCCATTTCTGACTTGAAGTGAAATTTCATGGGTATGTAAAAGAGGTCGAAAAGAGTTGTCTTGTTTCCATTTAGACTTCTTAATGCAATTCGGAAAAAAAAAAAATCTACAGACATTAAGATCACTAATGTCACAGTGAGTGAATTAGCTTCTGTTTGTGTCTCAGGTCATAATTATATACTTACTGTATGTGTTTATCTGAAAGTACACCCACATAAGTATATCTTATTATTAACACAACCACGTAACCATGTTTCCTACTGAAGAAGTAGCCCTCTGAAAGTAGCATAATTTACAAAGGCCTTGAACTGAAAAAGTGTTCTACAAAATTGGTTTGCCCTTTAGGCTTCCTTTATAACTGAGTTTTACGTAAACACGTTTTATTATCTACAGGTAAGCAAAAATGTTTCTCCATGTTAATCATGCATGCACTACTTATACTCCTAGGGCACATCAGTCTACAATACAGGACATGACTGTTTCTGTCAGTTATGAACCATGAATTCTAAATAAATTGTTTTCAATTAATTGCAAATGCGAATAACAAACAACATCTGTAAGTTATGGGGGAAATAATGAAACAAAAACAAAAAAGTAAGCAAAAAAAAAAAAATCATACCAATTGAGAATTTTGTGCATGTTTTCTTAAAATCACAAGAGTCACAAACAAGTAAAAGGCAGTAATGCCAAAATATTATTTAAAAATTGCTTTGGTTGGTCTAGTATAATTTTTGTATTGTTTTGCAATATGCTATTAAATCTCTTTCCAGACTTTTATCAAAATATACAGTAATATTTTAATTGGGCTTTAATTACAAAAAAAATCAAAATTTTGCATACAGAACTGTTAAAAATTTGTTATAGACAACTTTGTGTGCTTGATTAATATAGTTTGCCAGATTGAGTTTTGAGAGTCTTTTTTTGTAGCAAAACCCATCATATAATTTTCTTATAATAATATAAAATAATATTTTCTAACTTTATAGCAGATAATAATTCCAGGATTTCGTAGTGGTAACAATACTATTGTGGTTCTAAAAGAGTTACCTGAACTAGGACCCACTCAAGGATGCTTTTGGTGGCAGCTGGCAACTCCATCAGCACAGCATATTTTCACAATGAACCATACTCAGAGAAAACTGGGACAATTAGTATATTAACAAAATACTTTACATTTATATTTATATTTAGTATTTTGTATATTGGGGCAATGGTGGCTGAGGCAGTCAAGGCAAAGGGTTGCTGATTGGAGGATTGGGGTCCAAGCCCCTAAAACAATCCATCTCTCCATTCATTCATTCATTCATTTAAGCAGTGACTGCAACTATTACCAGCAGTAATTGTTGTAAGGGGATGATGCACCAATCAGTGACAACATTAACATCACCATTAGGTGAGTTGAATAACAATTGTTATCAATTACATACTGTGGTACCTCAGCATACACATTTAATCTGTTAAATTTTGTTTAGACACATTTAGTCCTTAAGGTGATATTTTGTGTAAGGTTTAATTAAAAATTTTACTTCATTTACATGTATTTTGTAAATGTTTTGAATGGTTTAATATGCAAAAATATGATTATAGTGTTTGAAATTGGTAATTTTGGTAATATGTTTGGGTGGCTGGAATGGATTATCTGCAGTTATGTTAAGCCCCACTCAACCTTAATTTATTATTCTTTTTGGCACTTGCTACTTTAAAAATTAAATGGAAAGTGGCTCCCTTTTCTTCTTGCTAATATATAACTGCCCTTGATAATATTCTTGGGACCCATGGTGCTATGTCTTCACTAAACCTTGTGCAAAATGCAAAAAACACAGGAAAACACAGGAAACCCCATGCCAAAAATACTTTATATGCACATGAAAATGTTCACAAAATTTCAGTTCTTACAGTAGGTGTGACTTTCATATGGTGACGTACCACTGTACTAGTCATGTTTGTGACGGGATCATGGGCACCCAAGGCTCATCTACACCTGTGGTAAACAAAGGCCAATTTCACAGAAAGTCAATACAGCACAAATTGCTGAAATAGTCAATCCTGACTATAATATAAATGCATCAGAACACCCAGTGCATCAATGCTTACCATATTTGGGGAAAATGGTATTAGTGAAGAGGAAATAAGATCATCATAAATAAGATCATTTCTAAGCTTGGGTTGTGTTCTGTAAAGTTTAGCATGTTCTGCCAATGTCCACTTGGGTTTTATCTAGGCACAAAATTGGGTAGAAAAAATAACACTGTTTAAAAAGCCAGTCCTCTGTTGTTTTGTTACTTGCAAGTGTGAGAACAGGGCTGAACATGCTCCTGCTTTATAACGTTCAAGCTGTTCTCATCTTACAATGTTCACTGAATATGTATGCACCTTTTTTTTTTTGCCACCAGACCTCTGATTTTCTCTTTTTCTCACCCTTTTAATATCTTGCTTTGAAAAAAAAGAAGACAGTGGCAGCTGCATCTCATCAAGACAATACAACAGAGAAGAATAGAGGCTCATGAATCATGGAAGAGGGAGTGAGATGGGTGAGACGGTCAGATTGAGGGTTTGAAGCTTCAGATTGTGGTGTCTGCTTGATTGAATGCTGGTTGAAATGTCAGAAAGTGAGAAAAAAATGGCAAGTCTGTTTGAAAAGGTAAAGAGGGAGGAAAGAGAGGGCAACTGCTCCAATTTAGTGGTTGTTTTAAATTGAGAGGTCCAACTAGAAAAGGGGCAAAAGAGGCAGATAAACAAAAAGACAATAGGTAGGGTGTTATAGAAATAAACAGCTGAAAGCAGAGAAGCGCAACGAAACAGTAAAAGAAAATGAGAAATCCTGGAAATAGATTAAGAACCTAAAAGTGAAAGACAATGCAAAACAGCGCCCCACATTGTGATGTGTATAGCATTTAAAATGTGTGTTTTTGCAGACATCGACGTAGGCGGCCTAAAATCTGGTTGAAATCTAATGCATACTAAGCTCTATTCAATAAACTAGGCTTAAATCAGCACTCATTGGCCTTTAAATCAGATAAACCCCCATACAAGACTCTCTTTTTTTCACAATTTGTGGGTACAAATGCTGACTAGAGATCTTCTAAAGAGAGAAACCATCATAGGTGCACTGCTGAGTAACCAGTGCTAAATACTTCACACCTGAGTCACAATATGTCTAATACATGTCTAATACATTACAGTACAGTATATACTGTACACATTTTTAGTCACAAGGATCTTGAAAGTTGAGGTAAAGTCTACACTATCACAGGTGTATGAAATACACCTTTTCTAATCAATTTTGCCATTTTATTCAAACATTTTCAAGCAGTGGAAATGCATGGTTTTCAAATCTATAATTTAAAGCATCTATTTACTGACATTTTCTCCTATACAAAGTTCTGTACACTACAGGACAACAGACTCCTCAACAACTGCGGCATTTGCAGAAAACCTGGACAAGATTATCTAATAAATAAAGCACTTTCAGGTTATTTTCCTAAAATATACACTGTCTAAAAATTCTGTGCGTCTAATAGTTCATTTAACCACTCATTTAACCATTTAACCATTGATTGTGTCGTGCAATGCGATGGCCACTGCAGAAAAAACACATCTTAATTGATGTGTAATATATGCTCTTATTTTCACTATTAAAAATATCTTTTATTTCTACTGATAATGTTTTATTATCTAATGATTCATGTCCTTTCAGGTTTTACATGTTGTAACCCAAACAGTAACCCACATCCATTCATTTTAATGGTTCTATAGTAAAGGTAGAATGGTGTAAAATGGAATGCTGTGTTATGATCTCCACACTTTTAACATAACATGTAGTTTTTGTGTGTGTTTGAGTTCTTTGAATTCCATTTTTGGCTGCTTTGTGTAGAGCTTTAGTGTTTCTTGGTTAAGCGTATGGGTTTATGTTTAAGTGCAAATAAAAGTAATCTACTGTATATAAATAAAAGAAAGGTTTTGTCTGTACATTGGTCAGAACTCACTCTTTCAATGATATCTTTACGTTTGATACACCAGAGAAGCCATAACCAGTCTCAGAAAAAATCCTGTATGTCTGTCTGTCTGTATGTCTATCCAGCCAATTTTGTCACAACCTCAAAAACAAAAAAAACTGTAAAACTTGCTTTATAGAATTTAATGAAACTTTGCCTGGAGTTTAATCTGCGCCGATAATTGAAATCAAAATGTTGTGTATAAGCAGTTTTGTGCCAGATTACATCACAGCATCAAGCATGTTTTTGGACAAATATAGCGCTTTTCCCCTTGAGGTAGGCGTGGCTATACACATCACATAACATAATCACATAATCAACACGATAGTTTACTGTATGGATTACTACAAGAAAAGGAACGTACACTGAAAACAGAACCATTAAAGATGAATGAACAGATCAATGTATGTTTATTCTTCCAAGTTTCAAGTTTTATTCATATGCACAATAAAGAAACATGCTCCCCCGTACAATGGAATTCTTCCCATGCTGTCCCCCAATGAATGCCACTAAAAAGTAAGAAAAAAAAGAATATATATCACACAAAGCATTAAAGCAGAATATGAAAATATAAAAAATAAATAAATTAGAATATCAAAATATATAAAAATAAAAACAAGAATATATACTCCATGTAGTGCAGGAAGTTTAAAACCATTTTGTCTGGTACTGTATGTTCAGAAACCATGATGTTAATAAGAAGCAGGCACTACAGTATGTGAGCCTGCACTATAAGGAAAGGAACAGCACTATGAGACAAAACGTTGGTCATTATGCGATGTTATGAACAGTACTAATCTATTTTAAAATAAGCTACTAATCAGCTAATTATTTCTAATTATTTAATGCACTGATAGATATTAATAAGAAAAGTTAGACTAAATATGGTTATGGGATTTCCTGATATTTTCACAGCTGAAATAAAAGTGGTGTAAGTAAATTTTAACATGCCGGAGTTGTTTTAAGATGTTTTTTTAAAGTTGTCATTTAAGAATTTTTATCCGATCTACTTTTTTGGTTTCTCATCTGTGATTCACTCGTCGATTACTGAACAACCAGTCTATTTGGCTGATGACAAAAAAATTACTACTTGGTGTAAACAAAGTGTAAGATACTCTACCGTACAACATTTTATTTCTTTGTACTGTATTTGTATTAGTTCTGCCATACAGACAGACAAGCAGTATGTGGGTTCAACTTGCACTAAAAATATCACTACTTACTTTAATGCTGATCAGCTTTTTTTTAACCTTGATGGTGGTTCAAATGGTTAAGGCTTTGGGTTACTGATTAGAAGGTCAGAGCTTTAAGCCCCAGCACTGCCACGTTGCCACTATTGAGCCCTTGAGCAAGGCCCTTAACCTATTATTATTATTATTATTATTATTATTATTATTATTAATAACTATTTCTACTAACTCTTTTCCTGTCAATGAAATATGTCAAGTAAAATATGTCAAGCTCATGTGTCACATTAGTGGATGAGAAATGTTTGCGACTGAAAACATAAGTGTGATCTTGTGACAATGTTTAATGTTCTTTCATGCTTTACTTATTCTTGGTTTCTGACTGAGTTCCTGTAGATGGGGCGGAGAAGGCCAAAATGTCAGATGTGGAGAGAGAGAGAGAGAGAGAGAGAGAGAGAGTTCAAACTAGGAATAAATGTTAATTACTGCTCTATTTAATTGTAAATTGAAAAGTGCTTCTGGCCTGGCTAGTCAACGGACATGAGAAGGTTGAAGCTTCAGGTCTATTTGTAATCAGTGACTTGAACCCTGTGTGAATGCTCAGGGATTATTGGCATAGTTCTGTTCTCAGTAGAGCTTTTATACAAAAAAGAGAAGTGCGCTGTTAGGAGGGTGAATATGTCCTCATTCACTCAAAGTCCTATCTCCCATCTCTGAGGTAAAAAACTGAGCTCAGCTTTATCTCTGTCTTGTGGCCTTTAAAAATCCCTTCAGCTTTAATGTGCAGAAACATAACAGCAGCACTGTTAGACTGTTATTCTAGAAAAAAAAAGTCTAAGCTATCTAAGTGCATATTTCACTTAGGATTTACTGTAGACCTCTCCACAGGACTGAGAAAGCAATGGTTAAACTGGTTTCTAATCTCTTAGCTGTTAGTAGCATACTGTACTGTATATCACACCATTTTAAAGACAGATTAGAGACTGTTTAAGAGACATTTGTTTTATCAGCTATGGCCTAGGACATAAAACACAGAATGCTTTTTTTTTTTTTCCATAAATACACTTTATCTACATTTTTTTTCTGAACAAGTTTTGCAAACCTTCACTGCTACATGTGAATGATTTCAATTAAATGCTTAAATCTACCCAGTAGGTTAAATAGACTCATAAGGTTTAAAAACATTTAGGAGTTACTTACAATTGTTCTTTTTGTTTCAACTGCAAAGCCAGATGTCAGCCAGTTGATGTCTGAGGCCTGAGCAATGTACCTCACTCGAGTGTGAAAATTCATTCATTCATTCATTCATTCATTCATTCATTCATTCATTCATGGAATTTGTCTGATGCCATTGTCCTGAGTAATTTATATTTATGTCATTATACATCAGAGCACTTGAGTACCTTGCTCAGCAGTCCAACAGTGGCAGCTAGGTCGCATTAAGGATTGAACCGTCACCTTCCAATGAGTAATCCAATGTCTCAATGAATGAGCTACATTGTATCTATATAAATCAAAAAAAGGTTTTGTCTATACGTTTATCAGAACTTGCTGTTTCAGATGTAAGAGATTAAAGATATCTTTTCATTTCATACATTGGAGGACCTGAAACCAGTCTCCAAAATCTGTCTGTCTGTCTGTCTGTATGTCTGTCTAACCGGATTTTGTCACAGCATCACGCAAAACTCTTTTATGGTATTTGCCTGAATTTAAACCTAAACTATGACATTAAAATGTTAGGTACAAGGGAAGTTATGAGCAGTTACAGTATGTGTCAGATTACAAACTGGAAGTTTTGACAGTGTTTTGTTTATGCGGACAGAATTTTGCTGTGCTTAGATACTGTACCTGTCTAACGTTTAACCCGCACGATACTGTACTGTAAGTGAAATCTAAATGTTGAGTAAGAACAATGTCATGAACAGTTATGCGCCAGATTTAATAATCTACTTTAAAATAAGCTACTAATAAGCTACTTGCTCAATGTAAACACTTGCACTCATATACTGTATATTAATTAGAAAATCTAAATGTAATATTTTTACTGAGATTATTTAATATTTAATGAACAAGCATGTATAGGGTTTACAGAGAATGGTCATTTTCAGATAAAACTTAATCTTTATTTGATCTCACACACTCATCATCTATATCCTTTTATCCTGTATTCAGGGTAACAGGGACCTGGAGCCTATCCCAGGAGACAAGGCTGGGTACATCCTGGACAGGGTGCCAATCCATCATTCACACACTATGGGCAATTTGGGAATGCAAATTAACCTAGTCGGCATGTCTTTGGACCGTGGGAGGAAACCAGAGTACTCGGAGAAAATCCACCAAGTACAGGGAGAACATGCAAACTCCATGCACACAGAGACGGGAATCAAGCCTGGCCGGGAATTGAACCCGAACCCAGGAGGTGCAAAGCGACAGTGCTAACCACTACACCACCGTGCCACCCTTTATCTGATCTACTGTATCTCTTATTACCAAACATGACTGATGATGAAAGAAGTACAATTTAGGGTAAACAAGGCGTAAGATACTTAAACTTACAAAATGTTATTTTGTTTATAGTTAGGCAGAGAGTTCTGCTGTACAGAAAGGCAGGCAGGCAGACATGTACGTCGGCTTCAACCTGAAATAATAATATCATTGATTACATTAAAGCTGATCAGCTTATTTTTAGCTTTAACCTTTTAACTATTTAAAAAAATTATTTTCCCATCAACATAAGTTAGTCTATTATATTAATAGACCAGTGTATAATATTAATAGACAGTCATCACTTAAGTCAGCACTGAATCACTGGTAAGTACAACCAAAAAAGGAGCAATGTTAATCCTAAGAAATTGTAATTTAAGCAGCTACAATATAAACTCACTGGTCACTTAAGTAGGTACACCTTGCTAGTACTGTGTTGGACCCCCTTTTGCCTTCACAGCTGCCTTAATTCTGTGTGTCATAGATAACACAAGGTTCTGGAAATATGACTCATTGTCATGTTCAAGAAACCATTTTGAGTTGATTATAGCTTTGTGCCCTATCCTGTGGTCATGAAGGAATTGATATGGTCAGCAATTATACTCAGGTAGGCTGTGGCCAACTCCACCAGCCTCAACCATTGATACAAGGCGGGATGGGTGCATGCTTTCATGTTATTCATGTCAGATTCTGACCCTGTTACATAAATGTCACTTCAGAAATCGAGACTCATCAAACCAAGCAACGTTTTTCTAATTTTCTATTGAACTCCAATTTTGAACTCCAATTTTGTTGAACTCCTATAAATTGTGGCCTGTGGCCAGGAGTTGCACCCAGTGTGGCCTTTTGATGCTGTAGCCCTTCTGCTTCTATGGTTAACATTTATGTTAGGAGGTGCTATTCACTCAGTTGCAGTGTTGAGGGACGTTACTTTTTAAAAAACATTACATTACAAAATTACTATCTTTAAAAAGTAATCAGTTACATTACAGCATTACTTTCTGATAAAAGTAACTAGTTCGAGTACTTTTCCATTGCAGAAAATGAAAACTCCTTTGTGATTCCTCATGCATGTTGTTTTAGTCAAGATAATTATTCTACCATCATCACTCAGCGAAGTTTGGCCCATAATCTCTTAACTACTAATACTCCTGTGTTATTTGAGTTATTCTTGCCTTTCTGTCAGCTTGAACCAGTCTGGCCATTCTCTTTTGACCTTTGGCATCAACAAGGCATTTTAACCCAGAGATATTTATCTTTTTTAGACCATTCTGTAAACCCTAGACATTATTTTGCATGAAAATCAGCAGTTTTTGAAATTCTCAGACCAGACTGTCTGGCGCCAACAACCATGCAACATCCAAAGTCACTTAAATCACCTTCCATGCCTATTTTAATGCTCAGACTGAACTTCTGCAGTTAGTCTTCACCAGGTCTACATGCTTAAATTCATTGAGATACTGACATGTAGTGTTTACTTGCAGGTAAACAGATGTACTTAATGAAGTGGATGCATCTCAGATGCTGTCTGCGGTATTATCTTTGTGGTTTGTCTGAAGATACAGTACACAAATCACAAACCAGAAAAAAAAAGAAAAAACTTAGTTTACTGGACCCTCTAATATGCCCAGAGTGTATATACCTAATTACAGTGGGGGAAATAAGTATTTGATCCCCTACAGATTTTCTAAGTTTGCCCACTTACAAAGAAATGAAGGGT
>JAQQZT010000012.1:10437901-10448443 GCA_030068275.1 Clarias platycephalus
TGCTCTGAACTCCAGCGGCCGGCCGTTGCTCGTAACTGAATGCCCGGGCCGTTTTTTGGTCCCAGTCCAGACCTGGCCCATACCACCCATTTGTGACATATACATTCTTGATGTTTTAGATTGCATGTTTTAATTATAATTTTCTGTACTTCTATGTTACTCACTTCAGTTTATTGGGTGAAAGACAAGTTTCTTATGTAAATCCGATGAAATGTACTGTAATAACAGCAACACATTTTTGGAGCACATTTAAAATTACCTGAGAGCCCAATAAATAGTATGCTAATACACCTATATGGGTTAAAATCCCAGTCAAAAAACACAGTAGAAATCTAGTGAGACTCTGTGTGTCCAGGGTGATGGGGCTTATCAAGCGTAGCAAGGATTAACCTTCCCCTGCTGCCAACCTTATCATGCCACACACAGACACGGTAAGATGCTGGTGGTTCCCACTGTAATAAGTAATAGTGACCAAAATTCTGGTTATTTTTATAGGCTAGATTATTCTCCTTTTTACAGGAATTGTTAAAAAAGTCAAAAATGTTTGGGAACAACTCACTCGTGCACATACACAAGCTAAATCAGCATCAGATTCTCATCAAGCCCAACTCGTATACACTGTCTGGCCAAAAAAGTCACTATTTCAGAGGGGTCAGTTTATTGCCCTGCATCAAGCAGTGAAAACCTCTAAATAAATTATAACTAAGTAAACTGAAATTGGGTTAAGAACTGTCCAATGCATAATTAGACCCTGGAAAGATAGTGCTGAACCATCAACTTCTAGAGAAATGTGGTTAGAAAACAAATATGACTGAAAAAAAAAAAAAAAAAGGTTGGACTTTGGAGCAATGGAAATAGATCATGTGGTCTGATGAGGCCAGATTGACCCTATTCTAGAGTGATGGATATGTCAGGGTGTAACAGGTTTGACGCATGGGTTGCACCACAACTAAGGACAGGTGAGATCTTAGGGCAATTTATTTAGAAAAATAGAGAAAGAAAGGAGCTGCCGAGCGATGGCGGCAGGCAGAGTGGGCCAGAGTGGGCAGTGGCTCCTGCGTGCCCCATGGGCACTCTTCTTCCCAATGACCTGGCCAGTTGGCCCATCCCAGCTCTCCATTGGGCGCGGCCTCAGACGGTCCCTCTCCTTGAATCCTGACGGCTGGCACTGTGCAGGAGTCCAAATGCCACGGGAGCTCGTGCAGCGTTCATGCAGCTGTTCTTCACGCGGAGATCAAGCGATTGCTTTCAGTTTCATTGCTTGGGGCAGCTGCCACTCTTCTATGTCTTTAGTGTCCGCCGCACAACTCTGCTCCGAACACACAGACCACACAGACTGACTGACCGACCAGACACTGAGCTTTAACTCGCAGCCATTCCCATTTTCAGCGGCCCCACCCCTTCATGCACGTGCAGAAGGGAAGGCCGCCTTCCTAGTGAGCCTACGGAGTGAGCGAGGAGGTACAACAGATTGAGGTAAGAGGATCATCACGCGTAATGGTCACTGTAAAAGCCTTAGGAGGCAGCTTCAGTTTCTCAGGTCTAGGCTCAGAAACGTTATGTGGCAATATAATGAAGTCAGCTCACAACCTGAATGTACTGAATGATCAGGTTATCACATTTTCAAAATATTAGAGTGTATGAATATATATTTTTCTTTACTGAAGCCAGTCAGTATAGACGTATTCTTAATTTATTCCATGTTCACAGAGAGAAAAATGCTTTATTTGTCTGTTTAGTTATTGTACAGACCTAGGTTTCATGCATTCTTTTTGCCCATAATAATGTTTGTCCCCAGCACTTGTAAAAAGAAAGTTATGCCCATTGATTGAAAAAGATTGAAGACAAATGTGAAGAATTCCAAATCGAGTTTGATCTTTTGAACCTTACTGGGACATTACAGAAGTGGTCGCTTGGTTAAACTGAAGCTGCTTGGTTATACGAGCCTACAACTGAAAAGTGTTGAGGCCAAAACACATTTTCATCTTTCATCATCATCATCATCATAATGATCATCTCTCTTGCTCTCTCACTCTTTCTCTCTCTGTCTATCTGTTTCACACACGCCATTTATCTTTCTTTATTTTATTGCTTTATTTCTGCTAAACACACACACACATACACAGACACACGCACAAACACAAAAACACAATTTTTGGAACAGTGTTTGAAAGGGAATTATGTTTTTCCTCTTCATTTTTCTCTCTAATAGAAAAATAATCACACACTTCAGAGAACAAACAGCCCTTTGAGCAATATACACTTCAACAAGCAAACAATGCATGCCCATGCCTATAACACTGTGTGTGTGTGTGTGTGTGTGTGTGTGTGTGTGTGTGTGTGTGTGTGTGTGTGTGTGTGTGTGTGAAAAACTCCCTGAGATGGCAATAGGAAGAAAACTTGAAAGGAACCAACAGCGAACCCATCCTCATTTGGGTGAAACAGAAAGCCGGAATTGATCTGCATTCATACTGTGTGTTAGGTGGCAGGCAGTTCAGCTATAACAGGTGATGTTAATTGATGTTAATATGGAGTCCAGGTAGTTATTGGAGACTCAGGTAGACTTGTAGGAAATTCCAGTCTTGAACTATCGAGCAACTGCAGCCACGTCAAGTCCTCAGAGAAACAGCTGAACTTCCATTTCAGCCTTGGATAATTATCAGATATATGAGTAATAATAATGATCAGTGATCAACCTTGATACCTTGATTTTACATCAGTAATGACAGTTACCGTTCACTCTGTATTGTGTGTCAGTAATGACTGTTTCTAATTACAGTGGAACCTTGGATTACAAGCATAATTCGTTCCGGAAGTGGACTCATATTCCAAAACACTCGTAAACCAAATCTAATTTTCCCATAAGAAATAATAGAAACTAAAATTATTCATTCCACAGCCCACAAAAATAAATACATAAGAATTAACACAAAACAAAATAAAAATAAAACAAATTAACGTGCGCTTTACCTTTAAAAAAAAAAGTTAAAATAAATCCAGACAGATAAGTGTTTCTGTTTGTGTGCGCAGGTGCTGTGTGTGTGTGTGTGTGTGTGTGTGTGTGTGTGTGTGTGTGTGTGTGAATCTAAAGCTCCCCTCTCCCTCTTGATACTAACTGATCACTCTGCCTTGTGTGTCAGTAATGATGGTTAATGATCACTTTTAGAGTTTGCATTATTAATATTGGTTACTGATCATGCCGGAATTTGTGTCTGATGTTTGATACCATTTGTCTTGTTGTAAAATTATGTATTTTCTTTAAATGCTTTTTGAGCAAATGAAAAAAAAAACGATAATGATTTTATTAATAAAAGCCTTATATTATGTATATTTGCCCTGCACCATCAACAAGTTCTGTACGAACAAGTTCCGTTCCAGGAGTACGTTTGTAAGTCGGATTTGTTCTTAAGTGCGACAAAATTAGTTTTATACACCTTTGACACAAATATACAATGTAAACCATCTCTGTCCCCTTTCCACATCATGTGGCCAAAAAATGTCACTGCACCTAAGGAAATATGTTTACAGGACAGCCATTTTCATCATCATACTTAATTTTATGATTCCGGACAGATTCATTGAAACCGATGAGACTCATTTCTCCTGTACCCCAACCGCATACACACCACACATACAATGTACCAGACTGGGAAAAGGGAATACATTCACTTACACACTGAAAATATTGTATATAATTGTAAATATCGGTGTCTGCTGCAAGTGTATATTTTTTGTACAACACACTTGAGCTACTTCCATGATTTGTTTGTATTGACAAATTTTAGTAGAACTGTGGTCCGTCCATATATGCAAAAAATCGTAACTCGACAACCCTCGTAGACATGCAAGGGGCTGACTTAAACAAGACAGATTCAAAATCGAATGAGACTGGTGAAACAAGGAAGTAACATAAGTAGAATGGAAGGACCAAAGTGAATATAAGAGAAACTTATCATAATCAGAGAGTGTGTGTGTGTGTGTGTGTGTGTGTGTGTGTGTGTGTGTGTGTATATGCGGGGGTGTGAGAGTGTGTAAGTGAGTAATGAGTCAGGACATTTCAGTGTCAATCTCAGCATGTGTTAAAGTGTGTGGTGTGTGTGACCGTGAGTGAATCAGGACATTTCCATTTTGATCTCAGCATGTGTGTAATGTGTGTGACTGTGAGAGATGAGTCAGGATATTTCACCTGCGCATTCAGTCATAAGTAAACTTCTCTCTCTCTCTCTCTCTCTCTCTCTCTCTCTCTCTCTCTCTCTTCCTCTCTCTCTGCATTCTGCAGTAAGAACAAATGGAAATGTAAAACTATCAAAAAGAATGAAAGTGAGAAAATTGAACAAACTATGTCACATTTTAAAAAACATTGAGTATCTGTGTGAGTCTCTTTCTGTGAGAGTCTTTTACTGAATAATGCAGACTGCTGAATGAATAAACTGTATATACAAGGCAAGCATGAAGTCCTTCCCTGTGAAATAATATCTTGAGTATCTATGCTACATAGAAGCATGACCAGGCAGCACACGTTAGTCTCAGTTCAGCTGATATTAAATTTCTTTATATTATAAATATTCTCTACCACTTCCAGAGGATTTTTCTAGAGATCATTACACACTGTGAGCTCAAGTTAGACAGAGAGAGAGAGAGAGAGAGAGAGAGAGAGAGACTTTGAAACTTGTCTCAAACAAACACATGGATGCATGAATGCACACACTTTGTTAAGTGGATTATATAAATTTACACAAGGATCATTAATATATCCAAATTATTTATTATATAAATACTCTTTTAATTTTACGTCCCAACAGTCTGTCAACCAACCACAACATTAATTCATTCCCTCAACCCTAACAGTCACACTAAAAGTAAATGACAGTAAAAGCACCTGCATTATTGGTATAAATTCCTGAGAAAGAAAAAATACAATATGTGAAATAATATGTTAAAACCTGGTTACATAGAAACATGACCCAGACAGTACACACATGTGTCAGTGTACAGTAGCATGTCTGCATTTTATTTATAACATTTGACAAGCATCTGCGGATGACAAGCATCTTCTTATGTGTACTGCTCTAATTTACCATCTCATCAAACATCTCAGTAAAGTTTGCTTTGGGAAAATGCTCTTGGTCTCAGCTGATGCAGGCAGTTTGTCTGTGATGGCTTGCAACTGCAGTCACTTAATAGTTTAGGGCTAAAAACCCCATAAACAGTTTCGAGTCTACCAGTGGTTATCACTGTCGCCTTGCACTTCCAGGGTCCGGGTTCGATTCCTGGCCAGGCTCGATGCATGGTGTTTGCATGTTCTCCCCGTGTTGGCGGGTTTCCTCCGGGTGTTCCGGTTTCCTCCTACAGTCTAAAGACTTGTAGAGTAGGCCAATTGGTGTTCCCAAATTGCCTGTAGTGTGTGAATAAGCATGTTAGTGTGTGTATATGTGTGTGCCCTGTGATGGATTGGCACCCTGTCCAGGGTGTACCCCTGCCGCGTGCCCTAGTAGCAATGCACGAGAGATGACACTACCTCTTACAAATTTAGCCCTTAAGAAAAAAAAAAAAAATGGGGCTCCTAAGCACATCAGGGTTTCAGTAAGATTTGATTTGAGGTCAATTGGCAGAAAAAAAGCTATTTTGTTAATTCTGTGACAGTTAATAAAGGTTCTAGTATGCCATGACCAGGTGAGCTATTGCTCAGGTAAAGAGCACAGTCCCAATATTAATTATTTAGCTAGTTTAGCTAAGTCATGCTACCATTTTACATCTTGCTGAGGTAACTTTATATATCAGACCAACATCAGCCCGGCATGTGTGTGCTGTTCAGGGAATGTTGTGGCATATATAGACAAATTAATAAAATATTATTCTTTTAAAGTATAATCTGCATGTTGCATCAATCCATAGTAGTAGCATTCTAACAATATTTAATTACACTAACCCTCAGTTGACAGCATTGGTGAAAGTAGGTTTGTACATTCTGCAGTATTCAGTCCAGTCACAGAAGAACTTCCTGCAAGAAAACACATCTAATAACATTATGTCGTCTTAAACAACACTTTGTCTCCTTATTAAGTTGTTCTGAATTGCATCTAAAATGACTGTATTCTTTCATTTACAGCTACAAAGCTAACTAGCCTCAATCACAAGGCTGAATCCAAATCCCGCTTTAACCCCTGATCAAGAGCACTACCTGGTGTGTGGAACAAGGGATTGCACAACCTAACACACTAGTTTTCCATTTTACACTATTTGTGATTCAACCATCGAAACCCAGAAGTTGATATTCTAACGTGGAATAAGTGGAAATATAAAGCATATCGTTTCTCTGGACTGTCCACGACCTCCAAGGTTTACTTCTTACGTTTTGGCTATTTTAAGAATTTAAAGCTACTTTCATTTCTGTTAATTACACTAACTGTCAGCCATTAACTGTTGGCAGATCCTCCAATTTTGATTAGTTAGTTTAAATTTTATTTGTCACATACACAGCCATACACAGTATGATATGCAGTGAAATGCTTATACGACCACCCGTGACCTAGAATGTGAACAAGGAAAGTAGAGCATTCAAATAAAGAAAATCAATCTTAAATATTCAGTGAAAAAATATACAAATATAGGTAAAGAAATATAGAAAACTTTTAGAAAGCTTTAAATCTGTTGATAATAAATGGTGTTTGTGGAATTGCATAAAAGCAATATGCAGTTTTTCTAAATATCAGCACAGCTGTGGCGTCTTCCCGGACTCGGGCTGTGTCCTTGTGCCCCCGACCGCATCGCAGCCATGCTAATATTCATCACAACAGCATGACCTCGAGTGTGATTTGGTTTTAAATAAACAATGTGTGTTGTATAATATATATTATCCCTCTGTAAATGTCACTGAGTCATGACTTTCAGATGGCCATCTATGTCCAATCACAAACTTTGCCAGCACAACTCTCTCTCTCTCTCTCTCTCCCTCTCTGTCTCTAATGATCTCTGGCTAGAATAAACTCCAGCAGAGCTTGAGAGCTGAACTGATATTAGCTGTGTTGCACTCTGCACTCTATCACCAACAGCTGACTCTCGTAATCTCCCATTAATAGTGAATCACCGTCTGACTGCCATCTGTGCTGGAAAATGACTTTATAACACCTTCTGCAAGCATAAACGACCAAGCTCCACATAATTTCGCCCCCAAAACAGCCTTGATTGTTTACACCTTACTAATATTCTATTAGAAGTCTTTATTCAGTCTGACCTCCTTGCAGTGTCTGGCCCCACCCCTTCTTCTTTATTACGATTTAACCCACATTATTTATTCATCAGTCCCATGAGAGAGTGGAGGAGTTCATTAGCTATAATTACTCATTCTCTCTTAATGAGCAAACACACAGTCAACTGCCAAATCCTATGATAACATCACACCGAAGCCTAAACGAACACCACAATTTACACACGTCAGCATCATGTTCACTACAAAGCTAACACTAATGTGACATTAAAGATGACTGTCATTGTTTATCATTAATTTGCGAAGTGATACGTATTAAGCAAATTATGTGCTTGTAGATTAAAAAAAAAAAACACTTTACTGTATAACCATATATTGTAGTAGCCTAAAAACCTTATTATCTATTAAATAATTATAAAGAAGGGCATCATGATACATCATGGGAGAACATGTTTTTGTAAGGAAGAGCTGAACCTGTTCTGCTAAACTGTGTATTTTTACAATGATAAAAGTATATAGTTGGAATTTTCGTAAAAGGTATTGATTGATTCTTACCTTTTCATAGAGTTTCAGTTTTATGTGGTGCCAACTACAGATCCGAGGCTGTCGATGGCCAAAGTAAACAGAAATTTCAAAGTAAATATTTTATGAAGAACAACAAAAGAAGAAGTAGAAGAAGGTGAAGCAAACAGTAAACAGCAGATTCTCTAAGTTGGGAAAAGAAATGCATAAGCATATTACAGAAAGTTGTAGGAGAAGCATAAGTATCTATATAAAATAATAATAATAATAATAATAATAATAATAATTGAAAAAACATATTTGAAGAGTTACAAGGACACGCAGATGAAATGCAAATATCACAGCCTTGGACCATTTTTGCCAGAAATGTGTATTTCTTTTGCTCTCTTAATAATGGATAAGGGCAGTTTTATTTTGCCGGCTTGGATTTATTAAACAATAATCTTACAAAGTCTTACAAAAATGGGTTCAAGGGATCTTAAATGTGTTGCGTATGCAAGACTAAAGACAACCTTTATTAAAATTTATTTAGTCAATTTCTGGATTATCCAAATATCAAACGATATACCATGTATAAACTAAAAGAAACAAAGCTTGTGAGATACTTTTCTGTACATTTTTAACTTTTAAATTAGTAAAAGCTTGTTATTTATTTAATTTGTGTTTGTTTTTTATTATAATGCTTAACTGCTTTAATGATGCCTTGCAGTTTACTATGTACTGTAAGAAATACTTCATTTGAAGGTGTCTTTTTCATAATAATAATAATTTAAAAAAATTAAAAAGCAGTGAGGACTATTTTATAATAACACACTTTTGTGAATTGTTTCATTCCACATCTATAGCACAAAAATCTGTCAAAAACTGGGTATGTTCCTTACTAAAGAAAGACATTTAATTTTCATCTTTTTTTAATTGAACAAATGTTAGTTGCAGTACATTATAGTTATTATGAACAGTTCGAACCTCGCCACTTATCTTTTTAATGAGAAGCTCTAAAGCAAAAAGTGTTCTGTCCTAAAAAAAAACTTCTCAGCGGTGGATATAAAAATAAACAGTTTTCCTTAAAGAAATATTAATAATTACATGTTTCTCCTTATACTGTATACCAGCACATGTTTAATGCATTTATTATCACTCTTAGATTGTGGAGCATACACTTTCCAAGCCCTTGTGATTAGGCTGTTAGTCGAGAAACAATAATGTGAATGAATAATTAGATTTTCCCCACAGCCGGAAAACCTGCCAGAATGGCGCTGGCACGCTTATGGAAAGGTTCCCTCTCATCTGCAGATCACAGGATGATTTAACTATTGAATGCTATTCGGATCAAATTATCCAGTTTCAGATTTTTAAAGGGAGAAAAATGGTCAAGAATATTTTTTCTTCTACTTGAAACTCAATGACCTTAGCTTGTTTTTTGTGGAAAAAAATAAAATTAAATTAAATAATAATAATAATAATAATAATAATAATAATAATGAAACGCACGTAGCTCTATACCTCACACATTTACATCCTTCATATTGTCTTCGGTGTTTGATCCCCGTACACAGAGACAAACAGAAACATGCACACATACATACACACCCAGACACAGAGATAATGTTACATAATGTTATTATTATAATCTAAGCACAGAGAAGCTGATTGCTCTCACTTTCCCATACTTTCTACCCTCTGTCATGTGTCCTAGAAACCACTTGTTTAGAATGTTATCCCATAAAAGGCCAGTCCATTCCTCCAACTTTATGTTCACGGCCAACACTGCCCTAGTATCTTACATACCAAAAAAAGGAAACAAGGTGTTGCTCATGAGCACTCTACACAGGAATGGAACAATAATTAGCCGGACACCAATGGAGGGGTAGACAACCTAGACAAGCTGCTGACATGCTCCAGCTATCAAAGATGAACGCTACAGTTGCCACTTGTGATCTTTTACTACATGCTGGACATCTCAGCCTGTAATGGATTTACTGTAAAACCTGGATGGCAATTAAAGCGGAATGGAACCAAAGGATGCTTAAAAAAACAAAACATTTCCTTGGCAAGCAGTGGCGGCCGGTCCCTTAAAGGTAGGCAGAGAAGAATGCTACTTTAACATGTAATTATTTAACATAATAATTATTTGTTTTAATAATGAAAAAGTCATTTAGTCACAATATTCCACTGTATTTCTTACAATAAAAAAAAAAAATCTAAACTGTATTACGTTCATTTGTGTTCGTGTACGCGGGGCACAGGACCCCAGCCACAGTGAGGAGAATGGCAGAGGACATGCATGCCACTTCATGATCACAACTTCAAGTTTCTGAAGTAAGTGTCCTGTTGTAATTCAATTTACTCATTCACTCACTTATTGTCTATATCGCTTTATCCTGTATTCAGGGTCATGGGGCCTGAAGCGTTTCCCAGGAGACTTAGGGCACGAGGCGGGGTACACCGTGGACAGGGTGCCATCTATCGCAGGACACACACACACACATATACACACTCATTCACACACTATGGGCAATTTGGGAATGTCAACTAGCTTAATCTGCTTGTCTTTGGACTGTGTGAGGAAACTGGAGTACCCGGACCACCAAGCAGTGGGAGAACATGCTAATTTCATGAACCCAAAGATGGTAATTGAACCCGGACCCTGGAGGTGCAAGACGGCAGTGCTAACCATTACGCCGTTTATTGAATCAAATTAAGTCAGTCAGTCATCTTCTATACCGCTTTATCCTGTACAGGGTCGCGGGGACCTGGAGCCTATCCCAGGAAACTTAGGGCACAAGGCGGGGTACACCCTGGACAGGGTGCCA
>JAQQZT010000012.1:10507134-10519663 GCA_030068275.1 Clarias platycephalus
GAGTAGATTTTTATAAGGGTAACTTTACTTGTACTTCAGTAAAAGTTCACTAAAGTAACAGTACTTTTACTTAAGTATAAAATTTTATTACTCTTTCCACCTCTGTCTATAACCTATTAAAATAAGTTAACAACAAAACAAATTCAAGATTATTAAACTTATTTCTAGTCTAATGTAACTAAAATTGCAAGCGAATGTCTTTTTCTATTGTCAGATCATTTAGCTTCTTTCAATAAATAAATTGCTAAAAACTAGCAAAATTGCACTGCTAAGCTTTCTGGCAGTAAAAAAAAAAAGCCTACTGTACAGTATATTCTAGACCCTTAACAAACAAACTTCTAAAACAGCAGACTATACCTTTAAGTAAAGAAGTGAAAGATTTCCAGCAGGTATTTGTGTGTTGGCTGCATATATGCTCAAAGATTACGTTAGTCCCTCTAGAAAGGCACTGGTGCTACACTACTTGAAAAAAAGATGTGTAATAGTTTCTCTAGAGTTTTTATCTTGGCTCTCTCTGCCTTTTTTATTAGAGAAAGTAAAGAAATGGGCACATCTATATTCAGAGCCAGGAGCAAGATTCTGATTGCAATTATTGTTAAGTATTTGGCAAAGCTGGCTAGAGTATTTTTTTTTTTTAATAGAATGCTATTCAGGATGTAAATAGCCAAGCAAAATTGAATGCAATCATATTTCGAATGTAATAGTTTCCCATTACAAATAACAGGAAAATTTACTTTGTAGTTAGTCACTGGTGGTGGCTCTCATTACCCGGTAAATGAGAATTAAATAAAGGACTGGCTGTTAAGATTGATTACAGACAGGTCAGCAGTGGACAGACGTGATATGACTTTCAGAGGACATGCATGAGAAGAACTGACCTTCACTACTCCTGCCCTCATTTAATATTTAAATTCTTTTCCATGCCTTTCTTTTTTCTTTTTTTTTTTTGCGCCATACCACAATTTACTGTGCAAATGTGAGAATGCATTGAGCATTATAACATACTGTATTTCAAATATGCCTATCAGGAAAAGACAAAGAGAGGAGCACGTGCTAATGTTTAATCAGAATCGGCGCTTGTTAACGATTGTTGATTTTCTTTCAGTACCATATGCAGCTCGTTTCGGTGTGGGATTTATCCATTCAATTTCTTTACTCAGTGAACAAGTAAAACTGCGATTTTAAAAGAGATGAGAGGAGATGGAAGTAGTTTACGGAAATAAAAGGTTTAAATATTTTACTATTTTCTTGTATGGTTCTTAAATATTGTACCATGCAAGAAAATACTTCTGTGCATAATACACTCATAGCAGTGCACAGGAGCAGCTAATATAAATAGGCAAGCAAGACTGTATTTTTTTCTTCCTCTAGATTTACAGATACACAGATTATTTGCTGTTAAAAATGCCATAAAGATTATTCTGGATGTTGAACCAAGCAATGGAACAATAGTTGTAATCAAAATGGTGTCAATGGAAAAAAAAATTGGTCCATGCCACATGTCAGTGACAATTATATCAGGTAATTAAAGAGTAAATGATGTCATGTTCATTGGGCACTCCTTGTGAGACAGACCAACACATCATCAATGAAGAAGGCATGCACAATATGCTGTTATGGGATAAGAGTTCATGTTTCATATTGTTTAGCTACAGATTTGAATGAAGAGTAATTTGAAGTCTTTATTTTCTTTCATTTTTAATCATTTTTAATATTTTTAATCCCACCAATAAACTACCCCAAACCACCATGTCAGATCACAAAGAGATCTGATTATCATGTAGGCATGTAGACATGGTCGAGATGATCTGCGAGCATCAGAATGGGAAAGAACGGTGATTTGAGTGACTTTGTACGTGGCAAGGTTGTTGGTGCCAGGCGTGCTGGTTTAAGTATTGCTGATACTGCTGATCTACTGGAATTTTTATGAGCAACCATCTATGGGGTTAACAGAGAACGATCTAAAAAATAGAAAATATCCAGTAAGAGGAGAAGGTCAGACTGGTCATGCATAATATGCTTTTATGGGATAACGAATGTGAAAAAGGTAAATCATTTATTCTACTTTTTTTTTTTTTTAATGCCTTTGGATGGTAAAGGAAAAGATGATGGACTAAGCAGATGTTGTTTGTGTTACACATAGCTCATTCCTAACAGTTTTATTGTTAAGATATTGACAGATATTTGATTTTAGTCCTCACATCTGACATCTACCAGCACAACACACTTCAAGTCCACTATTATGTCAATGTCAATACTGTGGTGAGAATGATCCACTAATCCAAGTCAATTCAATTGGATTTTATTGATATTTGTTTAAATAACTTGTATACACTGAAATATCATTATACATTTAAGCATGGCACATGAGTTGACAACAGAATGCCATTACTCCAGGCACAAAAACAGTAGCAAGACTACATACTGTAGTGTAACGCAAATACAGTACACAACAGCGTGACATGGGTACATTGTCCTTGTTGTCGTAAAAAAAAAAAAAAGTCCAAAGATATTGTTCTAACAATACAACTGAGTGGAAATTTGCCATAATGGTCACATCAAGGTGGGTGTTGAGAAGAGTTTTTGAGTAGTCCAGGTGATTAGGCCAGGGGCAGGAGTGTGTTAAGCAGTCTAACTGTCTCAGGAGAGAAGCTGTTTTGGAGTCTGGTTTGGTGGCACAGATGCTCTGGTAGATTTTGCCAGCTGGCAGGAGGGCACAGAGTCTATAAGAAGGGTAGGGGGTCATCCACAATGCCAGGGGCCTTGCAGATGCAGTGTTCCTGGTAGGAGGTGTTCATTTTGATTAATGGTTTTCTTAAGGTAGTCGCTTTTCAAAAATGTACTGTACTATGTGCAGATAGGCTACAGTATATACAGAATTCATGATACACTATACAGTAACTACATAGGCCTATATATGTAGTGTTGAAGAAATGCTACATGTATGAAATCTTTCCAACTAATACCAGTGTTTATTATAATGACACCAGTGTAATGCAATTCATGAGATTATTTTTGCCACATTTATAAATTACAGTATATACAATCCATTTCTATGTAACCAAATGCCTGTGTCTGCTACTGATTTTGTGGATGCATTTTAATCCCATTCAGACCTCACTTTGTTGTTTAGCAAGCAAATGCCTTCATATATATGAAATATTACTCATACAGTATATATATATGAATCGAATCAGTAAAACTAAGCATTCTGTTCACCACCAAGCATGGGAGTGTACCACTGGAAAATCCCTATTACAATGATTAGCTCTCTGTGACACTGAGATGGACATTAATTCACCATCATGTAGTTAATTCGGATCTCATTAAGAATAGAAACGTCCTATTTCAACATCTGAGCAAAGATCAGTTCATTACGAGAATTTTTTTCAATACAGTTTTATCTATAGAGTATCTATATATCTTTTTTATTATCATTATTATTATTATTATTATTATTATTATTTCTTTATTATTTATATTAATTCTATTATAATCATGATTTTTTAAAATAAACTAATCCAAACCACTATGGCTTAAAACCAAACACAAAGAGCTCTGATTTTTTTTTTTTTGCCTCATATAAAAATGTAAGAAAATTTCATTAATAGTTGTTGCAATATGTATCTTAGAAAAATACAGCTGAACTCATTAACCTACTTTGGGAGCTAGCAAATTTCTAAAGTGCCCAAATGAAGCAATTTATTCAATTGCACAGAAACATGGTATGAAATGCACACGCACGCACCCTCCCACACATACACACACACACACACACACACACGCACACTCGCAAGACATTTCATTAGGTACACCTAATCAACTGCTTGTTAATGCAAATCTAATTAGCCAATCATGTAGCAGCAACTGAATGCATTTACTGTAGGCATGTAGACATGGTTGAGACGATCTGATAAATTCAAACCAAGCATCAGAATGGAGAAGAAAAGTGATTTAAGTGACTTTAATCATGGCATGGTTGTTGCTTCAAGACAGAGAGTATTTTCAAAACTGCTGTTGTGATTTTCAAAATTTGGTAGAATTTGGCATAAATAACATAAGAAGGATGGATCCATCCTGTCTTGCATCAACAGGTCAGGCTGGTGGTGATGTAATGGTGAGGGGATATTTTCTTGGCACACTTTTGGCCAATTAGTACCAATTAAGCATTTTTAAATGCCACGGCCTACCTGAGTATTGCTGCTGACCATTTCCAACCCTTTAAGACTACAGTAAAGGGATAACACGCCATGTCACGAGGCTAAAATGATCTCAAACTGGTTTGTATTCACTGTACTCAAATGGACTCCACAGTCACTCACCGTTGGGATGTGGTGGCGCAGGAGATTAGCATCATGTATGTGCAGCTGATAAATCTTCAGCAGCTGCATGATGCTATCGTCCATATGGACCAAATGTCTAAGGAATGTTTTCAGCACTTGACATCAACTTTCATTCACTTGGCATGAAGAATTAAAGTTGCTCTGAAGAGAGAGAAAGATGTACAATTTTACTTTACTTAACTTTACTATATAGTACTCACTCACTCACTCACTCACTCACTTACTCTATTACTTACAGCTCAAAATACTTCAAGCCCAACACACACACGATGATGATGATGGACTCTATTTGGGGAAGGAGTCTGGTTTCTTCCTTTCAGGGACTTTTTATTTGCTACTGTTACTTCTGGCTTGATCCGGATGCCGTTAAATCTAAATCTGGGTTTCTATAAATCTGCTTTGCAACATGTTTTAACTAAAAACAACAATGTTTTATACAATTTCTTCAAGCTAATGCTTTATAATATCAAGATGACACTCGATGCAAGATGCTGCAGTTATCAGAGTAATGAAGTTATCATTCTGGACCAGCTTTTGGTATCCTACAATGTTCAGTTTCTGGGAAATAAATAGTCAGAATAAATATTAAATGAAATATACATCCATTAATAAATGCAGTACAGGAGCTGAAGACACATATTAGTTCAGTGCAGTGCATTGCTCTTGTCTATTAGAATCACTATAAAAAATGAGGAGAAATAAAACATGAAGAAAAGAAAAGAGAAAATGTTGAATGATGACTTTCAGAACCTGTCTGTAAAAGAGGGCTGAATTTCAAACATAGCCCTTGTTAAAATCCTTTTCAGCCACTCTACCCCCTCCTGGGAGTCACTATTTCACTTTCATAAGATTCACACACACTCCATTTTCATATTGTGTCTGTCACAGTGAATGTCAGACTGGAGTTTCTTGGAAGTGAATGATGAGCTCAAACCCGGCCCTGTCTCGGCTCTTTCTATGCCTCAGTGAGTGCCATCCAGTACAGATGAGCTTTTACTGTCCTTTGTTTTATATGGATTACCACACCGCTGCAGAACTCTGGTCTATTGGGGCTTATGTAACTGAGATCCAGAGATTAGTCATTTTGTGTAGTGTTAAAAGATGGATTTGGGGATTAGGCTTAAGATTGTAGGTTTAGATTTACCATTGGAATATCAATCAGCCAAGCTGAAACATATAATTTAATCTGACCATAGACCAAGCTGTTTAAACTGGCAGAGCATTATCCTCCTCAATTATTATTATTATTATTATTATTATTATTATTATTATTATCTACCTTTCCTATTGCTGTCCTGATTGAATAAGGTAGCTTGATATCTTGGTGATCAACATTTTCTCTATGGTCTACCAGTTTGGCAGAGAGAGAGAGAGAGAGAGAGAGAGAGAGAGAGACTGCTGCAATAAAGACAGAAAAAGAAGCTGCAGTTGATTCAGCACACTGATACACCTGACTCACATGACTGGTTCTACACTATCGAATAAAGATGCACTGTCCCCTATAGAACCCTGTAACAGAGTGTTTCCGTTTGAGAGTATTACCCCCTTAAGAGGCAAATAATATTCGAAGTATGATTTTTCTATAACATGTACATTTATACAGATAATGCAGCCGATGTGGATGAGTGCGCACGAGTCAAACAACAACCCTTTCGCATAATGTGTATATTTTTACCTCAGACTTTTTAAAAGCAAACCGTAGAGCTTGTACCATAATTGCTGTGAATGGTCTGTGACTAACCACCATGACTCCCCTGCTCCACTTTACTATAAAAGGGTTATTCTAAATGAAAACAGAAGCTGAATTCAATTTGTTAGATCCACTCAGGGAATAAATGGATATAACCTGCTGGCTGGTGCATCGATTTCTCTCTTTTTCTGGTTTAGCATGAAAGGACGCCACATGAATATAACGAGCTGCATCTAATTCCCGAGTGAACGCGACACTACATTTTGTTCTAAATAAATCAATCAGAGGGAAAAAGTGAGCGAGAAAGAGAGAGAGAGAGAGAGAAACACGTTCTAGCATTTTATTATGCCCTTGTTCAATATCCCCTCATGATGCAGAGGTGTGAATCAGTTATGTCACGCGAGTACTTACTTCCAGCATAATGGAAGCGGATGACTTTTATATCAAATGCTCTTGCCCTTGGCAGCAGGAATGCTATATTTCAAGAGTATCAAACAGACAGAAAATGTTAAAATTCTTTAGTGCTACAGATCTAGAACAGTAGTCCAACACTGCAGCAATGGTTGAAAGAGATCCGTCTGCCTGCTAATTAGCTAGTCAACCAGATAACATTACATTAGATTTCAATCTAAATCCATATATTGATTTCCAAAAGAACTTTTTTGTTACCATATCCATTGTTATAATTTAAGTAAAATAAATATTTAATATACACTACTCCATGATATTAAATATATATTGCATATACTGCATAATATTGTGTACTGTAGGTCTCCCTTTTGTAAGAAAACAGCCCCGATATGTTGAGGCATAAACTTGACAAGACCTCTGAAGTTTTGCTGTGGTATCTGGCACCAAGATGTCAGCAGCAGATCCATCTATTCCTGTAAGCCCCAAAGTGGGACGTTCATCTATCTTGCTTGTTTGTCCAGCCCTTCCAACAGATGTTTGCTCCGCTTCAGATCTGGGGAATTTGGAGGCCAAGTTAAAAACCTTGAGCTCTTTGCCATGCTTCCTAAACCAACCCTGAAGGGCATTATTCTGCTGAAAGTGGTGACTTCCTTTTGAGAATACCATTGTTTATTGGTGGTATGTGGTATGTGTCAAAGTAACATCTGAAGGAGCTCCATGACCAAAGGTTTCCGAATAGAGCATTGCTCAAACCATTGCCTCAGCTGGCTTGCCATCTTCCCGGTACCATCACCTTTAAGTAAGCACACATACAGTACTTGGCTGTCCACATGTTGCAATATAAATGTGTTCTGTCACCTTAATGTCATGGCAAGCATTTCAGCAGTTTGTGCAGCAGCTATTCTGTGGAATTGGACGAGATGGACTAGCCTTTGCTCCCCACAATTATAAATGAGCCTTGGCTGCGCTTGACACTGTGGCAGGTTCACTGTTTGTCCTGCTTTGGACCAGTTTTTGTAGGTAGTAACCAGTAAATATCAGCAATACCCCACACACGTTTTGGAAATGCTCTGACACATTGATATACTGTAGAATCCTGTTCAGGAATACAGTGTATCCAGATCCAATCTGAGGAACTCTGGGTGAAAGCCAGGAATACACCTTATAGGTCGGTAGAAACTGAAGAACATAGAGAAAACCCACATGGATGCGGGGAGACAGTAATCTGAGCTCAGGATCAAGGTAAAGATCCTGTTGCTGTGAGGTGGCAACTCTTCCAGCTGTACTGTGCTGTGCCCATCTTTTTTCTGTTTTGGAATGGGAACTTCATTAAATTGTATCAGCTTCTGGGCAAGTTCTGCTACAAAAGTATACAATTACATTACTTTAATTGCTTAGTACTCTAAGGGCTTATCTGATGCATTTTCATGTAGCTAAGGGGAATGAAATAAAATGGTTGTTAAGATGGTGATGGTGATTACCCCAAAGGGGAATGAGCTAGGAGGAGGAGTTAATGAGAACATGGCAGCAGTGCACTATATCATGTACCAAATACTGCACAAAAACATTTTGCTTCCCCAGGGTACAAAAAATGTAAATGTACAACAGTTCTGTTAACTATTTCATTAAGTACCTTAATGAAAACATGTACCTTATAACTAAAGGTACCCTTGAAGGCATCACCTCAATGACAATCCTCTGTACCGTTATTCCATGCTTTAATACCTTTTTCTTTTGAGACCGTAAACCACGGATAAGAATTTGTGCAGGGACTGTCAAATTCTCTCTTGGTCTGAAGATATATTGGTAATGTTTAAAAAACTGGAACACTCTACCACGCTCCATTTGGGCAAATAACATGCTAGCGGAGATATTTCCAATTGCATTCCATCATTTCCCTTGCTCTCGATTTTCCCTTTTCCCTCAAACAGACACCTCATTTCATCCTAGTTAACTCTCCTCAATGAACAGAATGAGATGATGCAGCGTCTTTTTTTGACAAGCCCAACTTAGACCAGGATCTGCCCCAGATGACACTGTAATCCATCACTCTGGGCGCGCATTATTCGCCGTCCTTAGCTGTCAGTCAGCACTGTGTCCGCGGCTTCATCCTCCTGATAAACACTCATTTGCAGTTCAGACAGGGATGCCTCCTGTCTGACATCACATTGACTATCTGACACCTGGTGCCCAAACATGCATGATAACAAATAGGCTACTGACTCTACACAAAAGGTGGCTTGGTGCCGCACACATAGGCAGCAATTCCTCACTTATAATTACACACACCTACAGTACTTGCTCATCTTGTGTGTCACGGCTACTTCCTATGCTTCGCAGGCTGCAGATTGTACAGGGATTTGCTCTGCTATTGCACCACAAAACCTGATGTCATTAATTTAACCAACATGAATTTGAAGGAGGAGAGATCATTAGTGAAAATCAGGCTGTGTTGTGCACATGAGACTGGGAGCTCTGATGACACTTAATAGAGGAGCTGTGAATTCAGATATATAATTAAATTTCATGCCAAACAAACAAACCAGACACTTTGCTATACCTTTACTCTGTCAGCTTAATTAAAAAGTTACCGTACAAACTGATTACGGCTTAATAGCTGTTGACTCTAGTTAAAAACAGCAAGTTGAAATTGCTTAAAGCAGGGAAAGGTATTTCCATATTCAGAGTCATGTTATGCAGCTGCTTAATTACTTTAACTACAACTGATCTCTATGTAGTTCACACCTCTGAGGTCACCAGATTTTTCTTGAGTAGAGAAGAATGAGATTTTTTTTCAGTACAGTAGTATCTTTCTCGCTGCCGTTAAACACTAGCACTTGTCTTTAAGCTCAAAAATAATCAGATGATAGAAACTATAAATTGAACAAGCAACAGAGTATTTGTTTTGTGTCAAATGTAATATGATGCAAGATGAAAGCAAGAGATAATTATGAAATAAGAGGCAATTAAAGCACCAATATGGTCTGACATGAATGAGAGGAAAATATTCCAATAAACATCTAACAGGCAGTTGATATATTATATTATTATTTTGATATACTGTACAGTGATAATGGAATGTGTATATAGCTTAATGAACCCATAAGGTATTAGGTTGTGAAACCATAATGTGTAACCAAGTACAATCATATATACCTCCCTGGCAGCCTTCGTTCAACAAAGTAGCCTATATAAGTAAAAATTTAATTTAATTGAACATTTTACAAATGCAGAATAATTTTCTTGAAAGAAAGGACTATAGCGATTTGTGATTTATTTTATAGACATTTACAGAAATTGGACAATTTATCTAGTCAATCTCTATCCCTCTGATATGCAGTCTCCAGCTTGAGTAGCGAGGCAACTTGCCAATCACACAAATGACCATTTGGTTCACTTAATGAGGTACAGGTGGAATAATGTCTTATCAGGTTCAAATCCCTTTTAAAAAGATCTTAATTCAAAGCTTTGACCGCTGCATAAAACCCACATTTGGTTCCCCACTTGCCTTCCTTTCCATGAGACATGAGGCAGATGGTCATGGCAGGTTGCAGGTGGACATGTTCTGTGCCAAAATCGCAAGTCGCTGGAGTAAACCCACTCTGTTGTGTCCCGACTGCGAGCAAGGATTCATCTGGTTCCCTTCTCCTGACTTCTACCAGCACCTGTGTGATGCCATGAGTCACATCAATTTACATCATACAGTTCTGCCTGCCAATGACCCTTCTGCACTAATGAAATCATTTTGGCTGGGTTTCCTGGTGAGTTTTATTATTTGTTATTAAGTGATGTGTATCAGGAACATCACTTAATAGTAAATAATATTTCAGCTAAAGGTTGTTGTTTTTTTCTTCTTCATGGATTGAGGTTGCATGCATGGCATACATGCAAATGTATGTAACATAAAAAGGACATACAGTATGTATTAACTTGTACAGATAAACTTTTAAAAAAATTTTAAGATATCAGTATATGGTTTCATCATATACTTTTAAGCGAACCAATCAAACAGCTGGACCAGTGTTCATAAGAAAAGCAGCTGTGGCTGATTTCTTCCCTACTCAATGACATACCAGTAAGCATTGTTGGATCAGTAATGATAGAGAAAGCTACAATACATCACACTACCCAGGCACTCATTAAAAAAAAACAGGTGAAGCCCAGTAAGGGAAGCCATGATGATGCTCTGAACACTGACTCTGAAGGACTTATAAAGTACAGTGCCTGAGAGTGGAGTGAAAATACACAGATAACCTTTGAAAAACCTTTGCATAATTGAGGACTGTATAGGAGGGTGTCTAGAAAGAAAGCATTGCTCAAGAAGAGCCATATGAAAGCATACAAGTATGTATCACCCAGACAAGGTTTCTGGTGTGAGGAGGCCAAGATATACTGTATGTTTATGACAGTGCTTTAAAACGTAAACATACAAAGTCTGGCACAAATGTAACACAGGCCAGTTTTCTTGTTTAACATCATTGCTAATGTAAAATATGTTGGGGGCAATATCATTCTCTCTGGATGCCTTTCATCTACAGAACATGGGCTTCATTTTCAAGGAGCTTCATTTTCCAAAATTCAAGGGGAAATGGCCAATGTCCAAATTTGAATAGAACTAAAAACCTCTATGGCAGCAGTTGAAAATTGCAGTCAACAAACGCCAACCTGAAGCAAACATTGTGTGGAGATAGTAGGAAACCAACTGGTGGTATTTTAAGAGTTTATTGGTTTTGGTGTTTTAACTTGCTTCCATCAAGGACTTGCCACAGCGAACCATCCAATCCACATAATACTTGGCACAGGTTTTATACTAAACACCTTCCACTGGATACAAGCGTCCCATTTTGCACCCAGTGGCTTGGGTTTTGAGCAGCGGCTGGGAATTGAACCAAGGACTAGCAGAAGACAGATGAGACACCTACTACTGAGCCACCAATGTCTCGAACGATCCATAAGAATACCATTTGTAATCCCGATTAATCTGCCTATTTAAATGGGACGCTATGTACCGATCAACCATACCATCAAGACCCAGCACGCAAGGCTTAACCATGTTTGCGGGAACCAAGGTCCAGTCCGCCTGGTCTGATCTAACAGAAAAACCAAGGCAGCATAACTTGCCTAAAATGTCAATGCTGGCCATGACAGAAAGGGACCAGAATAGCCAGTGCACCACAGCTCACCACAGCTCACCACATGTGGGCCCCCAAAGACAAAGAGCCCATGGCTGCCAACCCAGCCTCCAAAAACTCCAGATCCCAATCTGATTGAGCACCCAGGGGTTGCACCAGACAAACAAGTCCAATCCACCATGGCACCACCCCACAACCCACAGAATCTGCTGATGTCCTGGTGTCAGACACTACAGCACACTCCCAGAGGCCCTGTGGAGCCACACCCTGAGGGGCCAGAGCCATGCATTTGGCACAAGGGGATATGACAACTGGTTGATTGGTGTATATGCTTCATTCAATTTCAAAAATAGCTGTGACAAAAATGTTAGAAATAATTTGAGAGTTCACCTTGACCAGGTAGGTGGTTGTTGCTATAACAAACCACCCACATCAACACGTACTGTAGATGTGCAACGCCATTTTGGTCCCCTTTGCTCCATTCTCCATCTGTGGCCATCTGCTAAGTAGACTGAAGGGGAAGGGGACATTGAAACTGAATGAAAGTTTGTGAGCGAGTAAGTGACTGACTGACCAAATGAGGGAGGGAGAGAGTGAGCGTGCAAGTGTAGTTGTGTGTGCTTAGGTGTGTGAAGGGTTTCTAATGCTTTATTCTATTATCCAGGCATGAGGAAAGTGTGTGTAGATAAAAAAAATGTAAATATGAAGGTTTTTTCTTTTTTAGTAATTAATTTTCTCAACTCTCTCTCTCTCTCTCTTTCTCTGTTCCTTCTTTTGGCCCTTTTATTATTTCATTAATTTTTTAAGCAAACTGACTCGATCTCCAGAGACATACTGCCACCTGTAGGCTGGGGTTATTTAAATACTGCTAATAACTAGGATGTGTGTGTGTGTGTGTGTGTGTGTGTGTGTGTGTGTGTGTGTGTGTGTGTGTGTGTGTGTGTGTGTGTGTG
>JAQQZT010000012.1:10556098-10571544 GCA_030068275.1 Clarias platycephalus
GGAGCTCTGACAGAGTGACCATCGGGTTCTTGGTCACCTCCCTGACTAAGGCCCTTCTCCCCCGATCGCTCAGTTTAAATGTTGTTTCAGATCGCATAATGGTATTAGATGTGCTTTCTTGCTGAAAGTGCTACAGTGACTGTAGGCTGTCCAGAAGCGGGTGTGGCCATGGTGGACAGGCGTAGTGATGTCAGGTGCAAAAGGTGAGTGAAGATTAGTGAAATAAACCACGATTGGAGGCCGCATCAAAACCAAAATAAAGGGACGTAGATAATAAATATCACGAGCAAAAGTGAAGAAATTCGTATCACACATATTCTTATCCCATTTCTAAAAATGTCTTGCACAGATTTACAGGTGAAGGTGTTGCAGGCATTTATTTTTTTTTTTATTCATACAGCGACACAATGCCCTGATAACCAGCATTACATTTAATGAGATTCCCTATCAATCAGACCTGACTGATCTGCAAAGCCTCCAGCCAATGATCAATGCTCATCTTCACCGTGCCAGACTCGCCTCGTCATCATCTTTATCATCAATGACAGGAAATGAGACCAATCTGTATATAACACTATCAATGCTGCGCACCTGTGTGCTGCGTCTGCTATCCATGTGACAAACTGTCTCCCCACGGGAACACTTCACTGTCCATTAGACAAGGTAGACCTCAGGCTTCCTCTGTCTAATTGCTTGCTGAAGTTGATGCAAAACTGTCTAAACACATAAGGGATTTAATATTTTGTAGTTGAACTGAACGATGATCTGAGTCAGGGGTAGTGATTATTTTCATGCATTATCATTGACATGGGAGGGAAAGAGACACAAGCCGCAGACACGGTCACAAAGCAATTCCAGAATTGATGCTTTTCCGTGCTTATAAGCATGCTGTCTACCAGAATCTCTTCTATGACACATGAAAGTCATTACATACAGTATCAGGATGACCACATAAACTGCTGAACATTAAGCACGGGATGTCACTACTATTTAATGCCACTTGAGCGGTCAGCTGAATGAGCTTCTCTGCTCAGAATCGCTGTTCACATGTCTCCGTGTATTATTTACACCAGTGTGCTTTGTGCTTGTGTGCGATTGCACAGAGGATGAGAAAATGGTTCTCCACTGGAGACTACCTGCTTAGGTGTGGATGTTGTGTTGAAGAAAAACAGGATAATTCATCTACACACTTCAAATATCAGCATTACAGCCGCTAGACCCTGCCCTGTAGCAGTAATGCAATCATTCTACAGCATCAAATCTCATCCAGAACCATCGCTTCAGGATATTCAACTCTCTCTCTCTCTCTCTCTCTCTCCACGCACAATTAATCTTCCCTCTCTTTTACACTTTATTTCATTATTACTCCCTTTACCCTTTCATATAACGTAAAGGAATTTCTAAAAAAGGAGAGAGAGAGAGAGAGAGAGAGAGAGAGAGCGAGAGGAACGTGCACTACCATTACTCCAACAACTGCATCACTCTAGATTTAACCATATCTCCTCTTATTTTCTTTCTGCTGCACATAAGATTGGGAAATGCCATGCTCTTTTGGAAAAGAAATGATATTGTGTATATCACAGTTACTACAGTAAATGAGTGAGCAATATCACTGTGGATCATAGCGTGCAAAGATAAGGCAACATAGCATTGTATATATTATTGGTATCTCTGTGACCAAGAAATAATGCAGCACGGAGCGGCAGAGCAGGGTTTATCTATACTACAGTGGATATTATTTAGAGGTATGGTCAGAAGTGCCGATCTGATATCCAATCAAATCTGCTCCTCACATTTCCTTTAAGAACCGAATATACAGTTCTCCACAACGTTCTTGTAATGATGCACAAGTATGAACTTGAGTCAAAGCGGCATGTAGTGGTTAGCACTGTCGCCTTGCACCTTCTGGTTCCAGGTTCAATTCCCGGCCAGGTTTGATTTCCATCTCTGTGTGCATGGAGTTTAAATGTTCTCCCTGTGCTTTGTGGGTTTCCTCTGGGTACTCCAGTTTCCTCCCACAGTCCAAAGATATGCAGATTAGGCTAATTTGCATTCCCAAATTGCCCGTAGTGTGTGTGCCCTGCGATGGATTGGCACCCAGTCCAGGATGTACCCTCCCTCGTGCCCTAAGCTTCCTGGGATAGGCTCCAGTGCCTTTCATTACAAAGTGATGATGTAAAGAATTCTGTCAAGTATGTATACAAAAGTTCTCTAAACATGACGTAGAATGTAATGTGCTCTTCTAAAACGTGGCTTGGCCCTACCATGGTCATACTGTCGCACAAGCACAAGGAGGTCATTGTGGAGCAACATCCCAGTGACAACTCAGTCAGAACGCCATCCAAACTCCCGAAGTTACACCATGACCTGGTCAATGACACCATTACTACATCCCTTTTAAGTTCTTCCTGCTTTGACCATGTCCTTGCCAGGCTTTTTTGACCATGACCAAAACAATCCTTACTGGGTTCTACTGCATTCCTGCAAAATTGTACTTGTTCTTACTGAATTCACCCTTTTTTGCAGTGGGAACGTGGCTCAGTGTGACAAGGCCTGATCACAGATTCCACACTCCAACTATTTTAACTCTGAACGATCAAAACGTAAGACAGAAGCGACCAATAGTGAAGAAGAAAGACCCCCCTTGTGTTATGATCCCTGCAGTTCTACAGTACTGTATGTTATACCATACCAGAATATTGCGGGTGCTTCTTTGGCTGCATTTCTTTCAGATAAGACAGAAAGGAATAAACCGGAGATGGCATATTTGAAAACTGCTGCCAAGAGAAATTTGACATCTCTGAGTGAATTAGTGTAGCAGGCTTGACAGTTCAATTCAAAGCAACTTGTGGGTTAACATGTGGGTTATAGAGTTGGATATGGATGCCCAATGCAGTGAAAATGACAGTGGGGAATAATAGTGAGGAGAGAGGTTAGATGTAGGCGAGACTCGTCGATTGGATGATGATGATGATGAGGGTGGGTAATATTTAGTGCAGGACAGATTGAATAAGAAAGCCTGTATATAATTCGGTATAATTTATGATGATTTATGTCAAACTAGTGATCATACTGTAGATTACTTTCTCTTTCACTCCATTGGTATGTGTGGTGTCAATAGATACATCATGCCCAAAAACAAATAATAATAATAATAATGCAGAACTCTTGAATCTTGTATCAGCACACGTCCTTCTTTTCAGCTTCTATTTTTTATTTCTGGTATTTTTCGATTTAGACTCTGCTTTGTTTTCACATTTTAAACATTGATCCTAATCCAGTTTGCCAATTGCCTGTTTTTATTTTTTATCTTATGATTAAGATAAAGCAGGAGAGCTATAAAATCAGAGCTGTGACTAAACGGAATGAATGAATTGCACAATCGGAGAGGCCATGATCAACAGGACAGTTACGTGATGTGATGAATGCATCAACTGAGGATATGTTAAGTTGTTTTAGCCACGCACACCACCCTTCCCAGTTCCAATAACCATTATCTCTGAGGTATAGAGCAGATGAGGCATGTGCAATTTCAAGAACCCATGTTTGCAGCACATTCTTTTTGTTTCATTGTTGTTTAAGTGGCCCACATTTAGGCCACTATTACTAGTCAGGGAGGACCAAAGAATATCACATGTTTCAACCTAACCACAATACGTCAACCAACCACATCTTTTCAAACTGCTTCCATTGTGGGCGCAGTAACAAATTTGTAGAACAGTACTATCCGCTCCTTCGGCTGGCGTGAGCTCACAGACGCCCATGATTGGCTGTAGAGCCGTGGCTGATGTGAGAGGGTGGGTATGGATGGCGCCATGACCAGGTCCTGAACAAGCTGGGCAAAATCCTGGAGATGGGTAAACAAAATCCAGTTTGTTAGGCAGTGGTGCCAGGCTTAGAGCACAATTAAGAGGAAGCAGTCTGTGGAAGTTGAGTGGAATATAAGAGCTCACATGAGCTGCCAGTTTAAGTTTCCACAAGAGATCAATTTAACCTCCCTGCAGCAGACATTAAGCTCTGGTCCACTCTAAATTGGATGGTCATTATGGCGTGTTAAGCATTCCATTGAAAGAGGAAATAAAGTCAGCCTTTGAGGGAAAGAAGGAAAAGTCCACAGTTGTTAGCTATGTTTAGGCTGTTCACCTATCCAGTGGTAATCGGTTACAGATGCTACACTGAAACATCCACCCAGTGGTACCTGAAGCTTCTTGGGATTACAGAGACCAAACTGAGAAAGGCTCTCTAGGACATCGGAGAGGAGGCAGAGAAAGGGAGCTTCTGGCTATGGTCCTGAAAAAAGGGCAAAGCATGGGAAAGCAAGGATCCTAATGCTGGTTCTACGGGAAGGTAGGGAGACTTCCCTATAAATACTTTACTGCCTTGAGATGTACCCGGGATTAAAGGAATGAAACATCAGTGAAGATTGGCTCCCTGCTGGCAATCCAGCAACCCTCACTGCAACAGCACAGTTGGGGGGGTGTAAGCCAGAAGTGCCTAGCAGGTGGAATTACTGTACCTTTTCTCAAATATCGAATACCTTTTTGTCCCTCTTGTTTATTTGCCTGCTCTTAATAAAATGTCTCATTTGCACCCACGTCCTTATGACTGCATTTTACGTTTCCCTTCCGTATAGTGATGTCTAATAAAAACTCCAATGGAAAGTACCCCGGCTTAGTTTTACAACTCCACATACAGTATTTGAACTAGAACACTAATCTGGTAACCCATGTGTATGTGTGTGTGTGCTCATTCATGCTGCCAGCCTGAAGCGAATCTTCTTTCAGGTTCCGTGCAATGCACTTCAGCTTCATGACACTCGATCTGTATTACTGACTGTCTTGCTCATCAAAGACTATTAATGTCTGTCTTTGAGAGAAGGAGAGAGAGAGAGGATAAAATACAGACAGAGAGTTGTGGGAAAGGTAGGTAGCTACCTACATGCTTTCATGGTAAAGATCTGCTATGTAAAACATTACCAAGGGAGAAAACCAACCATATACTGTAGATGGTCTACAGTACGTGGAAAAAAAGCTTACAAGAATGAGAGGTCAGGGTGAGGCTAAGCCCTAATTAAAGCTCAGCAAAGGATAATAAACACTCAAATATACAGTATATCCAGGGGCATTAATCAAATTGGCCAAAAGAGCACAATACTGTAAGTTTACAGAGACACATTCATTTTTGCACCCACACTGAAAGGCACTGAATCATTATGTACTAAGAGGGTGAGTCGAAACGTATTCGCACTCTGGCTGTAGAATTTATTCTAAATAACTTCTAGAAAAGACAAACACTCTATTTTTCAACATAATCTCTAACAACAGACGTACATATTCTCTCATTACAAAATGCTTTAGGCCACGAATGCCACGAACGCACTGCTGTCATCACTTCTTCATCAAAAGTACATTTTCTTTTTTGGGGGGAACTTTTTTTCCAATTCCCACCCCTCACTAGGAAGCTTCCACATTAAGGCCACTACTACCAGTCAGGGAGGACCGAAGAATATCGCGTGTTTCAACCTAACCACATTACGCCAGCCAACCACATCTTTTCGAACTGTTCCCATTGGGGGCAGCGTAACACATTTGGAGAACAGCCCTATCCGCTCCGACCTCACAGACGCCCATGATTGGCTGTAGAGCCGTGACTGATGTGAGAGCACCCATCTCACCCCTCTGACAGACCTCGGCCAATCAGCTCTCTCTATTCCCCCGGCTGCGGGAGGCTAAATCATCACCCAGAAATGTAACTAGCTCGGGGTGATAGGGTGAGCACTTTACCACTAAGCCACTCGAGGCCAAAAGTAAATTTCCATCCTCGTAGGGCTGCTTTAATGGGACAACATGTGAAAATCTGAAGGAACAAGATCAGGACTATAGAAAGGATGCTTTAACACCTCCAAACAAAGTGTCAACAGTGTGGGCAGAAATGTGTGGATTGTCATGCAAGACCACGATGCCCTTGGATAGCAGTCATCTGGGTTTAATCCAAAGGCTTCAGATCTTCAATAAGCATCTCAGTGTAACAAGCACTGTCGATTGTTGAACCTTTTTCCTGATGATGTTCCAATACAGGACCTTGAGAATCCCAGAAAACTGTCAGCATTCATTTTCCAGATGATGATTGACTTTTGAACTTTTTCTTCTTGAGGATGTTTCCGTTCCATACTCTGCCGTTCACTCTCAGGTTTACAGTACTTACTCGGAGTGATGAATCCATGTCTCGTCACCAGTAATGATTCTTTTTAAGAAACTTTCACCTTCGTAATATCGGTCGGAACCTTGTTTGCAGAGATCCAAACACTTCTGTTTATGCTCTTCCATAAGATGTCTTCAGTAAATATTGGCACCAGTTACACCTTCAAATCACAAAAAAGAAATCGCCGCATCCTGCTCTTCTTAAGTGCATATCACAAGTGGAGCATCTGTTTTTGCTTGCATACAGTAGCAGTTACAAATAAACTGATGTAATACATGCACACCTGCACAGCAGTGGCAGGGGAAACAGTAGGCTTGAACAAAGGCGCTGATAAGACAGTGTGGCCAACAGAAGTTTTACTATAACCTGAGTGCAGATCATTTGTGACTCACTCTCATATATCCAGTGCCATATTTGTAATAAACTAGGCCCATTACCCTCAAAAAACCCTAAAATGAATATAATTTCACACAGTAAAGAGAGGTGGTTCAATGTGATTATTGTTCTATTATTTAATGACGACTTTGCTGTTGTAAAAATCAAGGACAATTCGTAATATTCTGAAAAGTGATGCGTATAATGTGATATAATTAGGAAAAAAATATCTCTACTGCAAGTAGAAAATATTGTTTTTCTATACTATGTTTAGTATAATGTTTCCTCTAAAGATGTCAGCAGTCACACCATCATTGATACCATCATGTGACCGTCACAGAGAGGCATATATTTTTCTTACGTTGAAGTGTGTATACATTTTTTTAACCCCTCTGTATTAAGGGGCTAGATGATTAAACATAGCAAACAAGAGCGTATACAGTAGCTCTTCTATTGGATCAGATTCTATTGGACTACACGGGCCAGCCTTTCCTCTCCATGCATCAGTGTAAGCCTTGGCTACCTAGTCAAGTCACCCTGTTGCTAGTTCACTGGTTTTCCTTCCTTGGATCACTTTTGGTACTGTATGTCCTGACCACTGCAGCCTGGGAACATCCCACAAAGAGCAGCAGTTTTGGAGTTGACCCAGTTGTCTAGCCATTACAATCTGGCCCTTCTCACTGTAACTACAGTTTCCAAATCTCATTACAATGGCAGCTTGAAGTGGGTAGGTTTTTTTCTTTAAGTTGATGTGATGAAAAAATGGGTAAGAAGAAGGATTTGAGTGACTATGATTGCGATGGGTAGAGGACTGGGTAAGAGCAACTCCAAAACTGCAGGATTTATGGCATATTCCCAGGCTGCAGTGGTCAGGACCTACCAAAAGTGATCCAAGTAAGATAGAAAGGTGTCAGAACACACAGTGCATCACTGTTATAAGGCAAAGGGGGGCGCCTACTCAATATTAGGCATATTGTTATTGCTGATCTGCGTATGTCATCAGTGCATTTTTGAACCAACAAACAGATCACTACTCTGCGGAGTGCCTCAGGTTCCGGTACTCACTCTTCTTTCCCCCCCCAAAAAAGAACAAAAACAAAAGCAGTCTGCGAGTTATAGTTCAGACATGAGAGCTGTTTGTTCAGGGATGCATGTCGATGATAGAAATGTCATCGATCAAAAGAAAAAGATAAAACTCCAGAAATATTAAACAAATAAAAACACAAGCATAATCAGTATCTCACATTTATCACATTATCATCATTATCATACTGTAAAAGCACACACATTAACAAACACTGTTGTAAGAATTACATCATGTTTTATACATATAAATAATAATGCAATTAGTAATAATTAAATTATTCTCGCAGTGTGAAGAGACAGAACAGGATCTCATTGTTAAAAGAAAATTAGGAATTAGAAAACAATTCAGTGCCGTCCTGTTTTTTAACAATCCGGCACAGATGCTCGAGACGTTTGCTGTAATTACAGGCCGAACAGTCACGAATCATAATTGTCCACCTCTGATTACACTCAGCAGACAGGTGTCCCTTTGAGCTGTTTAATACAAACCCCGACACCAATCGCAATGACAACCAGCGCTTAGCCTAGCGTGCTTCATCTTGCTAATCCTGCAGCTCAGAATGGAGCACAATTAAACTGCTGTCGCTCTGATTGTAGACCCATCAACAATAAAACGGCAGCTTGTGCCAAAATGGCAAATTAAATGAATGCTTAAAAGCTATTCATTCACTACTTAGCGTTTTCTGTATGGCCAGTAAACAAGCCTCAAATTATACTGAGGAATTTAAACGCATTCATCGCTCGTAGACGATCAACATATAAAGAAGTATATTAAATCAGAAGGCACGCCGAGAATACGTGGCACATCTGAATAAGAAATGTTTATTTATTTATTTATTTACTTACTTATTCATTTATTTATTTGTTTATTCATTTAAAGAATCTGAAAGCTTGCTGGCATGATCGTGTCTCCACTAAAGGCAACACAAGATAAATCTGGCGTGATTTAATTAGGAACAAAACAAATCAATGAACTATTGAAGTTATGTCTGGGAGAATATGAATATGATGACATCGTTAAGGTTATCCCGTCTGCGTAATTACCTATTACAAACTTATTGCGCTTCAGTTCTAACAATAGTGCATGTGATACAGCTAATCAGGTTAATTTAAAACCTTTTGAGGGAGATGAAAATCAAAACAAGACGTTCTTTAAGAATAAAGCAGGTACTTGCGTCAAATATGCAGAAAAAAAAAGAAAGAAAAGTAAAGAAAAAAAAACCTGTACATGAGAACTTTTACTTGATGAAGTGTTGATAACTGCGGACTCGACTATGTAGAAGCTCTTGATGGTCTGGCAAATAAAACTGTCAGCATTTAATAGAATAATAAATGACTCAATTCCACTTCCATCATTATTGCAATACTACAGTCTATTTCATAATTACTAATGAAAAAGTTTTACTTTATTATCGTACGCTTATGACAATGACTTCACAGAGCAATCCCAAGACAAAAAAAAACTGTTTTATAATCAGAGCTAAGTATTTTTTAATGAGCTTCATGAAATTGAATCACTTAATGTCATTAACTTTTCTTGAGATTATTTACGTCTCGGATATAATTGAACATTTTAGCTGATTCAATCTTCCTTTCATACCCACGTATCCTACGAAAATTAAAAATTTATCCACACAATCGATTGCTGAGTTTGATGAAATAATACTGTGCAATTTCCATGTTCATAAAACGCCAATGCCTAAGATGAAACTGGACAGATTGGAACAAAAGCGCATAGACTACTTACAAATATTCAGCCGTCCAGTATCAGTGAGCCTACAGTATGTACTCTACGTATGCTGTCACTGCAGCCTCAGATTTCAGTTTTTTCGGCTCTTGGAGCCCACCTGGCTCAAGATTTGATATACTGTGGGCTCCAGTTTTCTGCTCAACATGATGGTAAAGCAGACTGTTTGAGCTACAGTACAGTCACCTTCCTGTCAGCTTGAACCAGTCCATTCTCCTCTGACCTCAACATGGTGTTTTGATCTGTAGAACTACTGATCGTTTTGGGTGGGTTTTTTTTTTTTCCCCCACACCATTCTGTCTTCAGTCTAGAGAAAGTCGTATGTAAGAATCCCTGCATTACAGAACCAACAACCATGCCGTGGTCTAAATCACTAACCGCTTCATTGACAATATTTAATCCGATTGAAATGATTCTAATTAGATCGCAACGTAACTTTTTACATGAGACACTGATCCAATAAGATGTACATTTACACGTTTAAAGCTCAAGCTCAAACTTTTCTGTGCACTAAGACACTTAAAAATTTCATTTGACATAAGAAGTATTTGTCCCTACTGTAAGTCTGAGGTTAGATTAGGCTTTTAGATCTTTTCTTATAAATCCTGCCTTCTGCATTAGGATTGGTTAAACAAAGTTGGTCAGAGGCTTTTCCATGTTTGAAATGGGGAAAGCCAATCAGTGCTGCTTCCTCAGCCAAAGGCACAGTTGATGAACATAAAGTCAGGTGGGAGAGAATTCTCATGTTCACTGATAAGGAATGGAAGCAAAGTTTTCTTCTTAGAAACTTGTCACATCACGTCGAGAATATATTTATTCCAACAAGACAGAAATAATTAGATTGAGTGTCTACATGGCTAATTTTTACCTATTGATTATTATCGATTATTGGTTAGCCCTCCACTAGCCCCCCACATTACCACATAAGGGTGGGGGTTGGGGGTTGCGTCTGGCAGCAGGACGTTGGCAGCAGATATTTTGGGTGTTGTGGGTTGCTGGGTGGGGCCTCTGTGGATATTGGACTTGTTCGGACTTGCATCCCATGGGTGCTCGATTGGATTGTAATCCGGGGAGTTTGGAGACCGGGTCAGAACCTTTGGGCTCGTTGCTTGCCGGACCAGATGTGCGGCGAGCTGTGGTGCACTGGGAGTTTTTATCATGGCCAGAATTGACATGTAAGTGATTTGTGCCTCATTAGTTTTTCAGAGCAGATGTGCCGGCCTATGGTTCCCACTGGCATAGATGAGTCATAGATGCCCATGATCCTGTTACCAGGTTACTGGTATATTATTGATAATCAGTGTTAAAATGTTAATGTCATGTGGAGTTAATGTTATGGCTGATCAATGCACTGTATATTAAATGCACACATTTCATTTCACTTAGTCTCCAGGCTAATTTTTAATATATTTTTTCACTTCAATATTTTACTAAGTCTCCCTCCATGTTGCATATAACTTTTAGGCCTGTGCTATAGTTGAACTGTTTTTTTCGAGAGTTATGCAAAAAACATTTTGTTGAATAATCTGCATTTATTACTTAATTTATTAAGAACAAAACAGCCCACACAACCAAACAATAAATAAATATCAAGACCAAAAGCACAGTGACCTGAAAATTAAGGGAGAGCGATCATAATAGACTTGTAATTAGGTTCTGCTGAAATCCAACAAACACTTTCTAGTGTTTAGCACCTTCTCTCAGATGCTTCTGAGATTAAACCAGCTCCATCCTCCCACTCACAAATTAATAAGGAAAATGGATATAAACAATGACTCAGCAGCCTACATAAACAACGGCCTGTTTCAATTCAACAACAAAGATGTGTTTCAACCTTCTGCATGTTTTATGATCCGTAGTTTTACCTTGTCTGCCCTTTGCTTATGATGAAGCTTGGGGTATTAATGTTTCTGCGCTGATTGTCTGCTGAACAGATGTGCGACAGATGTGATTTTACATTAACCTGGCGAAGTGTCATAGTGCCATAAACCTCCTCTGTTGACTAAATATTGTGGTAGTAAACACGCATTTGTTTCTTTATTTATACTCTGTATTTTTCTCTATATTTCTATTTATCTCGGCATCACTGATCACTTGCTTCTTCACATTCTGCAAGAGCATGCAAAACAAAATAACGGAAACATGCCATATTTCTTAATATACATTTGTGTCTGACTTGTGTTTTTCGACACAGTGAAATGATGAACTCGTCAAACTGGCTTTTCGAGTGGTTAGAAGACTTTCTCAGTTGCTAGGCACCAAAGAATTTTCAACACTAAAAATAATGCCCCTTTTCCTCAGCCCCGAATTACATCCGAAACCAGCATCATCTTGAGATCGTGGAAAATCCAACGGAGATCTTTACAAAGTTTGGTATGAATCATCGAAAAAAAATTATTATGCTTGAAAATTTTAAATGTATTCACAGACTATAGTATCATCGTAGGGTAAATTATTTGTAGGTGAATTGTAGCGGGTTTTCAGGATTTCGTAGGTGCTTCATGCCTTTTCGTGATGGATCATAGCATCAGAAATATGGCAAATTTCTATTTTTTGCCACTATTTAACTATTAACTTTCAGAAACGGTCACAGTTTCAACTTATGATTAGTCAAGAATTGGCATATTTCTGCTCAGAGCTGCTTTTTGAATTGATTACTGTACATGTAGTAGAACAATATACAGTACTGAAGTTTGCTTAAATATTGAGGTCATTTGGGGATTGGCACTAGGCTGTTCTCTATTTTTTTTATTAAATTACTGTGCAAATATCTTGAGCCACCCCTCATTTTTTTCCACCCATTTCTTGCTTCCTAAGAGTCAGACTTTCTTGTATTTTTCTATGTAGTCTTAAGGAATAGTTCTCCAGGCTTCCCAAAGGACTCATTTTGGCAGGTTTTCATCTCTCAACTGGTCAGGTACAGGAACTGGACTATTTTTAGTCCAGTCCCCGTACCTGACCAGTTTCAGAGGAAGCTTTTTGTTTGTTAAGCCACATAGTGACCTATGCATAATTCAAGCATTAAAAAAACTAACTTAAGGCAGGAACCAGATAGAAACAGGTGCAGATGATGAGGGATGATCAGGCTGGTGATTTATTTACTGGTGATGCTGAATGCTGAGCGGTTGGAACAGACGAGAGGGGAAATGAGGCTGCTGCTGAGGCTGTTCCGTAAACAACCAATTTTTAAATTGTATCTTCAGGCACCTTGCAGCCCGTCACAGTAACACAACTGTTCCAATTTCTTTAATCCAATCTAATTAAATTTTATACATTTCAATATGAAGAAATAAGGGGTGGCTGAAAATGTCACACAGTTTATACAATACTGTTTGCACCATATTGATTTTAATGTTAATTAAAAGGATCTTCATTACAGGGTACGCAAAACAGGGGTCCCGAGGTCAATGTTAAAGGATGATCTGACACAATATGAATGAAAAACCATGACAGCGGGTTGCCTTTTATATAAACCATGACTGAAAATGCACAGCAAAACTTGACAAATTGTAAACGGCGCAAGTGATATAGCAAGTCTTGACAATTCATAGCAAACCATAAGATGTCGTACTGTATGTACTCCTTAGGCCAAGGTTCATACAGTACTGTAGATGGTTCATCTTGGACTCAAAAGTACAACATAGGTGATTCAAACCTACATCATAGCATTTTTTTGACTAATGCATAGCTAATCTGTAGGAGATCAAGACATGAGGACACCATGATTGTAAATTGGGTGGGTCAAACAAAGAGTTCAGGAATGTCATGATGCCCTAATATTTTATAATAAACACTAATATTTTAGCTAGCTAGAATTAAGTCTTGTGTGTCAGTATGTGGCTGTAGATTCTGTTATTTTTTGCAATTAAACATGCAAAGAACCTTGTAATGCCTTGAAACCTTACTTTAATCCATGGACTACATCTAAGAGGTTTATTAGTTTTGTTGGAAAGGGGTGTAGGGTATTTCCAAGCAGAGCAAAATATTGGTAAATACATCAAAATCCAGAATCTTGTGGCACAAAATTGTATCAGGTGCTTCATGAGACTTTCCACAGTCACCGCCATACTTTACTTAAAATTTAGCCTCAACTTTCAACATCTGTCTGAGCATATAAAAGTTTCTCATGAGCAAGATTAACATTACTGTACCCTGTTTGTACTCAGCATCAGAATCACACTTTTCCCAAACTGCAAATGACTTCCTCAGTAGCTCAGGCACAGTTGTTCATGTCTAATAACCCAGAATCAAATTTATATATGTAGCAGCAAAACAAATTCCATGTTGGCATTTTCAAGAAGAGATAGAAAGGAAAGACAAAACTAGAAATGTCACTGTTGGCATTTACCAAACTAAGTCACAAGCGTCGTGGGTCACTATAAAGTTAGCAGCTATGCCCTATTTTTATGGTGTGAGTTAAAGACTTGTCTTGTGCGAATGTGGTATAAACTTTGCATAAACATGCTGTATAATGAGTTATGTGAGTTTGTGACCTATCCTGCAAAAAACACATGACATTAAAAAAAGAACATCATTTGTTTAAAATGTCAGATGGAAATCTTGTACAGTCTTCAATGTAGGCTACATAAAATTAAGTCTGTCTATGAGCTCAGACATGTTTTCGATAATGGAAGACTAAAATCCTTAGCAACAATAGTCTAATTTAAGAGTATTTAGGCATAGATCTGAGCAGTTGAGGTTTAAATTGGCAGGTCCATCTGACCAGGTTTCTGATGCCTACAGAGTGTATGGAAAGTGACGCTCAAAGGGGGGAAGTGTTGCAATTCAGCAACCAGGGTGTCCGGAATTGGCTGGCAGAGACGTGTGAATGAATGGGGGACGAATGCCAGTGAGCTCTGAAAGCATGTCTCACACCCCCTTTCCCCATATGTGCTCAAAACAAAAAGTGCGAGATCACAGCACTACTGTGTTTCCTATAGTGAGGTGAAAGCAAAGTCAGGACTTTTTAATCAAAGCAGCTTGTGAATGAGAAAATAAATTTTGAGTTCAATCTTTGGGATATATATAGTACAGCAGTAGAGACAAATGCTACACTGGTTTATGTGAGTGTTTGAGCTGTTGTGGTGGTTAATAAACAAAGAAAATGTCTGTGGTGTTTATCTCTTCTTCCTGGTCATTACAATAAGTTAACAACAATTTTGAGATTTTACACTACATACCCTACTCAGTGGTAGGTTTCTCGCGTACCCGGGTTCAATTCCCTGGATGCAGTGCGGTCCCAAGCCCAGATAAAACGGGAAGGTTGCGTCAGAAAGGGCATCTGGTGTAAAACCTGTGCCAAGTTGTGTGTGGATCGGATGGTCCGACTGGAAGAGCCGATAGACTAACAACAAAACACTCACCGGTCAACTTGCCAGTACTGGGTTGGACCCCTTTTTTGTTTTCAGAGTTGCCTTAATTTTGCCTTGAAGCATAGATTCATCAATACCTATGAGTCATTCTATAATCTGGGATACATTCCATGTCTAATGATGATAATGATATTTATATCATTATGATGATATAAAGATCTAATACCTAATATCTAAATATCACTAAGTCACCATGCTTCCAAATACTGTATACTACACTGTTACAACTTGAACCACTGTTTGTTCTGTTTAAAAAGAACATTGTTCTGTACTTTTTTTTTTTTTTTTCACTTATGCGAAATGTATCCCAAATGACTCGAATATCCAGCAGGTTTCTGTTTGATGGACAGCTGTAGGCCTAGTGCTGTACAACACTTTGAACCTCTCTTAGAAGAGCTTTAAGAGCCTTGCTGAAGGGTCAGAGAAGAAGATTAAACCTTACTTCCCTGGCATCTTTAGCATAGAACCCTGGGCTTTGATTGAGTAGTCACACGATTACAGTATATCGAAAAACATGTGGCTTTAATGGAATAAAAGCAGTAATAAGACTGACAACATACACTCACCTAAAGGATTATTAGGAACACTTGTTCAATTTCTCATTAATGCAATTATCTAATCAACCAATCACATGGCAGTTGCTTCAATGCATTTAGGGGTGTGGT
>JAQQZT010000012.1:10598986-10616171 GCA_030068275.1 Clarias platycephalus
ATCCCAGGAGGCTTAGGGCACAAGGCGGGGTACACCCTGGACAGGGTGCCAATCCATCGCAGGGCACACACACACATCCACACATCCACACACTCATTCACACACTACGGTCTATTATTATTATATTTCCATTGCTTGAAAGAGCAGACTGGTACTATGGAGAAATATCACCCTGACCCTAAATTGATATCTACAGTATGTATACGAACAGAATTCTGAAAATGGCCCTGAGGAAAAGAGAAATCTCTGCGTCTGTACTGTGTGTAAAACTTTCCAATTTAGAGTAAGTGCTTACATGTATGATAAATTAACTAGCATTCAGTAAAATCCAGAGAGACAGAGTACAGAGGCATGCTAGTGGAAAATCTCTACAGCCCATGAGGAAGATGTGTGCGGAAGGAAAAACTGTAGAAGACAGACAGACAGACAGCGAGACACAGAGAGTAAGAGGAGGGGGATGAGGGATGCTTAGTGCTGCAGTGCAAAAGAAAAAGGAGGTGCGACGTTTTTGAGAAACGCTGGCTTGTGCTTTTTCCGCTGACTTTTCCTCTGCTTTCATTTGTTGCAGGAGATGCAGAGAGCATGATTTACTGATCACATGACTACACTGGGTTTTGACTCTCTCCCTGGATGTTGACCTTGATGGTAGATTGTACAGTAGATGTTTTGCTTTCAATAATAATATACTTGTATGAAAATCTCAGTTTCCAGTTTAATGCCCTTAGTGGAAACCCTCCTGACATATATCCAACACAGATGTCAACAGGGTCATGAGTTACTGTTTAAAAACACCAGTCAGCTATAACATAATCACCATTGCCAGATGAATTGAATAACACTTATTAACATTTATACACTAGTAAAACTGATGACATGCACCCAAGGCTCACCCATGCCTCAAAACACCCAGCGCATCACAGCCTGCTGTGTATCAGGTTTACCAGGCAAAGAGTTCAAGGTTGTTGACCGTGCCTTCAAACTCCACAGATCCCGATCCAATCAAGCATCCATGTACTGTAACATAAATTAACAAGTCTGATTCATGGAGGCCCAACTCCATAACCCGCAAAACCTAAAGGATCCACAACTAATGTCTCAGTGCCACACACACCACAGGACACCCCCAGAGTTCCCAAGGAGCCAAACCCAGAGGGGCCAGAGCCACCAGACAAGGGGAGTGTAGGTGATTTTAATGTTATGGCTGATCTAAATATGTTCAGATTACTGAGACAACAGACATTCCTCATGGAGAAGGGTTTTCCAACACCTAAACACACCTGAACCTGGTAATTAACGGATTTTAGATTGAATCAGCTGTTTTTAAACAGAAGAATCACCAGAGCGTTGGACACTAGCCCTCCAGGACTGAAAAACCCTGTCACCCAAATTATGATGTAAACAACCTTATTTAGGTTAATGAAGGTTATTATTAGAACGCATTACTATAAAAAAAAATCCAACATACCTGTTCGGTTATTATTTACAAATAAATAATGCCAGTGTACGTGCTTAAATTGCTTCAGGAACATATTTCTTCTATGCTAACCTGTTGAACGCATGACCCCATTAATGACCCATGCTGAATGTAGTTCAGCATGGTTTCCACTAGGGGTGCTAAACCTCAACATGGTTCATTAGATGTCTTGATTTAAGAAGTCTGAATTACGAGCTAAGAAAACACTTGAATGAGCACTAGCAGTTTGTAAGATATTCAGGCCCTATGAGCATACTTCGCTTCCCCACCACTTTTAGAGTTTGGAATAAAGCTGCATATTGTCCAATGATGTGGCAATTCCCTCCTTTAATATACTTATTGAGATGTCAATAAAAGTATACAGCCTGCTGAAAGAATAAAATCCCAGCAGTGAAGAATTTCCTGCGTAAGCACCATCTCCACATGTCTGACGACCAAGCCCATGCAACTCAGTCTCTATCATACTCCATCCTTCAAGAAATGTCTCAAAAGAGATCCATTAAGACTAAACCCCAGCAATGTTTTGGATCTCAGGCAATCTCCTTCTTCGCTTCCTGTTACTAAACAGTGACAATTACTGTCATGGTCTATCCCATGTTATAGCTTTCACTTTCTGTGTCAGAAGGAAAATTTGATACATGAGTCACAACCATGTGTGTGCTTGTATTAGATTATAGACCAGCTCGATCACAAATTTTCTTCATCATCATGACATAAAATGATTTCAGGATTTTATTACTTTAAGCTCAAGACTGGTATCACATGGAAACAGTATCCAGCCTTGTCTCTAATGGTCAGTGGAGATGTTGATGCCTCAAAGGCCATAGGAGAAATGTTATATGGAACTGCAAACTATACATGAATGCCCTACTGTACATGACTGCAGGTTCGACTCGTGCCATGATAGGCAGGCATGTCTTCATACAGTACATGTATGGGTCCGTAGTCTTTGTGAGTACACAAAAAAGTGCGGGAATCCTGTTTGTATTGGGCAGAGCTTAACAAAGCAAATCAGACTCCACCCCCCCCCCCCCAAACCACCCCGCCCCCGCCATTGTGACCTCATATACTGTATCTTGTCTTCTTGGTGTTTGCTAGCAGTTGGCATCCACTATGTTGCATTAGCGACACCATCTGGTCTTGATCGGCCTCATCTTCCATCCAGTTTAAATCGTCTTTTCTAGTCGTGTCGCCCTTAAGAAACCCATCAAACACTTTCTTACTTGTCCCCGTTCTCCATTTTATAAAATACATTTCAGTGTACTCAACCTTTCCAAATTCCCATTGCTCCTCCCCTGAAGGGTGAGGATAGAGCTCTCTGTGTCTACATGTCTTTCTTCATTCTCCCAGAGGATGATGTCTGTGTCTCCTCCAAGTCTCTAGCCCCTCGTACTGTGTGCACAACCTCATATATCAATAGACCCCCCCCCAAACTACTCAATACTCAGTTCATCCCATTTCTGCTGAACTCCACTACAGAGCTACAGGAAATGAGAGTAACCAAGCAGATAGCAAGTCTGCTAATGGCTAACCTAGCCTTCTTTAGCTCTTAAGAAAGGTTAGGTTAGCAATTAGCAGTTAGTGGCCAACCCCTAATGGCTAACCCAGGAATCGTTAGCCCTTAGTTGTTTTAACTTATATATCACTAAATATTGAGGACGTCATTGAGCATAAATGCTTTTACACGTAATATTTCCCTTATTTTGTTCCTCAGAAAAGCAGATGGGAAAAACCTGAGTGCGCAGTCCTTGATAAAATCTCAGTTTCCAATTAGTGCATTCTGATTGGCTAGGACAATGCACTTCCTTAAAGGATTGTTCATACAGTATAAAACTGTAGACACTGAAATGGCAGAAAAAAATATATGAATTAGAAGGAATTTTCAAGCATGCCATGATCCGAGTTGAATTTCAGCTATAAAATTAACAGATGCGTTTTCGAGCACTTTAATAGAGTGCTTATGCAAACCTGCTTTAAAAAGCGGTATTATATAGTACACTATATGACCTCTGAAGATGGCATTCATGAGGCCAACTAAGATACTCTATGTCCTGTACAGTCGTACAGCAGCTTCGCAATGCCCAAATAAACAGATCCATTTCCTGATGGCAAACCGACAACTCTACCCGTACTTTAACAGCTGTGAGCGCACACTGACTGTGTGACTGACTTGCCACCTTTATTAAGTTTCTCCAAAATACAAGCTGTAGTCAATTAATTTTTGAAAGCATGCTGCTTTCTCAAACAAGTTGCTGACAGATGGTCTATTATGGTAGACTGGAGGACTGTCATGGATCCAGATTCCCAGTTCACATCCAACATTGGAAGAGCCTTTCAAGAAATTCACAGCAAACCTCTTCTTTGGTTATTCACCTGAATTTACAATATTTCTGTATATACTTACTGACACATCTGGGACGAAAAGCCCCTGTTTGTCACCAAGGGTAATTATGGGCATCATATGTATCTCTGTAATATACTGTAAATGTCAACCTGGTATTCCTTAACCTTAGCTTCCAATTTCCTAGACCTGTTCAAGGATGTCCAAAGGATCGAGCAGGTACAGTAATTCAAAATCTAGTTTGCACTTGCTCCAGAGCAACATCTTTCCCTGTTTCCATTTTCTGGTGTTTAATGCAGTTCTCCCAAAAGCTCACCGCATTCTGACAGCACTGCAGGTTGGCGGCTGTGTGGAAGTCTTGCTGCTACACCCGGATGGGTGTCCATTTTTCGCATATGACTGATTAATCTGAGCATTACCAAGCATCCATATTTTGTTTCGTCATGTGCTCTAATTCACTCTCTCTCTCTCTTTTTGGGGGGAGAAATTCCTGCAACTCTGTTGATGGCCAACCTACAGTATGTCCCTGTATATGGCTCTAAGCATGACCTGCAAAAGACACGTGGCCTTGCTGGCCTACCAGGCTGCCTGGAATGTTTCTCTTTTTATAGCAACCACACAAACATCTACGTAATTCAGTGCCATCAGGGCATGTAGCACTGGTCAAATGGCACAAACATCAAGCTATAGAGCTTCTCTGGCAACCAGTCTTTACCCTTTTTTCTGCCTTAATCTCCATCTCTTTCATGTCACCTCTATAACCTTCATGCATGCTCTCTCTCTCTCTCTCTTTCTCTCGCTCTCTCCCACACTTTCTGTACTAGTTTGATGCCAAACCTGCTGTTGTTCTGGAGAGCTGCCATGCCAGCTGGGCAGTAATTCTGCTTTGCCATTCGCTGATCTTACATTCTGTCACGATCTCCCTGTCCCTGCTTCATGTCATTGCTCCCTTGGCGACATCGTCATGTGGTCATTGTTTTGGTTTCGGTTCCTGTGTTGGTCTAGTATCTGTCCCCTGTTAGTCGTTGGTTCATTTCTTGATGATTTTCACTTGTCTTTAGTTGCCCCTGATTAACTTAGGAATTAGTAAACTTTTGTATATCCCTGTGTCTGCACAGTCTTGTGTATATGACTTTTAACATTTCTGAGTACCAAGTAATCCTTTAGTAATATGACTTAATACATTGATGCATTGTGCTTTTGTAAATACTTTAATGGAACCTCATTATCAGTCCATTTTACTGCCCAGGAAAAATATACTGTTTAAGTGCTAGCACTGTTACATTAGAATTGATTGGTTGGTTTACTCACATGTTGCTTGATCACTGTTAAGACAGCCTATCCCAAGAGACTTTACAGTATGTCAGTAATGACAATACTGATGACTGTGAAATCTGTTAGTACTACCAGTTACTGATCACCCCTGAGTGTGTCAGTGATGATGGTTACTGATCACCCTGCAGTGTGAGTCAGTAACAACGGCTCTGCAGGTTGTACAGTAGCTTGCGCTGGTCAGGCACACTCACAGCCCACGGTTTAATCAGCAACTGCTGCGAGTCATTATTATCTAATCTAGTCTTTCAAACTGGAGTTTCACATAGAGAATCTTCATGCACACATAGTAGCACAGCCCACACACACACACACAATTTTATCAGAAGACAGAAAAAGAAATAACGTCTAAAAATGTCAAAGCAAGAGCACAGTCAAAGACATCAACATTCAATAAAGAATTATGATGAAACCTTTAAAAAAAGAAGAAAAAAAAAAAGGTGCCCTACTAAAGCTGTATTGGAAGGTGGAAAAGCACTGAATAGAAGTATTGCCTGGAATGCTGCCTTCAGAGACAGCTACATGTATAATTATTAAGATGCTAAAAATACAGCGTACCTTTGTTTACTACAGAAAATCTCTTTAAAATGGAGGACATGTAGTAGCGCATTAGTCAATTAATATAATCAAATAAAAGCATTAAATAATTAAATAATTATAGAAAAGACATACAATCAGAGGCTTAGTGGCCAGCACTGTCGCTTTGCACCGATCCGGATCAATTCCCGCCTCAGGTCTGTGTACATGGAGTTTGCATGTTCTCCCTGTGCTTGGTGGGTTTCCTCCGGGTTCTCCGGTTTCCTCCCACAGTCCATAGACATGCAGTTTCCCAAACTGCCTGTAGTGTGTGAGTGATTGTGTGTGTGTGCGTGTGTGTGCCCTGCAATAGAATGGAACCCTGTCCAGTGTGTACCTCATGCCCTAAGTCTCCTGGGAGAGGCTCCAGGTCCCCCATGACCCTGTCTACTGGATAAAGCGATATAGATGATGAAATGATGAAAAACTCAACCAACGGTTTGTGATGTAAAAACTGCAACCAACATATTTTAATTCAGGATCTTTTTCAGGGTCAATGCAAAGTTTCTACAAATAAAAAATTAAGTGAAAGACAATAATTCCTTTTTTTAGGGAAGGGAACAAAATTTACAATAACCTAGTTGCATAAGTATGTATACCCCTAAGCGCCTAATTTCATTACATCGCTTTGGCAGTGGCACATCTTAAAACACACTCTACTCTATTCAAAATCCATAAAATTGTGAGAGCATCGTCTATCTACAGTACAGCTTGCTTCAGGTCACTCCACAGATATTTAGTAACTTTGAGCTTCTTTTGGTTCAAAGAGTCATTTTCCTGTTGATTTGGACGTGTGCTCCTGGTCGTTGTCCTGCTGCAAGGTGAAAGTCTTTTTCATCTTTAGCTTACTGGCAGATGCCTGAAAGAGCAAAATATTTAAAGCTATTCATAATCCCACCCACCTTGATAAATACTTGAGCACTGGCTGACTTTGGCTTTAGCAGTGAAATGAAATCTAGAGCGAGCATGTTAAGAAATCCTTCAGAAACATCAGATTTTTGGGGGTTTAAGAAGAATGATTTCATTGATGCCAGCTGTTTGATAATTACAAGAGTGGAGATCAGTGCATTCTGAACACAGACGCAGTGCTATTTATAAGAGGTGCACAAACTTATGCAAACAGGTTATTGAAGGTTTTTTTTTCTAAAAAAAAAAAACCTGTAATTCCATATTAAAGGTGGGGGAAAAAATTCTACTTAATTTTAAATTACATTTACAGCATTTGGAAGACGTCGTTATCCAGAGCGACTTACATTGATCTCATTTATATAACTGAGCAGTTGAGGTTTAAGTGCCCAGCAGTGGCAGCTCGGCAGTTCTGTGGTTTAAAGTAACAATCTTCTGATAAGAAATCCAATGTTTTATCCACTGAGGTACCACTTGAAATTTTAGCAAGTGTCTGTTGACTATTTCATATCCATTTTAATTTGTTAATCCAATTATTTTAACATTTGGTTTTTATTTCTAGTGCGGAAGTGGTTAGGTAATGGTTGCATTAACACATTAGTGACTATGACCTCATCTGGCAGGGAAGGAAAATTTCCCGACCTCTCCTTACAACATTACTGTATTTAAATCTATTTATTAAATACAGTATTTACTTGCAACTACACTCACTAGCCATTTGTATCATACAAGTTACTTCGTAGGTACACAGTCACTAAAAGAATCGAACATCAAAGCTGAAAAAAATGCTATGTTTAAATGCATAATATTTCTTCAATCCAATAGCAATAATTCTGTCCTAACTTCAGTCCATGTAAATATTTACATGGATTCTGATCTGATATGCTCGATGTGAAGAGCAGATGTCAAGAATCTAACAAAAAAAGAAGCATTTTCTTCAACTTTAAGGTTAGCTTGCCATTCTTTCTCATAGATCTCATAATTGAGTCTCATCCATGATTGGTTAATGACTTACCGTCTATGAAATAGGGAGGCAGTCAGTGCTCGTTCCTCAGGAAGTATATGTGATGCAGTTTATAGAGCCCAAGCCCTATGACATCAGCACTATGACATCTGTAATGGGTTCGACCCTATGTTGCACGGACACGAGGTCTTACGGGAAAAAGGCCAATTTATTTAAAAAAAAAATAGGGAAGGAAAAGGGTAAAGGATGGAGGACGGAGAGAAAGGGAATGAAGGATTGTGCACGTGCAGGTCCGGGGGCAGTGCCTAGTTGGCATGCGGGCACGCGGCTGGCGACAGGTGGCGATGCGCGGAGTGGCAGAATGGAGCACGCGGAGGCAGCGCTCCTGCACGCTCCCATTATGCTCCCGCTGTCGACGGCTTTCGCGGCTGGGATTGGAGCCTTAACGCTGTCCTCCTCTGCGGGAGTTCTGCGGGAGCTCGCGCACTTCTTCAAAGGGCGAAATTCCAGTGTCCATGTTTAAAGTCCATGTGGCGTGTCACATCGCCCCACTCGCGTGCCACTCTCCCCTGCTCCACCGCATCATGTACTTCCCGGACTAAACACCGCGCCTTGCTGTTATAATGCCCGAGATCCTATTAAACCGGATATGCCCGAATAGGCGGCTCCGTCCCGTTGCATACCTGCAGAAGGGTGTGCCGCCTATTTAGGGAGCCTACAGAGTGAGCGAGGAGCGATAGTAGATTTGGGCGCACGCCCATCACATGCACACGCCGTGACACATCATAGTGTGTGAAGGGCGCTCCTGTTCTTCTGAGAATTGTTTTCCAGCATCTGGGCTTTTTGGAGGTCCTAACATGCACAGAAAGTCATAAAAATCTGCTGCCATTAGGACGCTTGAGCGGCTGGGCCCAGGAAGTTCACATAAGATTTTGCTGCATACTGTAGCTCATAAACTCTTATCTGTATACATGTGTAACCTGGTACACATTTAGATCTTATTGAACTGAACAACTTTCGCTCTCTACTCAACAGGCAGTCACTTATTTTGGGTTGTTCACAAAATGCACACAATGGATTTTGATATACTCCACTTCGGGGATTTATACGATCGCCATCAAACTGGGCCAATATGATCCCAAGACATTGAGGATGCAAAATTGCGAAGGGATTTTTGATATTTCAAACGGTTCTAAAAGTGTCTAATAACATCTTGAGTGACATCATATTGAGCGATATTATACTGAGTGACATCATATTGTGATGCCTCCCCCCCACCCCCACGCTCGAAAAAGCGCACAGGTTGTGTGGTGCGCCGGGCGGCAATGGCATGGGTGTTTAGGCCAGATCATCATTGGAATGATTTGAGTAAAGAAGAAATATTGTCCATGACACTGATAGAAGATTAAAGTGCAATTAGTAAGATGTAAGGTGTTTTGTAAGATGCTGTCTTTATAAATAAATAAATAATTGTTAAGCAACAAACCCTCTATTTTTTCTGAGTTATTAGAAGAAGTACACATGAGATTTTTTTTCACATTCTTTTTTCAAAATTAGTTTCAATGGGAAATGTGAAAATAATTAATTTATAATACACCATGTTAAATTGTTCCCCAAACCAGTAGTTGAATGAAAAGCACAAAGGGTCTTCCGCTCGAATTGCTCTCTGCCAATGCTCCCCCCATCCTTTCTATCTCCTTCCATTTTGCATTCCTTCTACAATGATGTAATGAATAATCAGTGGATTCATTTCACAGAAATATGAAGAAGATTGCATTCTCTAAAAGACTTCCTCCAGATTGTCACTATGGAAACAGCGAGGACTGGGGGGCAAGTGGGGTCGCAGCTGAACACAAGTTTTATGGCATTATGATTAAAATAAAAAGAGATAGACACGAAAAGAGAAATAGAGAGAGGAGCAGAGTAAATGAAATAATCAAATAGCAGTAATTCGGGATGTAACGGAATATCTGATTATCTGCATTGAAGAGATAATGAGTTCTTTACATGATGTATACATGATGTACTACATATGCAGATACTGTATAACTGCAGCAGCGTCGTTCTTATTTCGCCTCCAGTGTTTTCCAGTATTTATAGAATAAGCACCCATATTTCATTTTAAAATCATCTCCTTCTCAGTTTGCTTAATTTCATATTAACTACCACACAAGCTGCATTAAGCACTCATACAAAGCGGTAATGGAAACATTTGAACTGTGGAGGTCCAAGAAAGTGGCCAGCATCATCTCTGTGCCTTCTAGGGCGCTCAGCAAGTCTAGTGTCTACTGGGATCCATAGAGCTATATCTGGTTTTCTCTTAAGCTGTTTGTGTGATTTAATGTGTATAATCAGCAAACCTTCCCCACTGGAAGTGTTAATATGTCATTAGGAAGGAGGTGGAGTGTCGCACACTAACTCCCCCTGTAGAATTACCACCGTTCTTCCAGTTCCACTGATGTGTGACTTCTAATATCCCCCCTGCAGAGAATAAAACTGAAGATTTGCTATATATGTCTCAGCACATCCAGGGACAGAGGAGGAAAGTTGCCTGACTGTTAATTTTTACTAGACGAGCAGTAATAATACTAATAAGAAGAACTTTTTTTTTTTAAGTGCAGTCAAACCGTTGTATTTCATTTATTTACGGCAAACACTGATTTGTGCCGCTGCTATTTTTAAGCTGTTGAATGAGTACTGTATCAAACAGCAATTTAATTTGCAACCACACAGCCTGCAAATTACATTCCCTGCTCTGATGCTTTTAAAACTACACTTGTAAGGGCCTTTTCCACATTTCTGAACTGTCCAAAACAAACACGTGCCAAATATCAAACTTTTATTTGCCTGATTTTCATATTTATCCTTACAAAAGAAATAATACAGTATGCCCTAATATGATTAAGGATGTATTGTGAGACAATCATTTAACAACCTCACAAACATGAGTGTCACATCGCTTTTATGCAACATTTCTCCTACTGACAAAAATGTTTTTGAAGGCACAAGACTGATCATTTTTTTCTGATTTAGTTTTTCCAATCTAAGCTCCAAAAACGTTTGTACAGGGTTTAGAGTCAAACGCTGCCAAGCACTTTCTTCACTCCCTAGAGAAGATGATTGGGGGGCTGGTGGCTCACTAATTTGTGAAGGCAATGTTATGTTACATGGTACATTTCACCTGATTCTTAGGTGACTCCAAAATTGCCAAATGTGATGTTCAAAATTGGTGCCTGTAGTCAAGCTAGCTTAATTGAATAAACAAAATGCTGATGTACTAGAATTTGTAGGTTGATGTCTATCCAATGTGGAGTGAGCACGAGTGAGGTTGTGCCAGGATATCTCCATTCATGGAATACCCCTCCTTGTTAAATCAGAAATTAAAAAAACGCCACCGTGCATGAAAAGAGAGGCTGTTTTTGGTTAGCAGGTGCAGTCGAATTAGGCTAGCACCCCAGGACAAAATCCAGCACCCCGTCTCAAATTATAGTTCCAAACTCCCTGGCGCGTCCAAATGAAATTCCAATCGGCTAGGTGTAAAAACGTCCCATGGATTTATGCCTCCACTACAAACCCTGTCACAAACAGTGTACAAACCTTTAAACACTATTTAACTACAGTATGAAGTACCAAACGACTACACTCAAACTTCAAATGCTTATGCCATGCTAGTCAGTAACCATTCCATAATCGATCATCAGTTTGATTAAACCAATCAATGATCAATTAAGAATCGGTTTAACCAAACAGTACAATGCTTCTTGTACTCAAAATCAATCCCACCAGCATTCACAATTACTGTACCCAGAGTACATTACACCTACGTGGATCAACTAGGATAACTTGCATAAGCATCTATTACTGAATAAATGAATGTTAGAAACACTACACATCTGTCAAAGCAAATGATCTGACAACAAGTTTACTATTTCCTGTACGCATACTCCTTGTAACACACTCTTCATGTTGCTGTTTTTCTTCGTTGATGGTTTTGTATATATATTTTTTAAACCGATGCACTGATACAAAATGGTTGCCCTGGTGCGCAGAAAAAGAACATAATAGATTGCTGGAAATGCACAGGAAATCAACAGATGATTGACTATAATCGATGATTCTTCCATTAATAGTGAAATTTTCAAGCATGGTCAAAATGTATTTCGTTGGCTACAATTATTTCCTGAAGCTGTAAAGAACTCTGATGAACTTCCTGACTTTTCTTTTTAACGATCTCAAGATTGTAGTGATTCAGATCAAATTCATGCATGTGGAGTAAGTACCCTTATAATAACAAAAATCAGTGCACATACTGTAAGGCCCAAAACAATGCATAATTACAACAATTTACACTCAAATAAAACGAATATTGTGAAAGACTTGGTAGGTGACCGAAAAGTGTTAGTTCTATGTACTGTACAGCATGAAATCTCATGCCCTCAAACGAAACTCCCTGTACAGCTCAATGACTGGCCTTTCCTGCATGGAGGATGCAATGTCTACAGCGGTGCGTAGGAAGTTTTTCCAGGCTGATAATGACCTGGGAGTTGAAGCAGCATGTTCTACTGCACTCTCAGCAGCATCCAAAAACAAGTCTTATTCAACTCTTGTCAGCTCGCATACTCCTGCTTGGCTCCCAGCCAGCCTAGTAGGATTTGATAGAAATGCTCATGCAATATTTTGCTCAGCACTGGCCATGATGGAATTCACTATTTTATTCAATATTGAAGGACCAGAAAGACGTGGGAGTATGAGGGATCGGTCAGAATTCTTAGTGTGTGTGGAAGTGCGATTTTGAAAAACTGTCCGGCACACATCTCTACACTTCATATAAAACATATTGGACTGGCACACATTGTATACGTAAGTCGTCCTAGCCCATTAAAAGCCCATATTTAACCATTTCTTTGACATGTTCACAAAAGTCTCAGAGCTCTGCCGCAGTGTGTCTGTTAGTGCTCCGGCTGAAATCCAGATAATGCGCATAACTCATCTTTTTCACTCCTTTTCCTAATGCGCCGTTTCAGTGTTTATGTAAATGTGCTAGTGCTGAGCCATGCCTCAGAAAATAGCAAAGCTGAGCAACAAGTCTTATTGTTATACATTATGAGGTCACATAAGAGGGAAAATCTAACTGGCTTGTTTAAACCCTGGTCAATACAAACACATTTCGTAACATGGTCTTAACGATCTGCTATGCTGTCTATACCGTAACTATGTATTCGACTAATCCAATCATGAGCACATTTACAGCCGCCATGTGCCGCAAATCTGACTCAAAACTAGCTGAGTAGGATTGGGCAGTCATGATCGAACTCTGCATGTGAGTGGGAAGAAGGGATGGGTGGGCAGGATGCTAATAAATGAAGAAAACTCTATGAGGTGCAACTGCATGTAGAGATGGAAATCATTTCTTGTACTAAATGTGAAAGTTTATTCTTTTTGTACGTGCTGTTGTATTGTAAGTGCTTGAGTTAAGAGATTGTGTGACAGTGGTATGATTGCATCTGTGTGTGTGTCAGCATTTGAGTTAAGTGGTGCAGAGGTCAGCAGTATGACTAATGTGGAGAGGTATACTGGGAAAAAAATGAATTAATGTATCTGTGTGTGTGTGTGTGTGTGTGTGTATGCTAGATGAGTTAATAGTTTCATTTAAATCCTTTTCACATTGCTCCATCTGTCATTGTCAATTACTCATCTCTCTCTCTCTCTCTTTCTCTCTTGCTCAGAGGATGCTGTACGATTGATGACAGATTGCAGGAGCCCTGTATTGGCAGATGATTTGAAGTTTGTTAATTACAAACAGAACAGCAGGTGATGATATTACTTACATCTGCGTTCACCTTCTCACTCGAAATCCAAAAGATGATGCCATTAATCCAGCTGTTCTGCATCTTAAACATCTGGCAAGGAACACTGTCAACATATGCGGCTGCTCTCTGACCATTTAAAGCACCATACTATACAAGCAACAACGATGTGAAGTCAATTGAATATGTACCCCATGATCGCTGTGTAGTTATGGCAACAGCAGATTGGGTTGTATGTGTGGGAAAGACGGAAGAGGCGAGTGCTGGGACCGAACCACAGGTATAACATCCAAACAAAGATTATCAGATCAGAGTCAAGCTGTGATAAGCAAGCTGCATGGTGTAAAGCTATTTTACCATGTCCTTCAGAATGTGTGTGTTTGTGTGTGTGTGAGTTTAAAGTGACAAGGTAAGCAGCAGGTGAAGGTTAATCCATTACTACGCAGTCAACTGTGTAAAATGTGTGTCCTCCAGGCTGAAGACCAGACAATATCCATATGCGCACACTGTGAGCCATGGCGATCCCATAACCTCGAGCAGCTCCTGTCAGCAAAGCAACAACCGATGCTGAATCCACACAACATGAATTAAGCCCTTGATGTTCCTGTCACAGACTCATTCCGGGGATCTGCAACAAGCCTCCAGGCTCGACGACAAATCCCTGTTCCGCCCCGTTGGTGTTTCCTTTTCTCACAGATTCTCCAACATTTCCAATTCCGAAATTATCACCTAGTCTAAGCAACTTTACCAGCGTTGGGCAGTGCAAAGAAATCATATCCATATATAGAAATATGAGGGGTGTTTAAGTCCCAGAAGAAACCACCAAGGACGTGTGACCTCACTCCAAGCCATTTCCACCTGTTTGGGCCATTAAAGGAGATCCTGGGAGGCTAGCGTTCCAGACATGAAGCAGGCAGTTTGATCATGTCTTTGGTGCACTGGTTTCTCTGGTGAGAAAACTTTCTACAGTACCTTGATGGTATCCAAGCACTATTGAAACACTCAGATAAGTGTATCAGTGCAGCAGGGGATTATATAGAGGTTTTTACTCTAATAACTGTGTTCTATTATTCTGCATAATTAAAATTCCTGGTTTGACTAGAACGCCCCTCGTAGCGGCATGTCTTTGCAGAAAAGATACTGCTTGTGTCTGCCGAGCCATTGCCATTTTTTTTTGTTTACATGCAACCTACAGCAGATCAAGCATACGTTTTGTACTGTTATGTCCACAACAGACTTCAAGTGGTAAAAATCGTAAACTACAGTATAAGTACTGCAGCCATTCTGAGAGTCACGTAGCATCCACTTGGTATAATGAACATGTGTGTGAACTCCAGTCTGTCTGGGCTCAAGCTTTCACATAAGAAGTCCAGTAATGAGATTACTCGTTGTGGTTGGCAGCGTTGAAATGTTATAATTAAAACAACACTTAGCAAAGGGAGATATCAAAAAAAGAAAGTTTCAACTAGATTAATTGCTAAACAAAGTATAGCAAAGAGCAACCTGACCATACTGAGAGCTCATCAGACCTGGAGTATCAGGACCAGGTGCAACCATCTAAAAGTCTATGACATTTAGGTTTCTTTAACTTATACTGTATTGTTTAATACTGAACAGACCATCATTGGCGACATTGGTAAAGTATATAAACCTTATATGAATGATGTACGTATGGTTTCATAATAAACCAAATAAGCCAAATTATCATTATCAGTATTAAACATTGTTCACCACCATGAGTTTTCACCCATAATGAATCCCAGGGAGCCCTTATGTCTATGTTTTCTTCTGCCTCTGCCTTATACTGTAGTTATGTAGTCAAAGGTAGTTATAGCATACTGTAGTCCCTGCTTGCACTCTGCATTAAATATACGTTCACCTCACACATTACATGACTGTTACCATACCACACGGTGCTACTGAGCTCTCAGTGACTCAGACACCCTCTGCAGTCTGAACCGGTCTGACACATCCTAGTGGCCCACTTCTGGTCGGAGATCTCGACACATAGAGGGTCAGTGTTGGGATGCGTGTGGTGACTGTGGACGGTTCCACTTTATACCATAGAGGCGGTCTTGGACTCAGCTAACTCGGTTCACTCAACAGTTCAGGACTGGAATTCTGAACCTCCAAGAAAGAAAGTGGACTTTATGTTAACTTAAACACCTCTCCTGTTATATTGAACTTCCAGCCAATAATACTCGGCATGACTGCAGATCGATTCCTGCTATGCGTTATAATCCATGAGTCTGGTTCCTCTTAAGGTTTCTTATTATTGTCAGCTCAGGGAGTTCCTCCTTGCCCTCCTCACCCTCGGCTTGCTCACCGGGGACAATCTGATCATTTTGATTTATAAATATGGTCTCACACACTTCATACTCATTTCCATAATTTTCTTTTTGATGCTGTAAAGCGGTGATCATTGTTAAAAATGCCAAATGTGTTAAATTGAATTGAATTGGATAATGAAAAACATGAACATGTTTGTGGTTGTTAACTGACAAAAAGCAGACCTGAGGCTGAAGTACTCACAATGCCACCTTGACCTCAGCCTCAGGTCGGGTTTTTGTGGTTTGCACTGTGGCCTCGCACCTCCAGGGTCGAGGGCTCCGGTGCTTGGTGGGTTTCTTCTGGGACATCAGCTTCCATCCACAGTCCAAAGACAAAATACATGCAGATCAGTCTAATTGGGTTTCCCAAATTGCCCACACTGTAGTTTTTGTGTCCTGTAATGGACTGGCACCCTCATGGGAACTTACGGTTTTATTTGTGTGCATGATCATTAACAAAATACAGTAGAAAGTGGTTAAGTGAGAGGTGCGATCTCTCTCTCTCTCCAACAGGCAATAGAGAAACCCACAGTGTTGGTCTTCAGCTCAGTTGGTCTAGGTCACAGACCCCAGTCTCTTTTCAGTGTAGGGATGAAGCACACAAATACAGGGAGGTTACAGGACATTGCATTTCAAAGCACGGGTTTGAGTGGCCACTTTAGGATCCTTTCCCTGTGGACAGAACTAGCCAATGCTGCAGACTACAAATGGAAAACCGTGAGGGCCACAAAAATAGTCAATTACCTCTTTTGTACCACCGCCACCAGTGAAGCGAATTGGACAACTCTTCAATCAAACTGACAGCAAATGCATGTGGGCTGAAACTGCCGTGGTGGGAGTCCACTAACCCTGCGAACTCTCTGGTAAAAATGCCACTCGTCAAAAAGTTTAAGCTTATAAAAAGCACTTCTTTTATTTTGGACGGACTGCAAAACTGAAAACAACCTCTTATGGAAAAAAGCTAAACAAAAAACAGAAATTTTCACCGCACTCAGCCCACAGAGTAACCACAGCCATGACCTTTACTTCCCTTCAGCTTGAAATGTGTTATAGACGTGTGTGTGTTGTGTTGAGTGTAATGCGCGGAAAGATGGAAACCTAATCACAGCGCCAAAACTCATGAATCATGATGAACCGTACATACGAAACCGCGTAGGTGAGATAGAAGTATTAGTAGTTAACAGATTATGGTAAACTTTGCTGAGTGATGATGGTAGAATAATTATAAAGGTTTTGATTAAAACAACATGCATGAGGAATAACAAAGACGTTTTCCATTTTCTGCAATAAATAAATGATTTATTTAAAAAGTAACGTCCCCCAACACTGGCTGTGTTGTGTTCCCACTTACACATGTTCCCAAATCACAACACACACCACCGTTCAAAAGTTTGGGGTCACTTGCAAATTTCTTTGTTTTTGTTTAGTGATTTATTTTCTACATTCTACAACAAT
>JAQQZT010000012.1:10616449-10640052 GCA_030068275.1 Clarias platycephalus
AATGTAGAAAGAAATAAAAATCAGGAACCATCATGGAGTTAGAAAGTGACCCCAAACTTTTGAACGGTAGTGTATATGTGCACGTATAACCTTCCCAGAATAATCTCTCACACATACTATCGACACACTCTTAATGGTGCAACACATTAAAGTTTTCCTAATATAAACATCAAACCTCATTTTCTTCATGGACCGTTTTTTTTTTTTTACCTACCGTGAACCTCATGAAATTCTATTAGTTTTCCTTTGGATCCCCAGGCACTTAACTTTCTCCTTCTCTCACTCTCGCCTTCTTTTCCATCCACCCACACAAACACACACACACACACATACACACACACAAAGTGCTTTAGGAATAATTGGTGTTAATGTCAACATGCTTTGATGTAATAATAATGAAAAAGCCGTTCTTACATTTCCATTCTACCTGAAGCGATACAGAGGGAGGAAAAATAAAAGTGAACGAAAAATTCCCCCTTCATTTGGGGAGACATGCTGGGTGACGGTGGGGAAAGGGAGAGAGCGAGAGAATGAGAGAGACTGAGCAAGAGTGCGAGAGAGCAGTGTCATCACTCTGTAGGACTTACACCGTTAACAGCGCTGTCCTCTTTCTGTGCAGCATACTTACTGTTTCACATTTCATTACGGAATAAAGCAAATAAAACGGCTGTGCCCATTGTGGGGATTGAAAAAATGTTTTGGTTAAAGGATGTAATAGGAGTTTAAGGGACATGCTCACCATTAACAGGAAACAAGGCCTCATAAAACGAACACAGTAAGGGCGAAAGACGCCATTCCAACCAAAGTGCCTTAGGAGGGTGTTTTAACTCACTTTCAGGGTAACAAGTGTCTGGTTTAAATTTAGAGGATGGATTCTATACAGTAATTATGGAACTTAAACAAAAATAACAGGAAAAATTGAGAGATCTGATCTTGAGAGAGTGAGAGAGGATTTCCTGCGTGAGTGTGTGTTCATACACATTGATCAGCAATAACATTAACAATGGTTATAAAATATATATCAACAGTAAACTGATTACAGGATCACAGGCACCAAGTCTCACACATGATTTCAAGCGGGCGAGGTCAGGGGTAGCTCAGTGCTTGAGGCACTGGACTACGGTTCGGAAGGTCCCAGGTTCAAATCCCACAACCACCATGTTGTCCGTGTTGGGCCCGTGAGCAAGGCCCTTGAGCAAGCCCCCTCAACTGCTCAAACGTATAATGAGATAAAAATAAATGTACATAAGTCGCTCTGGATAAGGGCATCTGCCAAATGCCTGAATGTAACTGCAACCCGCCTGGCCCAATCCCACAGAAAAGTCAATGTAGCTCAAAACACAAATGAAAAGTCAATGCTTGCCCCAATAGAAAGCCACCAGAACACCACAGCCCACTACACATAGGTCACTGGTCAAAGAGCCCAAGGTCAGTGACCCAGCCTCTACATTTACATTTAGGCATTTGGCAGACGCTCTTATCCAGAGCGACTTAAAAAATTTTTTTTATGTCATTACACATCTGAGCAGTTGAGGGTTAAGGGCCTTACTCAAGGGCCCAACAGTGGCAACTTGGTGGTTGTGGGGTTTGAACCTGGGATCTACCGAACCGTAGGCCAATGCCTTAACCACTGAGCTACCCCTGGCCTCTAAATTCCCCAGATCCAAATCTGATCAAGGCGTTGGATCAAGCACCCATTGGATCAATGGAACTGAGATCAAGCACCCATGGGACGCCTCTGACAAACATGTTCGTCCGTGGAGGCCCTACCCTACAACCCACAACAAGGAAAGGAACCATTCCCAATGGCCTGGTACCAGCTACCCCAGCACAACCCCTGGAGGCCCCCAGAGCTGCCCTGATGGCACCACAGAGAACTTACACAATAATATAAATGGGCTTTAATGTTGTAATTGTATGGCTGATCAGTGTAATGCTACTGTGTCAAAAAAAAACTTCTGATTCTGAATTGCACAGTTACCATGACAACTTCAAGATCATTACACCAAGTCAGCAACAATTAACACAAACTGTTTAATTGCTGCAATCATTAGATGTCTATGTTGGAGAGAAATCACCTGCTGTGGACAAACGGAGACAAATCTCGGTCCTCACGGTTAGCCTGATATGGAGACACACAAACTTTTCCACGTCTAAGACCTCTATCAGTTTAATGTTGTATAATGGCACACCTACGGCGTAACAGCAAAGTAAAAAAATGTCAAAGAAAATCAAGGCACATCGTGTATAAATTCACCGAAGGAGCTAGAAAATCAAATCCTGATGACTAAAGCAGGAAAAGTAAATTGACCTTATGTTGTATTATATTATACAATGTCCTACTTTACTACTTCAGCTCTTTGAATCGAGTGAACTCCCGCAGGAGGAAATCTCCATTAGAGGAAACAAAAGTTGCAGAAACCAGAGTGCCTCACTCAGGGGGGATGAAATCCCAAACAGTCACAGATTAAAATTAGAGGTCAGTCTAATAAAACTGGATTTTAAAAAAATGTGTGGGAGGATTTTTTTTCACGATAATTAATGGTAAAACACTGTACTTAAAAAGCTTTATGAGAAAGAGAGGTAAGTAGCGATAGAGTATGTCTCCGGAGTTGAAGAGGATCAGGCCTGTAGGGATGGAGGAAGGGGAGGGGATGTCTCTGCTCTGTGGTTGGTCTCCTCGCGCCACACGCCAACGCACAGCGACACACAGCTACCCATCTGACTCAGCGCTGGGAGATAAATGTGCATGAGTGATCCCTTTTAACATCGGTACTTGATCTAATCTATAATTGCATAACATCTGCTCTTTTACACAAGTACATTTGCAATGAGACCATCGCACAAGGCGGCGTTTTTACAGAGAGATGCCAGCTTGCCTGATGCTTTGTTGTGTCCCACATGATTCCAGCAATCAGATGCCCCATGAAAACTGCTTTCATTATTCATATCTGTTCTTGTGTCTGCTTAGATAATCTTATTTGTGACATCCCTTATATACAGTACGTTAACTATGAAGGGAAAAAAATCAAGAGACATTTGAATAAAATTAAAGGCAAAGATCAGGAGGACTGAGACGCTGGAAGAAAGAGTCAGAGAAAGAAAGCATCTGTGTGTCTATAATCAGCTCTGACAGGTAGCTTTATCTCGGAGAGCTTTGCCTGTAGTCGCTGTAGTCTTGTGGAAGGGTCTGGGATGCCCTCAAGTCTCCACGGCAGAGAGAGCCGGATTAGTCACTCCTGATTATCAGCGCTGACTAAGACTCTATTATGTCATCTATCAATACTGTTGGTTTGTTTGTTTTTTAACCCCAACAAGAAGGAGAGGAAAGAGCATCACTCCAGCTCATCTCAAATGCAGTAGTTGTAATAGGTGTGTAAATTGGGGTGATCTTACAAGGGCTATGTAATGAGTTGGTTCTCAGACCAGGAGTGGAAACGCGGTTGTGCCTTTTAGGGTAAAGTGGTGCAATATTCACTTCTTCATGCAAAAAAGGAAGCTCTTACCCAATTCCCAGCTTGTTCAATAGCTCTGCTAGAGAGAAGCGGGGATTCTTGTCAGCGTGATAGGCCACACTGGGAATAACTGCTGCAAAACAGCTTTTTGTCTTAAGTTTCATCACATCTTTTTGCCTTCCACTAATCAGTCATCTCTAATTAGGACAGTGACTGTTTTGTGCAGCACCCGGGCACAAACAAACAGCTTCTGCTCAAGTATTTAACTGATAAAGAAAGCCATTCTGGCCAATGACGTGTAGACAACTGAAGATGAACAGAGATGAATTGAAATGAGTGAAGCGCAGATGAGTAGAGCTGCATGAAAATGAGTAGAGCTGAATGAAGATGAGTGCACATGTTTATAAATGGTTGGAGATGTCTGGAGATGAGTAAATGGAAACAAATGGAGATGAAAGAGGATAAATGGAAATGGATTGAGACGAATAGAGATAAACACAGATGAATGAAGGTGAATGCAAATGTATGAAGATGAGTAACTGAGATGAAGGAAGATGAGGAGTAAATGAAGATGAATATGACTGGAGGTAAATAAAGATTAGGAGAGATGAGTGAAGATGAATACAGATGACGGGAGATAAATAGAGATGAGTAAAAATGAAGATACAGTAGATAGAGGTGAATGGAATTGAGTAGAGATAAGTAGAAATGGACAGAGGTTAATTGAGATAAATAGAAATAAGAGCAGGTAAGTGGATAAGAGTACAGTAGATATGGATAGCAATGATGAATCAAGATGAGTAGAGATATACAATATGGACTAAAGTATTGGATTAAACCTGCAATGATATTGTATCCAAATATATATGCTTCAATATGAGGTTGGTTCCTTTTTTTGCACCTATAACAACTTCTACTCGTCTGTCCACAAGATTTTGCTGTGTTCCTGTGGGTATTCGTGTCCATTCATTCTGTAGAATATTTATGAGGTCAGGAGCTGATGTTGGATGAGAAGGCCTGGCTCGCAATCTCCGTTCCATTTCAATCCAAAGGTGCTCAATGGGGTTGAGGTCAGGGCTCTGTGTTAGGGCCAGTCAAGTTCTTCCATACCGAACGCATCAAACCATGTCTTTATAGTCCTTGCTTTCAAACTGTTACCACAAAAGTTGGAAGCATAGCATTGTCCCAACTCCTCACTCACTCACTCATCGTCTATTCTGCTTTATCCTATATTCAGGGTCACGGGGGGCCTGGAGCCTATCCCAGGAGACTTAGGGCATGAGGCAGGGCACACACACATACATACACACCCTCACACACTGCGGGCGATTTGGGAACGCCAATTAGCCTAATCTGCATGCCAACATCTTTGGACTGTTGAAGGAAACTGGAGTACCCGGAGGAAACCCACCAAGCACGGGGAGAACATGCAAACTCCACGCACAAAGAGACGGGAATCGAGCCTGGCCGGGAATCGAACCCGGAACCTGGAGGTGCAGTTCAAGTGAGGATAAGTATGTATCGAGATAAGTGGGGATGAGCAGAGATGAAATGAGATGAGCAGAGATGAAATGAGATGAGCAGAGATGATTCAAAATGAGTAGAAATAAGTGACTATGAGTAGAGTTGAAGAGAAATACGTGTGGAGGGGTAAAGATGAATGGGATGAGTAGAGCTTACAGTACTGTGCAAAAGGATTACCTTTGTTTTTAGTACAAACTTTCCTGTGGATTAAATTTTTATAGTTTATACAGTTAGTACAAGAACATTTCTGACTTCCAAACATTAACATTCCAACACAAAATTAAATGTTACAGAAAAATATTTATATGCCAGAGAAGTAGCACATTATATAAGCAACCACTTTTCAGACAGAAAAAGAGGCTGCTGGGTTGCAAAAAAAAGCAGAAAAGAAGCAGGTGCAACAGTCAAAGTCCTTAGAAGAACTGTGGGTGGTTCTGCAGGATGTTCATTAAAACTTAGTTTCTAATTCCCTTATAAAACTGCACAAATTGTACCTGAGACTAAAGGATCCTCAAAGCATTGTCGTGCCAAAAACTGACTTGGTTTCAGGCACTTAAAGATTTTTTTAAAGGGAATACCTGCTCTATAATATAGCATTTATTTGCATGTGCCTAAGACTTTTGAGTATAGATGAATGGTGATACGCAGGGATAAACGTATATGAGTAGAGATTAATCAATATGAGTAGAGTTAAGTGGGAATAAGCAATGATAAATGGAGATTCAGTAAGCAGAGATGAGTAGAGATAAATGAAGATGAGTAGAGATGGATGGAGATAGATAAGTAGAGATGGTTAGAGATGCATGGATCTAAGTACAGTTAATCGGTTATGAGCAGAGATGAATGAAAATCTATGAAAGGCTAGGAATGAGATGAATGAGTAGAGCTGAATCTAGATAAATATGGATAAGTGGAAATGAGTTGAGATGAATGAGGATGAATGGAGATGAGTAGAGATGAACAAAGATGAGTAGAGATGAACGGAGATGAAATAAAGATGTGTAAAGTTGAATGAAGATGAATAGAGATGAAGTAGAGGTGTGGAGTAAAGATTGGTGGAGATAAATTATGATGAGGATAGATTTTAGTGAAAATGAGTAGAGATGAATGAAGATGAAGTAGAGGTGTGTGGAGTGAGTGGGTAGAAGTTAACAAAACAGAAATGGGAGGAAATGAAGATGAGTGCTCCATCAGAAATCCAGAAAAGAACAGTTTGATGGTTTTGGTTTTGAGGAGATACCTCTTATAACAGTTGCCTGTATCATCGAGTTCAGATGTTTCTCCAAAACTCACGTGTGCTTTTAGCAGCCTGTTTTTCCGTGCGGTTTCTAATGACTGTTAAGACTACCTTACAAAGCTTCCCCCTTAAACAATAATAAGAAATAAAGCTTGGTGTGTTTCATTAACTTTCGGGCTTGAGCAGGAAGTAGTGTCAATGTTATTCTTAGCAGCTTTTCTGCCCCATTGGTTAATTCTGCTCCAAGAGGGCTAGAAATCTCCTGACTCAACATTAAACTCGCACTTTAATCTGCTATTATTTGTAATTACCGTCATCAGTATATGTTAGACAGCTTAGTGTAATAAGTCTAATAGTTTGCTTGACTGACTCGTATACTCAGTTAGAAGACTGTGCTTGACCTTTTCACTTTTGGCGGGTTATTTATTCGCCTTTAAGTGGAATTAAATATAATTAAAATGGCCTGACAATTGGACTACTCAATCACACTGTCTGCCCCGTGTTACAGTCCATGCTCCAGAGAGACTAATGAACTTTTTTTTTCTGGCTACTGAGGCAGGACTAATTGGAAATCTAAGCAAGTTGTCCAGATATCTGGCAAGCTGTCGATTGTTAAAACTAAATAGTTTATATCCACTTGTGAGCAGATTCTCAAGAGCCTGTTTTTACCAGCAAATAAAAAAGAAACATTAGACATTAAATGAATGAATGCTTGTAGATTTTATAGTATTACAAAGCGTTTAGTCACAACTGCCTTAAAAATATAACAACTATGATACAACTAATGTATGATACATGAGGAACATACAGCATGTGAACATGTAAAACATGGTATAGGAAAAAAAAAAAAGTCCATGCAAAGTAAAATTATATCGGGTATAAACAGTCTCTCAACAGCTTCTCTCCATTCTCTCAAAGTTAATTAGGATAAATGCTTGTTAAGGTACTAAGAAACCAGAAAATGCAATGTCCTCTATTATAAAGACTTAAACTTTAGTGCTTTCTGTTATAAAGAGCTCTCACTGTACACTTCTTTAAGAAGCTTGACCACAACAACTCACTCCATTTACATAGAAGTTAAGGTAGAAGTCACCTTATAGGATAAGGTATTCGAGTGAACACATTAACACAAGGGGTGTTCAAGTCAAAATCAACCCTGGATAATACAGGACACAGTTTTGAGAATTAAACGCTCCCTTTATTTTTCTATATTACTACTGCTACACTAATGCACTTATCCCAGTGTTTTACTGGTGGTTGGATGCCATCAAGGTAGGAAAGTTTCTCAGTGTGACAGAGTCATGATCGGACTGCCTGCTTCATGTCTGAAACGCTGGCCTCCCAGGAACTCCTTTAATAGCCCGAACATATGGAAAGGGCCTGGGGTGAGTTCAGAAATAACTTCGAGTTTGTGAAATGTACATTTGGTGTTGATAAATGACAGGCGCATCTTCTTTGCAATTTGGCGACAAGTTATCCATCAGTTTTCAAGGATCAGGCGTTCCACTGGCAGAATGCTCACAGGAATGACTGCAGAGTCCTCCAAGCCACCTCAGCTGGGATCGTCACATTATATGTTTTACTGCAGCTAAGAGTCTCATCAGCATACTGTGTTTGAACTTATCTGTAATTTCCATTTGTTTTTAAACCTTTCCTTCCCAAAAAAAGTTCATTACAAGTCCTGGTTTGACATGAACATCCCATATACTGTATATACCCATGCTTTCCACAAGGACTACCATCAAGAACACCCTTTGACTAATGCTTAACAAGAATCCAACAGCATATAATTAAAATAGAAATAGAAAAAAAAAAACATAGGAGTGACCTGAACCCTAATGAAACCTTGCATCAGGGATCCTTGTTAGTAACATATGCCAGGTGGTATATTTAATTTCAGTGAGTCTGAGTTAATAACCTGTCAGTCAGTCAGACACACAAAACACACACAGACGGTTCATCCTGCACATGTTAATCAGATCTTGCTTTCTTACCTAAAGAAATACAACATGAGATTCCACCTGAATAGTGATAAAACAGTAGCACCGTGGCAGGTGCTGAGGTCAGAGGTTACATAAGGTATGGTGCTGTTTCTCTCTAGGTTGCCTCTCTGTGGGTTAATTAATCAGAGCATACAGTCCAGGATGGCGGTATGATCTACACACCTGGCTTATAAATGGCCCACACACACATCTGGCTGAACAGCAGCCTGTTGGGTTTCCAGTTCTTTTTCTCCCACATTGTTTTTTTTTACATAAAAGTGCCTGAAAACATAAATGAGCACATTCACATGAAGACCCTGTAGCGGTAATGAGTTTGTTGTTCTCATTCATACATGATTTTTTTGTGTGTCTGACTGCAATCACTAAACATTTGCATACAGTATCTCTTCCAGCTAACATTGTCTCAGTATGCAATGAGCTTCACCACTGCTGCTCACTTGGTTTATAGATGTACTTCTAAAAAAGCATTATTCTGGCTGAAAACTTCATACTGTACTGCATACGGATAACACATACGTCCTATAATTTAAGGCTACTTTCATTTAACAACAGAGACCCACAAATAATCCGAAAGCTAGACACAGACATTGATCCCTGATCAACAAGCCAGAGGCAGCAAACTCATTTCGAGACTCAAAAGGAAACCCATCCTCTTTTGGATTAGTGGGTTTATACAGTAAGTATTTTTTTCAGAACTGTCAGGTAACTTTAATCTTATTGCAATGGCACTGATCGCTGGGGGAAGTGTTAGGCTCTCTGCTGCATTTTACTCTAATTCATATACCGTATATTACCCCCCACCTTCCATCTCATTCTTTCTGTTATATAAGGAGGTCAAGTGCCCTAATTATACCTATTCAAATAAAGCTTAGGTGCAATTAGGGTTCCTGAACCCCAGGGGTGAAATGTCAGCACTTTTCCCACCTACCTCAGTGTCCCAATTACTGGTGAGTGGGGCTGCAGTCGGCATGGCAACAGATCAAATTAGCAAGAAAGAAACAGAATAAACAGCCATCAAAACCACCTCTGAATGTACCTGTAATGCATTTACTCAGATAAATTACAGGAGGCCAGAAGTTTGAGTCTGTTACTAAGAATTGATAGTTATTTAAAGTAATGCATTGACATGGAAATAAGTCTAGAGTTCTAAAGTTGATAGAGTTGTTTCGGGGTTAGTTCTTAAGGTGTAGAGTCAGGTCTTGAGTTAAGGAGTGAGGAGTTGTTTGAGTTAGTTCTATGTTTCCAAAGCTACTGTATGGAGTCAGGTCTTGAGTCTGCTCTTGTGTAGCAGTTTTTGAGTTCATGAGTCAGTTCTGAAGTCAATGCTCAGGCTTTGAAATCAGGTCTTGAGTTTTGAAGTGTGTTTTTGAGTTGCAAAGTCAGTTCTTGGGTTATGGAATCATGTGATTTGGAGCGAATTCTTGAGTTCTGCAATCAGTTTTTTTCAGCTTCTAGAGCTACAGTATGGAGTGGGTTGTTATCATGAATCTAAATTTCATGAACTCGGTTCATGAATCTGCTCTTGAGTTGCCATCAGTGGAAGGCTAGGCACTGGAGTCCATTCTGGAGTTCTGCAATGAGTTAATACGTAAGCTATAAAGTCATCCCTGTAGTCAGTTCAGTTCAGTTACGGAGTCAGTTCTTGAGTCAGGAGATTTTGAGTCAGTTCTTGAGTCAGGAGATTTTGAGTCAGTTCTTGAGTTCTGCAGTAAATTACTCAGCATCTGGATCCATGGAGTCAGCCCCTCAATTCTTGTTTTTGGAGCCAGTTCTTTATATTTTATTATGAGCTGCATTACTCAAAACAATGTAGTCACACAATCTTTGATGCTATCATGTGACCATCAGAAGGGAGGCATATATTTTTCATGTTGAAGTGTACCAACAGATTGTGATTACATTATAAACTGAAATTACAGCATTCACCGTAATCACACTCCTCGGGGGTACATGGGCAAACTGACAGGTGGCATTGATGGTTTCACAAATTGCCGTCCACTCACTGTATCTTTCCTTTAATTTTTGCTTTACATTTTACACCACAAGCGAAACCGAATAATTTTCTCTCCAGCTCCATTATAGGGGCTTGAAATAATTGTAATTGGACAAGTCTGATCAAAATAACATGCAGCCAAATCACACATCCGAGTTTTGTGCATAAAGCTGCCCTAATTTCAACATTTTGATTTTCCACAGTTTAAAACCAGAAAAAGCTGTCAAAAATACTACACCTCACAAAAATTTGTATCCTGCTTTGCGACTCTGTGTTGTAAACTGTGACGTCAAACACTTTCCCATGAGCAGTCCTACTCATCGCTGAAAGTAAGAGTAGGAATAACTTTTATGTCCTACACTGAGGTAGGAGTGATTTTAGTCCCAAATGATCTTTCAGAGCGATTCCTAGCAGTGATTCTGAGATGCTTAGTAAATACAAACCCAGATTTTACTGTATGTGAGATTTCATCTTTACAATCTGTACTTATCTAATAGGCAGAGACATGTTGATAAAAACTGCTTTTCGACACTAACACACTATATGCGTAATATATCCAGGTTAACTCACCATCATCAGTCCTCCATTTAGGCTGGTGTGTCTTGGATCCTGGTTCCCCATGTCTCCTGGGCCTGTTCTCTGGTTCTGTGGACCAAACACAACGGTTAGAGCCACTATTAAACATTAGCAAACAGCACAACTGGAATTAGGGCATGGTTAGGGTTAGCTGTTTCTACCCTGATTTCCTCTCATTAATGTTTATCTACAGATTCTACTTCCACGTGTAGCATGTCCTGGTTGTTGAATCTAACATTTATTACTATGAATGATTATGAAACTACGTATGATGTCCCTGACTGCTGGTGCTACAGGCTTTGTCTGTGTTAATTGCCCTAATGAACTAAACTCTTACTTAACTGCATTTTAATTTGTTCAGACACAGCCACCAGTCTTCCTGCCTTTCTGCTGCCGCATTGATCTTTTTCTCTCTCTTTTTTTTATTTTTTTTATCTGTCTCTTTCCATCCTCACCTGTCTTATTGTTGTTACTCAGTCCTGCTGAGCTGGATGTCCAGAGACAAACAAATAGAACAAACCCTAAACCAATTTCCCTGATATTAGTTCATTCAATCTGATCTTGCCTGGAGCGTGTGTGTGTCAAAATACAGAGCAGCACCAATAGTGGAAAAGACCAACTAAAGCAATCTTCATTTACTTTATATCTTTATTCTCTCTCTCTCTCTCGGATTGATTTTGTGGTTAATCTCAGGTGCAGGCTTGCACACTGCTTGCTTTTTTAAATGTCTCTTGTAAATTGATAGGACTGCACAAAGAAAATCTATTTACCAACACACACAAGAGCAAGCATATGAACACCTGTTTTTGTTGTTCTTCATGATACTGCAGAGTGAGAATGGTGGCACTGTGGGACAATAGCGATATTGTCTAGTTCCTAATTTTTCTATTTTCTATTATTATGGACATGGACAGTTGTATAACATTTTCACTGCATATTATAATGTGTATAGTTGTGTATGTGGCAAATATAGTTTAAATTGTTGTTGTATTACAATTATGAGAAATTCTGCTCTATATAAACAATGTTTTCTAAGACAAGAGACATGACAAGAGATACGACACTTTTGGACTATATATTTGATTCTGCACGCAAGATCGAATCTGGCCTTATTTATGAGAGGGGTGTATAAGATCAGGTCTTTTACCTTAAAAAAAATACCTTAAAACAGTGAAAAACAGCACATTTTGTATGCATGGTAGTTAACTGCGCAAAAAATGTCTATGAATAAGCTGACATTAAACATGTAGTAAACCAATAGAGGTCATCCGCCAAGGTTCTGCAGTTCACTCGCTATGTAAAGTCCTGAGTAAGCTTAGGCACAGTGGGGTTGGAAGAAAGGAGGGACATAAAATTTATTACTAATGTCACAGAGAGAGAGCCACAAGATGGCTCTGGGTTAAGAGGGCAAGACTGTAGGATACAGACTGGGTGCTGATCACTTCCAGCTGGGTCACCTTATGTTAAAAGACCTGAAACACCCACAGACCCCAGGAACATCACTGAGAATGTGTCTCAGTATGTATCCACAGGATGCAGTTTAAAAGCAGCACCAAGGCAAACTGCTTACAGTGATCCAGTTCTGTGAATGTATATATACAGTAAATAAGGCATTCTGTTCTATCTGCCGACCAGGTTGTAATGGAAGTGTCATAATAAATTCCAAACAGTCCTCAGTTGAAACAGATTGTCTTGTGCTTTATCTCCACTAAACTAGAAACCACTGAGTTCAAATGGTCCAGGGATTTGTTTGATTCTGTATTGGTAATTGGCTAAAAACCACTGTCACATTTCTCCTCAAGTAGCAAACTCTGGGTTTAAATTAAATTAATATATAAAATTCTTATTTTATAATCGAGTTTATAATCTGCTTGACTGGTAACTTACTGTAAGTCACAGAGCTTTGTGGCTCTCAGTGTTGTAAACTGTGACGTCAAACACTTTCCTAGGAGCAGTCCTACTCCTCGCTGAAAGTAAGAGTAGGAATAACTTTTATGTCCTACTCTGAGGTACTGTAGAAGAAGTGATTCTGAGATGCTTACTGTATGCTCTGAGATACGTACAGGTCCAGATCTCATGTAAGATTTATTCTTTACAATCTGTACTTATTACATTTGATTTTTATTTGTCTCTAAACTCCCATTATCCCTATCCGATCAAACACCCCTGTGATGTGCCGGACAAACAAGTCTGTATCACAGAGGCTCCATCCTGCAACCGCATCCTAATGATCAGTTGCCAACAACCTGCTTGCCAGACACCACAGCACACCCCTAGAAGCCCTGTGAAGCATTGCCCCGGGGGGCCAGACCCTCCCCAATGCCACAAGGGGAACCAAAACACCTTGGTGGTTTAAATGTTAATGGTTGTATTCCAATGGCTTACCGGAGTACATAAAAAAAATACTGCATGTTCATTTTTTTCTGTACAAGTGGTCTCTTGGATACAACTTTAAAAAGACCTGCTCTAAGAGAAAATGTTAAATGCATGCCTAACTTCTCTTGCAATTTAGGTGACAAAACTGGTATGCCTAAGCCTTAGGCTGTATTCCCACTAGACCATTTTTGTATGGAAAAAACAACTGCCAGAAGTGCATTTTTTCACTAATATGAAAAAGAAATGTAACATATCTCACCCATAGCTGTCACAGACATTGAAACGTATCTCATTTAACATACTTTATAGCTGTTTATGTTCCCAGTGGCCCTCAATTCTCAAAAGTTGCTACTTTGCACTTTGCAACCTGATTGGCCGAGTGAGTGAAAATGATGCCATTTAATACCGCTCAGGGCTTTTGTGATTCTTTTTACAAAGAAAATACTGGATGAGAGAGATTTTTTAAAAACCTATTCTACATTCTGACCTCGTCTCATGAAGTTACAGGTAAATACTGTGCTGGCAGTTGAAAAAAAAAAAAAGTTACTGTGAAAGGAGCTTTAATGTAATTGTAGTGGAAAAGAAGAACGCAGGAACACATTCTTCTATACAGTATACCACATTTATGATCCACATAAAGTGAGTGAAGTGTGTGGAAGTGTTGTTAGAGTAAAGTGCTGTATAATCGACTATGGGATGGTCACAAAAATTCAGTTTTAATGTAAATGTATCCATTTTCTCCTGTGTACAGTTGAGGGTGGGGTTGGAACCTATCCCAGGGTGCTCAGGGCACAAAACCGGAGGCCAATCAGCCTACAACAAATGCCTTCGGACTGATGGAGGAAACTGGAGTACCCAGAATAAACCCACACAGCACAGGGAGAACATTCAATCTGGATCGAACCCCCAACCATGGAAACGCAAGATGACAAAAACCTAAATGACACCTTGTTCAGGAGTCCGTCCTTGAACCAGCAGCTTTGATCACCAAACCCTCTTATCATCAAATCTTTCACGTGACAGCTTACAGTTCCACAGTGCACATGATGCATGCAAGTGTGCAAGCGCCTGGATTGTGATATTCAGATCCCGGTTTCTTACATATCACTGACATTTACAGATTCCTGTTTCTTACAGAGCCCTGTCATTTAAAGGATCCTGTTCTTCACAGAACCATGATGTACAGTGGAACCTTGGATTGCGAGTGCTGTGGTCTGCTAGTGTTCCTCAAGACGAGCAAAAATGTGAAAAAATAAAAATTTGTTTTGAAATTCGAGCAGTATTGCATTAAAGCATTTCTATACAAATATTTCTATACTCAGTGTGTGTGTCACTTGTTTACTATAACACAGTGACCACTTGTGTGTGCGTGCGTAAAGCATTGTTTTTCTGTGTTTGTTTGTGTGTGTGTGTGTGTGTGTGTGTGTGTGGGTGTGTGCAAGCTTGTGTGAGTGAGAGTCGGTAAACCAGTGTGTATGTGTGTGTGTGTGTGTGTGCGTGTGTGGGTTAGTGTCATTGTTGTCCATGTGTCCATGTGTGTGTACATGTTGGTGTGATTAAGAGTCAAGTCAATGTCGGCAAACTAGTGTGTGCGCGCGCGTGTCTGTGGAACGTGTGTGTGTGTAAGTCGCCCCCCCCCCTCCCCCCCCTCCTTATCCTCCTCTCTTCTCTCTGGTCTCAATCACTACAGCTACGATTCTTTTCAAAGGTAAATTAGTTTTATTTTTACTTTATAATTAGCACGCTTCTGGAACTAATTATGCTCAGAATCCAAGGTTTAACTGTTAGGTAGTTAGTTAGTTTACATTCCTCTGTTTTTACAGAGCCTTATTTTTTACAGATCTCTTTTCTTCACACATACCTGACCTTCATAAATCCCTGTTGTTTATAGATCTCTGTCCTTCACACTTAACTGTACTTCACAGAGTCCTAGCTCTCTCTCTCTCTTTTTAAGCATTTAAGGAAAATTTGTATGTGTGAATTAATAAGTGTATCACATTATTGTAATTATGCCACTCGAGCAGTTCCAACACGGTTTTGGTCAGAGTGCGACACACACACACACACACACACACACACACACACAAAGAGAGAGAGAGAGAGAGAGAGAGAGAGAGAGAGAATTGCTTTCAACCTTCTGAAATCAGAGTTAATGACTCAGCAGGAAAAAAATGCATTTGGATTGTAAAACTAAGATGCAACTCCAGCATCTCTCTCTCTCTCTCTCTCTCTCTCAATCTTTCCCCCTTTCTCTCTTCCTCTTGGTCGCTTGCTTTCTCTTTCAGGTTTAATGCACAAAAACCACAAAGCATTTCTATACAAATTATGTTAAAAAAAAAAAAAAAAAAACTGCACAGCCACATATTATTGTCTGTGATGATATATAAAATATAGTCTGAGGTATACGTGATTCATTCCGATTGACAAGAGACACATTTGGCACACCTTCACAACCATTGTTTCTTTCAGGGTGAGTGTGAGTGTTTCACTCTGCCAGGGTCTCACGGTCTCAGCGCTGCTCCTTAGGCTGGCTTTCTTGCTAACAATGCAGAAGTAGGAACATAAAAGATTATGTGAAAGATGGAGAAAGTCTCGTTGAGCAAAAGCTGGTATGAGGTCTTGGTACTGTATGCCGTGCCCAAATCCAATAGTGACACAATATAAATCCTGCAACACTACTGAGACACTGGTGTCAGCTAAGGAGACCAGACACATCATAAAAGGTGTTCAAGGTCCATCACTTCAGATTTAGCAAACCATGTTGAGCCCACAGTGTGTACAGTGGTACCTCAGCATACGAACGCCTCGCCTGACGAATGTTTCGCCAGTTTGCCTCAGCATACAGTACGAAAGATTTTCGGCATACGAGAGACAAACCGAACAGCGGGTCGCGTCTACGATACGCGTATGTCCGGCTTGGACCTACGGAAGTCTTTAAAAAACGTGTCTTCGTCAGTGGAAGGCCAAGCGAAATGAGTTTACATATTTTTTTTGTTTTTAAAAACATCGTTTTCTAAAGCAGCCTGTGCCAAGAGGTTAAGGTTAAGAGAGATTTAAGTCTATTTATTTCATTTATTCTATACTATACTGTACAATACAAGGTAACAACTTATGCGGTCTTTTCTAAATGTTTTGATTGTTTTTACATACAAAAATATAAGTATAGTGTTGGAAATTGGTAATATTTGTAATAAATTGTGCCTGGCTGGAACAGATTATCTACATTCACATTATTCCCTGTGGCAAAATGCATTTCGCAATACGAATTTTCCCCTTAAGAACTCAACTCTAGAATGGATTAAATTCGTATGCCGAGGTACCACAGCATTCTGTCATGCTGGAACCGGTTTAAGCGTTTTGTACTCAAATTAAATAGAATCACTGGCATTGTAGATAATTTCCTGCTTTAAAGTCTTTTTTTTTTTTTTTTTGGAAAAAAAAATTACACTTAAGTTTATTACAATTTCTGGTGAATTAATGACAGAAAAAATGTCGTTCCTTGTCGAAACCAATCTGGAGAGAAAGATTTGTGATGCTTTCCGAGTCAGCATTTAGCAGCAGATAACAATGCAAAACTGCTGAGTGAGCATGTGAATCTTATACTTGAATCATTATCTCTTACAGAATACTGTAGGTGGCCACACACACACACACACACACACACACACATACACACAAATAAGGACAATAAAATCATTGATTAATATGGAAGATCCTGTTAAATCTACATGTGTGTGTGTTGGGGGGCTCTAGATAAGGAAAATAGACTCTATAATCCTGTCCTCTGATTCAAGAAATACGCAGCATGCCTGTACACACTACGCACCAACTCTCTCTCTCTCTCTCTCTCTTTCTCTGTTAGCAGTTTACAACTGCGAATAGCTGATAGTAATTTTAGCAGTATTAGCCTGATAACACAGATTGTTATTAAGGTGCTGAAATGTTGTATCAGTCTGCAACTCCAGCACTTTCCAGAACCATGTGGTAAATTACCACTGCTGATATCTTGGTGCTTACACAGAATAACTCCCTTAAAAATCCCTTAGCCACAAGAGCATCATTTACCATTATCTTCTCAGCAGTGAATCCACAAGCAAGCATATTGTTTAAAGTGTCTGGGAAGCTTTCGGCTTACATAAATCTACACATATTACATTCTCATCATGAGGCTGAGCCTGTAGACAGACAGGGTTGAGGTTTGACAGACAGACTGATGACAAAGAGCACTGTTTAGGAAAACAGCATGGAGGTGATGGAGGATCCATGTTTTTTTTATTGCTCTTATAGATGATAAAGTTTTTAAGCTCATTGTGATGGCAGGTTGAAAGTCAGTGCCTCTTCACACTGGACAGCTCCGCGCTCGAACACTACAAGGCGGACACACAGAGCCTGCAGCACCTTGGACAGCTCCTCTGTGCGCAGGGGAAGGGCAGTGCGTCCTAACTCACCAGGCCTGGACGCTGATTATGGCTCACCATCTTGTTGTCATACACGGCCTATAAAAGGACCAAGGCCAGTCCGGTGAGTATATTCTTTAAGTACCAACATTTATGTTTTTTCCTGTATCCACAGACTCTGAAAACTCTAGAAACCCTACAAGGAAGCAGCCTGCCATGCGCCTTTAAACATGCCCTGCAGCCTCTATGTCAAAAGTGCCTCCTACTCGCCTCGCCCGCCTGGCGACCAAGAGGACTCAACTTGTGCGCAACTACGCCAGGTGAACCTGCGCTCCTGCCTTGCGCATGACCCCGTAGTGCCCCTGAGATTCAGTGCATGTCTTGAGCATTACACACTATACAACACTGTTCTCGTAAAAACTATTCCAGAACAGGTAACCTTTGTGTCCTAAAATAACAACAAAATGTTTTTGTTATTGTTGTTGTTTCGCAATTGCATAATTCCATGTGTTATTTCATAGTTTTTAATAGCTCCAGTATTGTAATAGAATGTAGAAAATAGTTCACTAAACAAAAAACATTGAATTAGAACTTTTGACTGATATCGTATACTGTACATACTATAATATGTAATATTTTTCCGTAAAAAAAAAAGACTATTTTAATGTTAGCCTTAACTAATATTCACATTTCTACTGTGTATATAATAAGCCCTTATGAATGAGCTGCTACAATAGAATCAGTGCATTAGAATTAGTGCTTTGGCATCAATGTGTTATATAAAATGAATCGGCACCTTCACTTGAAAGCACTTGAAATTGCCCACCAGACCAAGTCCAAATAACCCTCTGCAGCTAGGCTTAGTTAACTACGACCTCTCTGACACATACCCATCAAGTTGCAACTCACCCAATATTCCATGTATGGCATCATCACTGACAATACCCCACATCTCCATCGACTCGGTATTGCAACTCAGCACTGACCCTCCAACTTGAACCATCAACCCTCTGGTCAGCAACCCAGAGACTTAACAGTATGAGCCACTACTGCCCCGTGTGACCCCTAGTGGCAGACAATTACTATAGTCCATTCAATCCTACTTTTATTTCACCTGTAGAGCTGTAGAGGCGTCCAGTAGTGGGCCAAACCAACGCTGACCGAGCTGACGCATTTCATGAGGTGGGAAAATAGAGCGCTGCATTTGTGTGCTGTTGTATGTGTCCTGTCGCGACCAAAACAGCAATAACTAAAACGATAATAATAAAGAAACCTAACTGGCCTGTACCATCAGGAGCCTCATAAAAGCTGCTCAATATGCGGACACTATTGTAACAGTTAATAAAATAATAATTAAACTTACATAATAATACAATAATTACACAAATAAAACACTTATTCTCTGAAGTACCCGGAAGAAACCCACCAAGCACGGGGGAGAACATGCACACAAACCTGAGGTGAGAATCGAACCCAGACCCTGACCGGACATGGAGGTGCAAGGCGCCAGTGCTAACCGCTAAGTGCTACCACATACGGCATTTTTAAGCAGAGAGAATTTAGGTTTTTTAATTTGAGCTCATTTCAGTTCACACTAATTACATCATTGAGATTTGCAGTGTAATGGACTTTGTTGTATCATCAGCTTGTTTACACTTCAATGTTAAATTCTTTAAAGCCTTAAAAAAAACCTAAAAGACCATGATTCAGCTCAATCCTCATTATACGCTAAGCGGTTTCATCTCGCCACCATTAAGAAGCTGTGTCTCCGACTGCACTATCGTCCTTTAACCTTGTGCATGTTAATACCAATCTCCGCTTTCCTCCTCCACTGTCCATCTCCTCTCTGCTCTTATCTCTGCGAGCAGTTATTAATGTGTGTGTGTGTGCGTGTGCGTGTGTGTGTGCGTGTGTAAGTAGAGCCTTCCCTGCACCGGGGAATTAAATCGATGTGTGTTTGACTGTGTATAAAGCCTCATTACTTCCCTGGGGCTAAATTGGCCGTTATATCATTAAACAGACTCTGTGTTCTTGTAGCAACCTTAAGAACAGGTTCAAATGGAAGACACACACTCTGTCCCTGGCTTAAATGAACATTTGAAAGTAGAACGTCATGAAAAGCAAGTGTGTGTATTTGATGTGAAGTAGGTGAAGATCTCACTGCGCCTGTGCTGTGTTTGTGTATATGTGTGAAGGCGCATTGGTGTGTGCTGGGAGAAGAAAAATAAATAGGAACAGGTGGACGAATGTCTGACATTTTAAAGGCTGCACACTTTTATAAGAAACTGCCCAGTAGTTCAATATCTGGAAGAAAGAAAGAGGGCTGGGAAGATGAATAGATAGAGGGCTGTTACAGCAACTTTAGGGACTTAAGTGTGTAGGGGGGGGGGGGGGGTATGTCTCTAAGCAATGGACCTGAGGTCTGGTACTTCCTCTGACCTGTTCACCTAATAAAAAAGGATTTCATAATCTCTTTCATAGTGTCTATAAGAGTAAGTAAATGGTTCACTATAATTTCCTTGTGAGAAATATGAGAAACTTCAATAAACTCCATCCAATTAAATACCAACATTTAACACAATGCAAATCTATTTATTTGACTAGCTTCCTATTAAATATCTCAATGGAAAACTAACGCCGAACGTTATTGGTACTAAGGGACCAGGACGAGCTTAAGTATTGACAGAATGTCCAATCAGAGTTGCACGATTAATGAGTCTGCAGCAGGGACTGGACAGATCCTTACAGTAATTTGGGCCAACTTGATACAGTATGTCTCTTTGCTTACTAACTCTGCTGGAGATCAGGACACAGCACATGTGTCTGCAAAGTTACAATTAAATAAGCCAATTAAATATAACATTATATATAACACTGAACATTATATACAGCATATCATTACATTATGTCCACAATACTGTATGTCCACTCAGATGATGTTGAGTATGTCCTGAGCTGCCAGCACAGCCCTAACCTGTCGTGGTCTGGACACCATTGGACCTCGAAAAGTGAGCTGTGGTTTCTGGCATCAAGCTGTCAGTAGCACATTCTTTAAGCCACGTAAGATGCGAGATGAGCCTTCCATTGAGATCTGCAGAATTTGACAGCCAATTCAACACCTCAAACTCGTGCTGTGTTCCTCAAACCATTCTCAGGGCACATAATCCTGCTGAAAGAGGACACTGCCACCCGGGAATACCGTTTCCATGAAGGTCTGGCTTGTTTACTTCTTCTGCAGCAATGTGTCGGTACATGTACATGTGAAAGTAACATGAATTCAATGAATGGTGGGATCCAAGTTGTCCAGCAGAACATCACTTAAAGCATCGCATTGCCTCCCCTGGCTTGCATTCCTCCCATAGTTCATCCTGGCATCATCTCTTCCCCAGATAAGTGACAACCAAACACCTGGCCATCCGCACGATGTAAAAGAAAACGATCAATCTACATACAGCCTACATTGTTCCACTGTTCCATGGTCCAGTTCGGATGGGTTCACATGCTCATTGTAAGCACTTCCGGTCAGTAGACACGGGTCAGCATGGCCATCCTGACTGGTCTGCAGCCATGCAGCCATATACAAAACAAACTGTGATGCACTGTGTGTTCTGACAGCTTTCTTTTTTCTTCCTTGTAGCACTTTTGGTAGGTCCTGACCGATGCAGACTGAGAATATCCCACACGAGCTGCAGTTTGAGAGGGTGCTCTGACTCAGTCGTCTAGACAACATAACTTGTCCCTTGTCAAAGTCGCACAAATCCTTGCACTTGTTCAGCTTCACATCAACGGCATGGAGAAAAAAGTCCACCTGCTGCCCAACAATTGTTGCATAAACATCATAAGAGAGACCCAGTAATACTCAAATTATTTTAATTAGGGTCATCAGTAATGCTCAGGTTATGTTCAGGCCAGAGGGGCTCATTACCTTCTTCAGCTGTTTTACACAATAATTAAGCGTGCGGTTTTTACAAACTATCCAAATGATACATCTACATGCCTAATAAAAGGGGGGGGGGGTATATACAGTACAGTACATCACGTTAATGATGCTGCCTTCCCTACATGCATGTATACCAGAAAAATCATGTACTTTTCAAGCATAAACACCTTGCCAACACAGATTTTCCTCTTATTTATTATCAACGAGTCTACACGTGGCCAGAAATCTGTTAATCTTACCACTACATTAGAGGGCAGCGTAAAACACGACCCTCTACCACATACATGAGCTCAGGGACACCACTGATTGGCTAATGTTGCTGTGATTGACAGAGTGCTGGGTCTGCAGTCCCTCTCAATGAAAAAGAAAGCCAATTTTTCTCCCCTGACTCCGTGCCAGAGGCGGCTGTGTCATCGCCTGGAATCAGACTCGTGGTGTCTTGATGACAGAGCGAATGCACTTTTGTTGCCCCACTCCTCACCCAACATCATGATTGGTAATAGGAACAGATTTAGCCAGTACCTAACACTTAACCCTGGCACTAGTAATCACTACCAGAAGTGTTCTTCGGTTTCCTTTCCTAACGGATATACTGCTGATATAGTGTTATTGGATCTCTATGTTCTCCTAAAACCAACCTCATGTTCCGCTAAAGGGAAGACAAAATCTAGAACAAAAATCTAAGTCTCCACACTCCCAGCCTTCAGTGCTTTAATGAGAGCAGATACTATATAGACCCCATTAGAGCTTGAAGAGGCCGAACATCTGTAAGTGAAGTGGTTTGAAGGCATGCGCTTTCATCAGACTCGATTCTTCATCTGTTTGTCTGTTCAACATGTTTTCTCTAATTGGCCTTGACACATCAAATGTGCAAGAAATAAGTGCAGATATAAATGACCTATGATTTAATCCGTGTATGATTCATGGCTTCTGATATCAAGCGATGAACCTGCTTTCGCTGCATGAAAAGAAGCTCCTGCCCTACTTTGCACAAAACACACCCTGAAGGTATCATGGTAGTGAACCACTCTGTCCCAGGTTGCTGAGAATACAAAGTGTAATCTTTTTCTTTTTTAATCTAACTATTTTAAGACTGGATCTTTTGAATTATTTTCTAATCTTACTGGCAGATAGTTACATAAACTAAATCTATGGCAAATAAGATTGATTAAGCTCATAAGATTAAATTTTTTAAAAATGAATACAGTTCTGTGCAAAGGTCTTGAGCTATTCAATTGTGTACATCAAATTAAAATAGGAACAAATGTTTTATGGCAAAGGGCAGCAAAGTGCCTAAAGATTGGAGATAGGGGGGAAAAAAATCGATTCAGTTACGTATCGCAATTCTTTTGTTGGCAATTCATCTATCACCACACTGACTCCAGAATTTATCCACAGTAGGTTTGTATTTGAGGTAGTAAAATGTTGCTGTTCCTCTAGAACCCTACAGGTGGTGAGGTCTAAACTACTCACACTTTGGCAGGCAGCACAGCTTCACTTGTGGAGGGGGCAAAAATTTATTTAGAACTGCAATCTAAAAAAAACCTGTAACTTCAATAGTGATATTTATAAAATTGTGATCGCAATCCATATTGAATTTGCACCTAGTTATCGTGATAATACTGTATCAGTGATTGCTATCCCTAGTAAAGATACAATTAAAAATTAATTGTTTATGTAATAACCTCAGCAGCAACCTCATTTCCCCTCTCGTCTGTTCCAGCATTCAGCATCTCCAGCATACTAATCACCAGCCTGATTATTTCTCATCATCAGCACCTGTGTCTCACTGGTTTATGCCATAAGTTAGATGTTTTTGTTTTTTTTTCTGATTGAACGATCCATACGAAGTAATTTATCAACAGAGGTGGAAAGAGTAATAAAATATTGTACTCAAGTACAAGTACTGTTACTTCAGTGAAATTTTACTTAAGTACAAGTAAAGTTATCCTTATAAAAATCTACTCAAGTAAAAGTAAGAAGTAGCTCATAAAAAATTTACTCAGAGTAAAAGTTACCGAGTAACTTCCCGGACTCCCTAAACCAAAAACAGTGAATAAATTCCCTCTTCCCAAAATAAATGGCAGCCACGCCCCTACTAC
>JAQQZT010000012.1:10645394-10660809 GCA_030068275.1 Clarias platycephalus
GTGTGTGTGTGTGTGTGTGTGTGTGTGCGTGCGTGCGTGCGTGCGTGCGTGCGTGCGTGCGTGCGTGCGTGTGTGTGCGTGAGTGAGTGACCTGGTGCAGGACTGGCTACCATAGCTGAACAAATATTATCACTCATCTGGAGCTAATGAGGAGATTTACAAGGGATAAATACACAGACAAACTCACACACAAACACGATCAGAGGGAATTCCATCAGGAGGCGTACTGTACGGTAGCTCGATCAGGAGTGAGACAACGTCCTTTCAGGAAGCAGACACACGGTTCCTCCAGACATGTTCGCTGTCCTTGGTGCTGAAGCTCCTCACCCCTTCTTCTATCACTAACAGTGGTCATGTCCTATGTTTGTTTTTGTGGCCTGGTTACATTGCTTTGAGATGCCATGGCTGATTAAACTCTTTTTGGCCCTTCTCTCTCCCTGTAGTTTGAGAGCGGCCTAATGGCCCTACACTGAGAGGAACTTACTTGCTGCACTCAGCTTCAATATCCCTGTGTGATGGATGTGTCTTTGGGCTTTAGGAAATTGCCCTGAAAATCCACTTCCCGAGAGACAGCAGAGAGCGTCAGAGTGTGGAAAGAGAGACGGACGGTGCGTGTGTGTGCGCGTGCCTGTGTCAGAGTAAGAGAGTAAAAGAGAGAGAGAGAGATATCTCACAAGTAATCTTGTATAGAATATCAACACGTATTTCAAATAACCAAGGATGAATTTTCCATTTAAACATTAAACATCTACCAGAAAAAGAGAAAAGAAAAAGAAAAAAAAACATCATGTCAAGGGGAACTAAATCCATCAATACTAGCGGGCAAGACTGCACTTGCTAGGATAGCTCTTCCAGAGTCAGTCGTTTTTAATCATTAAAATGCTCAGGGAAAATGGTTCAAATTGGGATGCACCATCTCAGGAAAGCTAAGTAAGTAAAAGAGAAAGAGAGACAAAAAGGCTCCAACTTTGTGACCAGTAAAAGCAAAAACTGTATTAAGAACAAGTCAATGCCGGGTGTTAATATCTAGGATTCAGAAGGTCACAGGTTCAAACCCCAGCACCACCATGTTACCACACGTTTGGCCCTTGAGCATGGCCCTGCTCAGATATATAATGAGAAAAATTGACGTTTGTCTGGATAAGGACATCTGCCGAACTTCATACATGTAAAGTCAATGCAATTTTATTTGTAGAGCGCTTGTAACACTGATCATTGTGGTGAAGCAGTGAAACTCAATCTTTACAGCAGTGCTGATCAGAAAAGCAAGGAGACAGGATTCATTTTTGATTATAAATGTTATAATTATAAATCTGATGTGCTTTTCTTCTGTTGTCAAAGATGCTATTGGTATTACTGTACCATCAGCACCAAAGATCTAAACCTAGACTAAATACATTCAAAGTATTTGTTTTTGCAACTTAAGGCCTCCAAAGCCTTCAATGAAGGCATTATATCTCTAAATAAAACAAATTGTTGTCACTTTAATTATTATGGGCACTGGTGGCTCAGTGGTAGGTGTTTCGCCTGCCATGCGGAAGGCCCGGGTTCGATTCCCAGCCAGTGCCCAAACCCCAGCCACTGGTTGCAGTGCCGGTCCCAAGCCCGGATAAAAAATGGGAGGGTTGCGTCAGGAAGGACATCCGGTGTAAAACCTGTGCCAAGTTGTAGTGCGGACCGGATATTCCGCTGTGGCGACCCCTTGCCGGGAGCAGCAAAAAGACCAACAAAGTTGTCACTTTAATTATTGTAATACTCATAAGTCAATGGCAATTTGGACACCGGGGTGCAAAGAGAAAAATCAGCCAATCAGGAATTTTCTCTGCTGTCACTATGAGTTTACTGAACACAGTGTCAGACTTTTCTTTGCTAAGAGTGGATGGCTGTAGGATGTAAATCAGCGGATTTTATGATTTATTTTATTTTAGATTTGTCATACTTTAAAGACTTTTGTTTTGTGTGAGGTTCCTCTTTGATCTAAGATACAACGCCACGCTGTTAGATTTATTAAAGCCAAGTATACCCCGTATGATCGGGTCATTGCTCTCTTCGTTCTGAAGGAAGGATGAATGGATTATGTTTTCAATAACAGAAATGTTGAGCTCATATTTTGTTTGTTGTCAGTTGTTCGATAAAATGATCCCAACGTATTGCAGCAGCAGCACTACACCGATGACTATAATGCTTGATTGTAATCAATATACAGTACAGAGTCAGCCAAAAAATTTATACGACTGTGAAAATAAAAGTAGTATGATGTATATTATATTAATGCAATATAAATAATTGATATATTATTCCATTGCAGATACTTTTCAGCTTTTTACAATCTTTTTTGCTAGACAAAATGTTGAAAGTGCTGTTAGAGAATAAGTCAAGTAGAATTCTGTAACCACCAGCTGTGATTGATTGAATGGGATTTCAAGGTGAGTCCAATGCATTGGTGGAGTAAGTACGAGAATGGGGGGATGGAAAGGAAAAGGTGCCAGTTAAACACAGAGCAATAGATCTAACATACAGACCTAAATCTCTGCAAGCATAGTCCACACGCTTTCACACACAATGATGAAAGAATAAAGCATGGCTTGTACAGAGCATGTAAGATGGGGGGATCGGTGTGTTATGTACGTAGGCCTATGCTGCGGGTTGGCCAATGTCACCGTCTCTGTTCAGTAGCTGATAAGAGAGTCGAGGGAATGCTCTCTGACCTTGTCAATCCTCTCTCTGGCACACACTCTCTTTGTCACCCTCGCCTCAGTCAGTGAGAACAGACTGAAGATCCCCAAGGGTGGCTAGAGGTCAGATTTCTCTACGGCTAAAAGCATTCATATGGAATTTTTGCATTTGATAAAAGCATGTTCCCTTCAGGACATAGAAATCTGATACGGCTTTATAACACTGCCGCTCTGTCGCTATATCTCATCGAATTACACCTGCTTTTAGGGCTATGGTGCTAAATAGTGTATGCTTTAAAGTATGCTCTATAGTACGTAGTCCATATGCCGTACACAGACTCACTCAGTGACGTTTGGCCTCCAGCTCAGTATAGACCCTTGGGCTGTCACCCACATGGATATACAGTAAAGGTTGCTTCTGGAGACTACTACCACTTCAACTGCTGCTCCTGTGGCAAGCACAACAGCGTGACTCTTCTCTTTCTCTTTTCCCAGATCCACACTCATTATACGTGGTCTGTCTGGAAAGTATGACTAGATTGCATGTACTGTAATAAACTCCGGATCACGCTTTCAGGTCTCGTAATGTCAATCACCGTTACCGCTGCATTGTTGATTGCAGCTCGTACTTCTTCAACATCATCAGGTCTTGTGCCTGTTCCAGGTCTTCCAGAATATGAATCACATTTAACAGATTCTCAACCGTCAACCACAACGCGTTTGTGCCACACTTTTATTTGCGCTGCACTCATTGCGTCACACCCGAAAGCCTTCTGAAACATCTGAATAGTTTCCACAGAGGAATGTTCAAGCTTAATGCAAACTTTGATGCAGATTCTTTGCTGTACCAGCTCAGGCATTTTAGGTGACGTCCACACAGTACACATGCTCACTTAACTAGTATAGTAAAGTCGACATTATTCACGCGTGCGCATTCCAGTCCACTCTCCACTCTACGCTGTCCTGCAAATCGTTTTTGTTATATTAACAATGGCTCGACTGTTTCTAGGACATTAAATAAACTACCAAACTATGCACATTGCCTACAATTGCAGCATTGCAATGGCAATATGTGTCTTTATAGTAAAGCATGAGCTGCCTAAGCTAATTACAGTGCCTTGCAAAAGTATTCATACCCCTTGAACATTTCCACATTTTGTCATGTTATAACCACAAATGTAAATGTATTGTATTGGGATTTCATGTGATAGACCAGCACAAAGTGGCACATAATTGTGAAGTGGAAGGAAAATAATAGCTGGTTTTCAGATTTGTTCATTTGTATTCAGCCCCCTTTATTCTCATATCCAATGGAACCAATTGGGACCAAAGGAGTGTCCTGTGTGTGCTATAATCTCTGTATAAATACAGCTTTTCTGTGAAGCTCTGAGAGATGTGTTAGAGACAATTAGTGAACAATGGTATAATGAAGCCCAAGCAACACACCAGACAGGTCAGGGATAAAGATGGGGAGAAGTTAGATTAAAGTAGGGTTAGATTATTAAAAAAAAAAAAAAGATCATAAACTCTGAACATCTCACAGAGCACTGTTCAATCCATCAACTGAAAATGGAAGAGTGTGGTACAACTGCAAACCTACCAAGACATGGCCATCCACCTAAACTGACAGGCCGGGCAAGGAGAGCATTAATCAGAGAAGCAGCCAAGAGGCCCATGATAACTCTGGAGGAGCTGCAGAGATCCACTGCTCAGGTGGAAGAATCTGTCCACAGGATAACTATTAGTCGTGAACTTCACAATTCTGCTCTTAAGAGTTGCAAAAAGAAAGTCATTGTTGAACGAAATCCATAAGAAGTCGCATTTGCAGTTTGCGACAATCCATGTGGAAGTGCAAATGGGACTTCTTGTGACTTTCTGTACACGCTTTATCACTCGACATGCTGACAATTCATCTGATCAAATTAACCAAAGTGCCATCAATGCCATTCCTATAATTTCCAGGTTTTGTCATCCCTCAGAGACGCTAGGGAGATTTAATAAGCAGAGCCGAAATGAAGTGCACATATTGCTATTGCAAAGATTTGCAAAGGCAAGTTATTACATTATGTCCAACCTACATGAGGCACCATGCAGTGCTGAAGGTGCATTTCAGTGAGTCAAGTAATCTCAGAGGGTTAAAACTAGAAATGAAATGTCAGAATACATTTGTACAATTCCTATTGGAGAAACCACACCAAGAACTATAAATAGGATATTAGAAAGAAAATAAAACGAACAACAACATGGTGGCGTGATACATATGCTTCAGACTGGTAACATCACAAATTTTCCCTAAATGTTTTATACCTCTTTTAGAACACGCTTTGGTCTACAAAAGACAAAACAATCAAAAAATATTTGTTTACAAAAAAAAAATTGCATATATTTTATTTTTCCCATTTTCTCCTTGTGGTCATAACAATTTCCACCAGCATGCTTTCGCTATCTGTCACATGAACACAACCAAGGAGGAGACCGAAGTATAATGTGATTCCTCTAAAGTGCACACTGCAAAAAGTGATATCTTAACAAGTGAAAATATCTAATGATACTTTTATAAAAATTTCTGGACCCTCGGCATAAGAACTTGTATGGACCAAAAAGCAGTTTCTGCATAGGAGTGATCAATACTTTCGATCTCAAAAAAAAACAAAAAAAAACGCTGTCCTGTGATACTGTCCCAGTGGTGAGTAATCCAACTTGACCTATCCACAAAGAGACAGGAGGATTTACAGTCTTATGCAGCACTGGGAAAAAAAGATGACGGCTGGTCATATGCCTAAAAAAACATTGGAATGTTGGCCTCGCGGCTTCTGTTTAAACATAGTCAGCTGACCTCCTTACAATACAAAATTTCCGAAGATGCGGGTTTCACGCCTTCTTAAGCCCCCGGAAACCAGCATGCGACGTGCGATCATTAAGTAGCACTGGTTAGCTCCAGTAATAGGAGCAAGTTCAAGAGAAAGTCAAAGCCAAAGAAAAATCCAAGGCAAAGACAAAGAGAAGAAAAGTCTGCATGAAAAGAAAGAGGAAGGAGTACACGAGAGAGAAAGCTTGCCCAAACAAAAAGTGACAAGATATAGAAAAGAGAAAAAAGGTGGCATGAATGATAAAGTGAAGAGAAAACTGAAAAGAAAAAAAAATCAAAGTGAAAAGATGAAGAAAAGAGAAAACCCACTAAATGGATGACCTCGGCTCGGACAGGCGAAAGAGATGCAGTTGTAAAGTATAACCGTGTCTTAAAGAGACGAGGGAGTTTGGTTTTTTTTTTCATTTGAGTTTTGTTTTAATTATCATTTGGGTTCGTTTGTGTTAATATTTAATAAACCCAATTAATCATCCCAGGTTTTCTCCAAACGGGAAGGTCTTCCCGAACGTGCACATAACTCACACAAGCTCACATTACACTGACCTCCTCCAAAGCCCTGCAAGAGGACTCTTACATTCACTATTACTGTTAAGCCCACACCACGTAACGCTTATGTTAAGAAATTGTAAATAAATATGTCTAGACTTAAGGCGGCACGGTGGCTTAGTGGTTAGCCACCTTGCACCTACATGGTTGGGATTCCTGCCTCGGGTCTGTGTGCATGGAATTTGCATGATCTCCCTGTGCTTAGCTGGTTTCCTCTGGGTACTCTGGTTTTCTCCCACAGTCCAAAAACATGCAGATTAGGATAACTGGCCCTGCGATGGATTAGCACCCCATCCAGGGTATATCCTGCCTCGTGTCCTAAGTCTCCTGGGATAGGCTCCAGACCTAAAGTCACTGAATTGACAGGGGAGAGAGAGTGTGCCATCTATCCAGTAAGGCATCATTAAAGCCATGTATGTTTTATTTGGGCATAGAATCCCTACTTCTCAATCTTTTAATAAATATATGTGTATCAGCCAAGTCAAACTAAAACTTTTTTGCCAGATTTACACAATTTTGCTCATTTCTGTGTACCCAAATATGCATGTTAATCCCATACTGATACTATACCGCTTATGATGTACAGGGTTACCGAAGGCTTGGTGCCAATCCATCATAGGGGACACACTCACTCACTTACACACTACCAGCAATTTGACAACATCAATCAGCCTCCTCTATACTCTATGTCTTTGAACTGTGAAGGAACCACAGTACCTAGAGGAAACCCACGAAGCAGAAGGAGAACATGCACGCAGACCTGAGGCAGAATTCGAACCCTTAACCTGTTGGTGCGAGGCTACAGTGCTAACAACCGCGCCACTATAGTTGTTACTGACTTAAATATAGTGACCCAAAAAAGTGCACAGACAGCTGGGAACAAGAAATTAACAATTATGGTACAATTTAATGTATCAATTTAATTTACAATCTATGTATCACAGCTACTGTATGTGCAGACATATTCTCCATACTGACATAATGTTGCTCACAAGCTCTTATAACGCTGTAACAGTCAGTGTTATGCATGAATGCGCTAAAAGAGCGTCGTCCATCGAACAGCCTCATGTTTATGTGAATGATGAACCGAACAAATCAGTCGGCAAATGAGAAATGTAAATGTGAACATCATTAACATGGCGAATGAGCGACGAAGGCTTTGTTCATTCCATTTTTAATATTGTTAATATTCTGTGACCTGAACCTCCATGCATGCAGTGTTGTCAAATTGTGTGGGGGAAAATGGTTTGGAAGAGGATGAACAAATTTTGGGCTGGTCTGAAGTCAGTCTGCTATACTGTGTGTGTATATATATATATATATATATATATAAGTCTAACCTAAGTCGCTATACTCCATCCAATCAGTCACCATGATGCTAATCCACAGGCAAGTCCACTCCCAGAATCATTACGGTTATTCATATTATTCAATCATTAAGATGCCGAGAAACCCCAATCCATCCTTTGTTTGTCATAATTAAATGATTGTTCCTAATTGTATTGTGTTGGCATTGTCTTCATTACATTTTACTTTTAAATAAATGTTTTTTAAACAAATAATGACTAGTTATTATGAAATGTCCTCGAATGTATAGTTAGTTCCTTTCCTTGAGAACTAACATACAGTAAGGATGAGTTTTTGGGGTGCCTGTTTTGATGATGAGCCTTGACCCGATGGATTAGTTGCAGAGTGCATGGAAGAGATGATGAGTGCAAAGGCTGAAGATGGTCCCCATACCGCATATGAACAAAGGCCCTACAGTGCAAGGCCCTGAGGTGTCCAGTGTGAGGTGTCCAGTGCGTCCAGATGGATGTTGGCAGAGAGACTTCCCATGCCAAGTCTCAAGAGCTAAGTCTTTTTTTTTTAATCATGCCGTTTAGCCCAGAGTTGTTTCCTGTTACTGTAATCAGAACCGAACCCCGTTCTGGTCTGCCAGAGTAATCCTTGCTTCATGCCAGCCCCAACTTCTGCCTTCCTCTGTGCTATGCTGTGCCCAAATAATGCCATGCTGTGTTTAAACCATGCCCTGCTCCATGCCATGCTGTGCCCAGATCATGTTCTGCACCCATGCCATGTTACATAAATAATACTATGCTCTACCCAATGTAAGCCCTTTTCTATCTCCTCACCATCTCAGCCTAGCACAGCAGCACCCTCTGGCACCACAGATGTACTGCTGTGTCCACCAGCTGGGTTTGAAAACAGTGTGCTTCTTACACCACCTGGCTTTGATGACGTTGTGCTCACTCCATCATCATCCCCTGCACTGCAACCCAGGTTTCAGAGCGTCATGCTGACACCCCCACCAGGTTTCCACAATGTCATGCCTGCAGCACACCCTGGCTTTCCTGAAATCAAATGGGCTTCACAGCCCCCATGCCAAGTCCTCACTCAGCCCTCAGGCGCGTTCACATAAACGTTCTTCCAAATTTTTAGGATTTTCATGGATAGCACATTTCTCGTTTAAACAAACACTTTTGAGAAGAACGTGTAAATGAATCTGCACATTCATCTGTTTGATAAATGAGTTCAATGGTTACAGAATGTTCTCAAAACAAGTTCTTTTCTATAATTGCTCACATTATAAAAAGACTTTCCTTCACTTTAATTAAATAGTAAAATGCAGCTTGTCATGGTACTGGCAAAACAGAAAGTCCTTCATCCTTAAACTTGTTTTTGTGGCATAAAACTGAAAAGAACAGTTTTTCCTTTATGACTTTAGTGCTGGCATAATTGAAGGCAAACTATAAAAGAGGTGACTTCAGATTAGTCTAATAAACACAACAATAGACACATACCACATATATGCATAAAATCCGTGACCCATTAAATCAAGTCAGGTATAATGTCATACAGGTTAGCTTTGTGCTTTGGTCATAGAGTGCAGTAGGTGAAATGCATAACATTTTTTATTTGATTGATAAATTCTTTATCTTCCTGATCCTCCAACTGAATTACTCAGTCACTCACTCATCTTCTATACCGCTTTATCTTGTATTCAGGGTCGCGGGGACCTGGAGCCTATCCCAGGAGGCTTAGGGCACGAGGTAGGGTACCCTGGACAGGGTGCCAATCCATCACATGGCACACACACATACACACACTACGGGCAATTTGGGAACGCCAATTAGCCAAACCTGACAGTGCTAACCACTACACCATCGTGCCGCCCCAACTGAATTAATAAAGTTTAATACATGATTTGATGTGACAGGTCATATACAGTGTAATTCTAGCACAACACTGTTAAAAGCCTGATTCCAGTTGGTCAAAATGTATCAATAAGGTTGAGCAGAAATATTGTAAGCGATAACATGAAGTCATGCATTTTGTGGATTTTCCACAATGTTAATAGATTAAAAGTATGTGTCATTCTTTAATAAAATAAAACATGTTTACACTGGGTGACCCAGTGGATTAGTGGTTAGCACGGTTGCCTTGTTCTTCTAGGATCCGGGTTCGATTCCCGCCTCGGGTCTGTGTGCATGGAGTTTGCATGTTCTCTTCCATGCTTGGTGGGTTTCCTCTGGGTACTCCGCTTTCCTCCCACAGTTGGCATTCCCAAATTATACATAGTGTGCCTTGCAATAGAATGGCACCCCATCCAGGGTGTACCCGCCTTCTGCCCAAAGTCTTCTGAAATAGGCTCCAAGCCCCCCCGAATAAAAATGACTGCAGAAACAGGAGGGTGGAATGCCAAAGCTGTGTCAGTTATTCAGGGCAGCTAGCGTGAGATCTCAGTGTGAGGGTGTGAAACTTCTACGCTATGACAGACTTATTGTACAGTTTGGCTTTCTTTGATCAGCATTATCAAGAGAGCTATACCTTTCTATTCACCCGTCTACCTGCATGTCAGTGTCTCTTAGCCTTCCTCTTTCTTTATCCCTTTCAAAAGATATCTCTCTGGACATCTCAGTAAAGTGTTCCCTTTACTTTCTAACACGCACACATGCACACATTAATCTTTCTAAGGTTATTGCTCAACTGGATGCGCTGCACAGATTAAGATCAATAACATATTAAAACACAGATTCCACCATGTGATTCCATTGAAACAAGGAGAGACACGACACACTCTCACAACACATCTCCATACCTTTGTCTTGTGCTTTGCTTGGGACCCAGGTCCTGACGTAATCATCCTATGGAAAGACAAAATGAGACTCCGTCAGCTTTGAAAGGAAAAACCGTGTAAAGATCGTCACAAATATAAACACTATGTGTGTGTGTGTCTGTGTTTGTGTGGATGTAGTTAAAACTGTGTATGAAAGCTTCATCGGCTTCATTCGGTTCTGATTATTGTAGAACATACATATATAAAAAAAAATCCATGATTGGATCTCATTTGTGTCCCTTTGGTATTCTGAAACATTTAATGAATGTTCAGTGCTGTGTTCAGAGACTCAACAGGGGTTCTGATCTCATCTGTACACTACAGACTGATTGGCATTTGCTAATTGTGTATAGTGTATGACTGTGTGTGAGCATGTGTATGCCTGAGGGTTGCTAGAGGTTGGGGTCCTCAGCCAACCTTTGCATAGGGATGTCGGCTAGGATAGTCGGAGGAAAGGATGGATGGGTGGAATTAATGTTCTGTTAGATTCAATACTAAAAATCTATCAAAGGACTATAAAATTATAAGACTTACATCGGCTAATTTGCCGTCGACCATAATCGCACTCATGAGAGTTTCTCAGAAATTCGACAAGAGCCGAAGAGTGTCTATTTTTAGTACAATACACATGGGCTACTTTCGCGATTTGCTGACATATATGAATGTTTGTTGATCTGGGTTCTGTTCGTATCTGCAGAAATTTGTAACTCAAATGTTTGTAAGTCGGGGACTTACTGTATACACTTGTTTTAGAAATAATTATTACCCTAGATGGGCGACGAACCATATATGGTAACTTCACTGACATTGAGTTGCAACATAAAATTTACAATAATAATAATAATAATAATAATAGTAATATTAATAATAATAATAATAATAATAATAATAATAATAATAATGATAAATCACAAAAGTAAAAAATTCTTGAACTTTTGAACTTTTTGATACATTTTGAATTTAGGGTTAACATTTGAAAGTATCCTGCTGTTTCACAAAATCATATACTACCAGTTAAAAGTTTGGACACACCTTCTCCTAAATTTTATTTCTTTCTACACTGTAAATTCTACAATGTGGATGGCGTCCAAAATATGCAATACTCTCCTTTGACCAGTTGATATTGAGACGTTTCTGCTACTTAAACTGTAAATCCTTCATAACGGCTCTAATCTGAGGTGCTGTTTCTTAATTGGTGATTTCTGAGGCTGGTAACTCTAAATGAACTTTTCCTCTGCAGCAGAGGTACGTTTCGGTCTTGCTTTCCTGGGAAGGTCTTCACGAGAGTCAGTTTCATCATGCTGCTTAATGGGCTTTGCAAATGCACTTGACAATACTGTTCTTGCAAGAAACTATTGCAGAACAGCTGACCTTCGTGTCTTGAAATAACAACTGACTGTTGTTGTTGTTGTTGTTGTTGTTACTTCATTTCCTAATTGCCTACAGGTATGTGCTATTTCATAGTTTCGAAATGTAGACAATAAATAAATTAGAAGGTGTCCGCAAACATGGCACTGGTACTTTATAATGTACAGTAGCACAATCATGTCAGTTAGACTGATATTCCCCAAATGTACAGTATATATACAGTAGTGGGTAGGTATATATTTTTCCTTTTGATAGAAGAAATAATAAGAAATAAGGAGTCGAGTGTCGAGTCGAGGATTTTGTAGACGAGTGAAAGAGAATAAAGGCAAGGAGGGAGTGAGAGAGAAATACATATACAAGAGAAATATACATATAAAAGAGTATAGAATAAGCAGGCAAAAGTCAGACTGTGTCTAAATCGAGGTTCCATCTTCCCAGGATAAACTAGGCCATGGCTGACCACTGGCTTACAGCCGAGATTGACACTGAATCTTGGTAAAAATAGGACATCACTGAACTCTATAACTAGCAAATCATTTTCAGCCAAACAGCACTTCAGGCCTCAGGCCATGTGAATGCCCTTCCATTTCTCTCTCTTTCGCTCATACATACACACACACACACACACACACACTTAAAAAGTTTCTGTGACCAATGAAAAATCTCTTTGAGTATGTTTCAGAAATATTGAGCCACAGCGAAACTTTTCCACATTTTGAAGTCTACAACCTTGAAGTGAACTGGATTTAAGAAGGATTTTTCCCCCAATGTATTATACTTTAGCGCAGCTATGTTGTACTGATTCGTGGCGTTACACCGTGAGTAATTAAATCAAAATGCTAATCATGTTAGCATCATGCTAACAACATGCTAATGAAGTTGTTAGCAAAATGCTAATAAAGTTAGTATAATGCTAACAGCATGCTAATGATGTTGCTAGTGGGCATGGCTTATGAGCATCATGATGAACGCGGAAGACTGATTGGTTGACTGCTTGGTTGTTTACGACAATAGAATCCACAGTTAGGTTCAGTTTCAAAGTTCCTATGGAAGTTGCCATTATATGTCAATGGGGAAAATTTGGGTACCTCTTGCGCCCCGGGGGTACAACTTATACCTTCCACTTATAATATTATAATATATTATATTTACCTTCCACCTCTTTAGAAAAGTCATAGCACCCCATTCCCAAATAAGCCACATTATTTGCCACCTCTTTCATGGGTAGATGACGAACGGCACAGGAATAGTTGCACGTCAACATCGCCATTATAAAGTCAATGGGGCAAATCTTGGCACCTCTTGCGTCCCGGGGGTAAAACTTATACCCTCTTGCGGGGATATGTTCTGACACAGCTTGCAAGCCTCTTCAAATTTGGTGAATTTGAGATTTCTACAACCTGTCAAAGTTGGTCTCAATGTTAAGTCTATGGGACTCCTAAGGAAAGTCAAAGCACCCCATTCGCGAAGAAGCCGCACAATTTTACACCTCATTCATGGGTCTACATCAAAACTTTTGTATGGAAGAAGAAGAAGAATAAACAAAAAAAAAAGAATAATAAGCCTGTGAGATAATAATAGTAGTGCTTTGCTTCGTAAGCGCCACTAATAATAATAATTTAAAAGAAATACAATAGGATGTCATATTCTATACATATCTGGCAATTGCTGTTTTATATAAGAATTTACATTGTATAGATCAGCACGGTTCCTCTCTCTCTCCCACACAATACGAAAAACATACATTTGGCATAAAAGATGAAAGAGGACCTACAAAAACTGCTTGCTAAGGTTTGTTCTCACCAAATCTCAACTGCTCTAAATTAATAATAACATAATAACTCTGTGTTTTATTCCCACAGGCCTCGGTGAAAACTGGAAGCCGCACAATTCATTATTCATCATTATAATGATGGAACAACAATGGGAACTTTAAATGTTGCACTGAGAGATAAATCACAGCTTTGTGTTTTTATTCTGGTTCCTGGATGGACTCTAAAGAGAGAAAATTTAGTGCAGGTCATTCCTGTCTAAATTAGCAAGTGCTGGTCCATAATAACAGCCATTACGGCCATTTCCTTCCATGAAGGAACTACTAGAACAATATGAAAAAAGATTTAGTTTTTACTTTCACCATTCACATTCAGTACATTCAGGACATCAGCTGACTTTATTTTATTGCCACATAACGTTGCTGAGTCCAGACCTGACCAACTGTCTAGACCCAGATCATAACAGAGGCTTGTACAGTGGATCACTTCATGTTCTTCCCTTCTTATCCTGACACGCCCATCACTCTGCAGTAGGGTCAATCTGGATTCATTAAATCGAATGACCTTCTTCCAGTGCTTCAGAGACCAATGTTAGAACGTAAAGGATTAGATTCATTAGCAAGTGGTTTTCTTATGGCCACCCAGCTGTTTAGTCCCAGTCCTGTGAGTTCCCATCATATTATGTGCATATAGAAATGCTCTTAATTATACTACTAAACATAGGTGTGATTTCTACTGTTGACTTTTTTACAATGCAGCTTGAGCAAGCTTCCAAGTGGGTCCGGAATATGGTTAAAGTACAATCTAAACACAGCAGAGACAAGAACTTACTGAAACCCAGGACCTTAAATGGACCAAACTGTTAGAAACCAGCACAATCCATCCAGGTGTTAATAATGTGTTGGACAGGTCTTAACCCAATTCCAGTCATTTCAACAATCTTGTTACCTGTTTTTCTTTTTTTTTTTACCTTGATGCAGGCCCTTCATGAAATCACAATAACTTGTTAGAGATAATCTAAATATCTAGTGTGATCAGGTTGCATGAGGAAATGGGACATGGAAAGGATGTCGGAGTGTGAAAAATAAACTTGAGAGTGAAGTAGGAAAAACGGTGAGGTTGCCTGAACTTGAGAAAAAAAGGAAGGAGTGAATGAAAAAAGTGAAACAAGAAAATAAAATCATAATTCAAAATGAAACACACAGGTGTATTATTAGTTAAATGACTTATAAATGACTTACCTCGACCTCCTTTGTATGTTAGCAGAGAGAGAGAGAGAGAGAGAGAGAGAAGCTCTTATTATTGGTTGCTGTCAAAACAGCAAAAATCATACTTATATGTTTATTTCATTTTATACACTTGTTTTTTTGCTTTGATATTCAGTCCATAATTTATCAAATATAACTTTCGGGACCAAAGGTTCTTTTCCATCAACTGCATTCATTGCAAATTATATTATCAGCAATAACTCGAGTGATAGTCAAAATTATACTAATTTAAACATGGTTTTTATAATTCCTTACTATTTGGTACACCCTATTTTTGCTTTAATGACAATGCACACTCCAGCTGACACAAACTGTACTAGTTTGTGTAAAACCTGACCATCCATATTACTGTTGATTAGATCCAACGAGTGAACACACGCTTCAGTGGCAGGGATGGGATCAACGAAAATCTGACCTTTTGAACCAAGAAGTTCATATGCTTAATATCTCAATATAATACATGTGCTTCCATTTAAACAGGAATCTATAAAATAAAAAATTACAATTCAACAGCTTGAATGCCTACCAGTATTCAATTATTTTGCTTTAGAAGTGTCAAAAGTCGTAGTCCTTCTGTTTTATCCCAGTTTCTAAATTTAAAAAATCCCAGATTTTTAATGTGGAGTCTTTTGGATCCCCTCTGTATAAAAGCTGCTTAGTGTGAATACAGTCTTACAGATGACATGCAAGAACAGTATAATTCTACTGTGCTCCAGCTGGCTGTAACACACACACACACACACACACACACACACACACACACACACACACACACACACACACACATACACACACACACA
>JAQQZT010000012.1:10668429-10684051 GCA_030068275.1 Clarias platycephalus
AGTACACAGGAAACAGAATTGAACGGTTCTTCTCAATGAGTCTTCTATTCCTAGTCGTTCGTTCTTTTGTCACGTGATTCCCATAGACGCTATGCAGTGCAGTACACAGGAAACAGAATTGAACGGTTCTTCTCAATGAGTCTTCTATTCCTAGTCGTTCGTTCTTTTGTCACGTGACTCCCATAGACGCTATGCAGTGGAATAGATTCAAAAGAACGAACGACTCAGACAAGAAGATATGAGACGTGAGCTGCTCATTCTGTTTATCATAATACTGTATGTCCTTGTAATATTTTCATTACTGGAACTATAGCCAAAATTTGTGTACAGTATGTAGACGTGTTGGGGGTCTGTTTATTGAAAATGTAACAATTTATTTTAATTCTGATTAAAAGAATGAACGAAATGTTCATTTTGATGAAAGAGATTCCTAGAACCGAGTCACTAAAATTATTCAAACTTCCCATCACTAAACTCACTCACCCAATAGGCAATTTGGGAACATCACTTAATCGCCTAATGTGCATGTCTTCGGACTGAGTACCCGGAGGAAACCCACCAAGCCGTGGAAGAACCGAACCCATATGAGTTGAGAGTCCACAGCTCTAACCACGATGCCACTGTGCGGACTCATTTCCTGTCCTATCCACTTATTCTGTCCTAAACAATGTTTTACTCTCAGGATTTAAACCATGTATCAGCTCTATACTACAATCATATTGCTGATATATGTAGTGTTGGTGTGGACAAATCAGTAAGCGCGCACACAGCAGAAGCCATCAGTTGCATATTTTCGTGAATCAAATAGCTTCTGATACACCAATGTTTCATTTCTCCTCTCAAAAACTGTGCTCGCTCTTCGTTTTTCTTACCCGAACAAAATGTTTCATTTGCTATCAATTTATTTGAAGGTGACACATTCAAATTGGTTCAGATGTCCCGATGCTAGAACTGTACCGTAGCTTGCCGCTCTCAAACTTGCAGCATTTCTTTCTTCCAATTTGTTATGTTCAGTCCAGATTTCAAAACACACCAGACTCAGGGAAATGCCCAGGGTTCCATGTAACCGTATAGGACTGTCCTATAAATCTTATAGGTTTCTCTTTTTGTCTTTACTTGTCCTGTTTAAGAATAGCCTCAGCTACCTAACTGGTCCTGGTTTGAATCCTAAATGTAGTTAAATGGAAAGCTAGAGCACTATGTAGGGTGTAGAATCCCTTGTTCCACACAATAAGTAGTTCACGGGTTAGAGAGGGATTTAGGATTCAGAATAAATAAGGAAATTACAGTAAGTGTGTTTTTTGTTGTTGTGGTGGTTTTAAGATGTTTTGTCAGGCAGATGCTCTTCACAGTGCAGGACCAGGACTACAGTATTTCCACTTATGTTCATACTTTTGAAGCACTACAGCTTTGTCCCTTGGTCAGCTCTATCCTTTGATGCTACTGGGTAACTGTTATGAAATCCACAAGAAACTGGAATTCAAATGTTTATTTACTCGGTCCATTACTGAAACCGCAGAAGAAACACATCAGGGTTGGAATAAAACAGACCAGATACTGAATATCCGGTGACCCTAAAGAATTCAATTAACCTCAGTATGTATTAATGCACTGCTTTAGCTCACTATTCATTTATTCAGTCTTTTCCAGTATACAGGGAAAGAAGCAGGATAGGGAGAAATAAGAAACATGTCCGATGATGTTTATGAGTTCTAGGTGTCTGCATTCTAGCAACTAGTTTCTCTGCCCGATAAGTGAGAAAGCTAGATAGACTATGGAAAAGCAAATCGTCGTGAACATGTCAGGAGGAGCATCATGAGAGATTTTCTCCAAAAACAACAACAACAAAAAAAAAAATCTATCATCAATCACAACAAAAAAAGATTAAAAGGTTTTCAAAATGAGATGAATAAATCTGGAAGGATTAGTAGCATCTTGAAAATGAAGGAAAACAAACACACAAAAACAGCTGTCATAGTGATGCACCACTGCCCAACTCAATCTTCTCTCTCTCTCTCTCTCTCTCTCTCTCTCAATGGTTACACTGCATGATAATGTGTGTGTGTGTGTGTGTGTGTGTGTGAGAGAGAGAGAAAGAAGGATGATCATTCATTCCTTTCTCACACTATCTGATCTGATCCAAAAGGATAACATTTGTATTGTCCAATATTAGAAATGCAAACAAAACATGCTTTTATGATCACATTCAAGACAAAATCTTCTGTAGACCCTGTTAATAGGAGCGCTGTTCAAGTCAAACCGGGACTTGTGAATGAAAGTGTAAGTCTGACACGTCAAGCACAGTACTCTTAGCCGCAGTAAAACATTTTAATGGTATAAACTTTTTAAAGAAAGCCATTTCATCTTCACTAACCAAGGCATGGCACTCAGATCACAAGAAGCAAAACTTGACAGTTACGCTGCCTTCACAGTAACTAGTAATGTACAGTATTAGAGATGGGGATAAATTGATCCAGTAATGCACTATCATTCTCAATTCATGTCTTTACATACTGACTCCACAATAAATTTTTATACAGATTTTTAATTTATACAATATATTGTTGCAATTACAGTAAGTTGGTGAAACATATAATTTTAAATATAATACATAATTTGTAATTTCACTCACTCACTCATCGTCTATCCCGCTTTATCCTGTGTTCAGGGTCGCGGCACGAGGCGGGGTTCACCCTGGACAGGGTGCCAATCAATCGCAGAGCACACACACATACTGTACATACTATGGACAATTTGGGAACTCCAATTAGCCTAATCTGCATGTCTTTGGACTGTGGGAGGAAACCGGAGTACCCGGAGGGAACCCACCAAGCACGAGGGGAACATGCAAACTCCATGCACACAGAGACGGGAATCGAACCTGGACCCTGGAGGTGCAAGGCAGTGATGAAGTGCGAAATGAGGAAAGAAATGGCGAGAACCAGAAAAGGGTGTTTTGTTTACTCTATCAGAGCATGTAAAGCTCAAGAAAAGTTCCCTTAGCAGTATTTTTACATTTTACATGCTCACTGATAATACACTATTACTAATACGCTATTAACATGCATGCTCTATTATACATACTGTTTAAACACCATCCAAGTAATACTACCTACCAAACCACCATGCCACCTGAACTATTAATGACAAAGTATATCTTGTGGAATGACAGCATCGAATATGGGAACAAGGTGGCTGTGAAATTAGGAGGCGTAGAATGAGACATTTTATCCCCTCCTTTAGGGCTTCTACAGAACAGACACCTTGCCTGAGGCAAGGTTCTAGAGAAACACAACCTAAAGATAATAATACGTAGTGTGTGTGTGTGTGTGTGTGTGTGTGTGTGTGTGTGTGTGTGTGTGTGTGTGTGTGTGTGTGTGTAATCGTTTGTATTTTTTCCCTTTGGACGGAACTGAAGAACTAGGGAATAAAAGCATGCATCCGCACAATCTGGCTCAAGTTTTCTGGTAAATGCAGCTGTATCATTTTCCTACTGAGGATTAACGAGCAGACAGATAGTCGCAATCCTCTCACAGCATCTTGTCTTCAACTCGCTGAATCCCCTAGTGAGAGGTGTCTGTTATGCAATTTTCTGCATGGAGAAAGAGAGACAATCCAACTCAGCCGTTCCTGATAGGATGTCAGGGGACGCTCGAAAATTGTGTCAGTCTCCCAACAGCATGTCCATTACTGAAGCAGCTCCATGTTTACAGAGCAAACTCACCAGAACGCACAAGAATCTCAGGCCACACTTTTCCCAATTATATATTCTGTGCACTTTTTTTTGGCCAGTATAGAAATATTGTTTAGTTGTATGTGTGTGTGTGTGTGTGTGTGTGTGTGTGTGTGTGTGTGTGTGTGTGTGTGTGTGTGTGTGTGTGTGTGTGTGAGGGCATACCTGGGTCAGACGTGTCTGTGTACATTGTAATGAGGCCATTATCAGAGTGAACAGCTAATCTGGTTCCTCACAGAGAGTAAACACAATTAATCATTCATATCATCCTTCATCCCTCCCTCCCTCCTTACTTCTCGCTCCCTCCTTATTCACTTTCTCTGCAGCGTCTTCCCGTTCCTCGGCAGAGGTCAAACCATGTCTAAAAGCAACCGGCCACCATGAGCATAAGCAGAAGTCAGGGGGATTGCTTGTACTTGCATTTGTTTGTTATATATTTCAAAGATTATTTTCTTCTTATGATAAAAATGTGTGTTTGTGGCAAAACAATACCAGTGTATGATTAAAATTCAGAGCTAAATCCGAACAGAATTAATTATAAGTTCAGGAACAACAAAGAAAATAAACACAAAACCCTTCGAATACTACAGTATACGCATATGTTAATGATGCACCCTGCACCAGCGCAACATAAAGACAATGGGCACGGTGGGCACATGCATTTAAAGGGGACATACCAATACCATTATGACATAACTTTAGAAAAGAGGAAATTTTACACCTCCCAAAAAAAATAACCCAGATGCTGGAAAAAGAAGCATTACACGATGACATCACTCACTGTGATGTCACTTAATACAGTATAATGTCACTCAAAAAGTTATGAACAACTTTTCGGCATAAGTTTAAAGCATCGCCATGGCTAACCGGTTTGCGATATGAAAAATCAATGTAAAGATGTAAGATCACATAGGTCCAGTTTGATGGCAATCGTTTAAATTCCCTAGAAAGAGTGCATTAAATTCCACTGGGTGCATTTCCAAAATAATTGACTTCCTGTTGAGTGGGGCCCATGACATGCAATGCGAAAGTTGTCTAGCTCAATGAGCTCTAAATGTGTACCAGGTTTTGCATGCATACTGTCTGTGCAAGTTTGTATGAGCTATGCATCAAAATCTAGTGTGAGGGCCCTGTACCACACCCGGGGCCCAGACTCCCGGGCATCCTAATGGGAGCAGATTCTAAACTGTATGCTGATTGTCATGACTTTTTGAGCATATCAAGACCCCAAAAAAGCCCCGGATGCTTGTTCCTTAGAAGAACAAGAGGTCCGTCACACACTATGATGACATAAATAATAACAATAATAATAATCATCATCATCATCATAATCATAACAATACCAATAACAAAAGTACAAACAATGCATATTTATAATTACTTGATTGATTATATACTGTATGAATGAGTGAATCATTATTGTATAAAGTTTAGATTTCTTTATGCAAGGAAACAAAACATGATGTATATAGAAAAAGAATCAATAATGCGATGTGAGATGGTGTGCAGTCCGATGCATCATGCCCTAACGTTTCAGCATATCTTGTTTTCTTCCCATTTTAACCACAGAAATTTGCTAACATTTCTTTTTATTAATTAAACCATGGCAAAGTACTCTCTATTGAATTACTGTATGTATGTATTGTATGTTTGTATGAATGTTGAAGAATAAAATATATTCATAATACTCATTTACTGATAAAATAATTTTTTATATATATAATTCATTAATAAATGGCTTCTTAAACCAGCAGAGATTAAATCTACGCTTTGGATCTCACTGCACTGTAGTGTTTCAACCTCCCTGAAGGTCATAATAATGAGCCGGATCAGTTGTCGAAGGGAGCCGAGATAAACCTGAAGCAAATCCCTAGGACCGGAGTTGACTTTTCAAATAGATTTGTTAATGTATTTACAAATGTTTGTTAATATACAGTATAACCAAAGATTTACATCTTAAATGAATAAATGATATAGTGCTTGCTAATAAATAGTCTGCTACAAAGCTTTGCCTTTTGACAGAAAAATCTATGTGTTTAATTAGGTCCGGGTAGAACATTGTCAATTCACCTTTTGTGCTTGCTGCACATTGAATACAGTTCATATCCTTTCCATTGTACATTGAATGTCAGATGAAATAAGACAGATGGCCCCTGGCATACTGCACAAGGGCATGGCTTGTGCCAGTGTTGCCATCCACCCTAGAGAAAACCTGCTCTGATGAGTACAGATTTTAGGTGAGAGTTGAGCAGAGTGGCCGAACAGATGAGCCCTTAAGACTTGGTCTCTGTCTCCTGGCATTCAACCTCATACAGCATCTGTAAGACTCTTTGGATCCCGGTGGGTGGAAATGTGACTTGCCTACCAATGGCCAGCAACTATCAGTGATGAAAAGCCCATCCTTCACCTGCACATTACCACACTAGAGTTACTGAGAGATATTCAGAGACACACTGGCCTTAAGGAAATGAACTGATTTAGAGAAATCACTGTTTTACGTATTCACTACACAATGCACAGCGCTAATGTATTCACATGTAAGAACACAGTTGGAAAGTATCCATAGCACTTGTAAAACCCCAGAATGCAGTGCGGTAGGTTGGCATGCATATGTTGTCTTTTTTATTTTAAACAAACTTTTATTGAGATTTAGAAAGATACTATCACGTCTATGATTAAGATTCAGAGACTCATACAAGACATACAAGACTCGAGACGCTAATTTTTATTATTCCGATTCATACAGTGATTTCACGTATAAATGAAAAAAAAAATCCATTGTTTTCATTTATATACATCTATAAAACTGAAGTACAGCTGGCGGTAATGTAATGTAACTCGCTTATCTTCCGAGTAATGAAATGAAAATATTTTTTTTTATTGGAAACTGACCTTGCTAACTTTATTGAGACTCATGGTGACATATCTTCTAAATCTTGCACAAAATTCCAAAATAAAAAAGACATGACAAACAAAAAAAACGTGAAATTTGTGAACTCGCTTTTGGCTTTCCACTGATGTGAACAGGAATTGGATGGGTTCAGTTCGGTTTGTTCATTTATATGCTGAAAATGCATCGTACTGTACGCTGAAGCAAATTTCTTTTAAAATTTTACATCTTAAGGCAACAATTCGTGAGGGAGGGCATTCGTATGCTGAGGTTTCGCAGTATATCAGTCAAAATACAACGTATGTGTAGAACTGGGTTTGCTGTCCCTACAACTCACTGCCAGTTTTTATCACAGTCATGAATATTAATATGCAAACATTCACTGGTAATTAATACAAATTAAAGTCCAGCTTGGATGAATTCAAATCAGGAGGTGTCGATTGATCTTCTGTAACATCAGCTCATTTATTTATTTTGGGACCCATTGTTTTAAGAAAAAAACCCATTGTTTAAAAGTGCATCCCTCAGACCCATAGTTTTGATTTGAAAAATGATTCAGTTTTAAATCCCTGGTCAGTTACTGTATATGGATTATCAGTTATTGAGGATGTGGATCAAATATTATATTATAAGATTATTATCATATTTTAATATGATTCAGATTAGCAATATTGGCCATATAATTCAAATTATAAGACTCAAATTCAGACACTTTTGCACAATTGCATCTTTGATTCAGATTAAGCACCTTGTTGGATATGGAGTGATATCCCGGACATTTTTCAAAAGGAATTGAAAATTGCACAAAATTGTAAAGTGTGACATAATTCATAATAATTTGGTCGCCGACCAAGAGGGGGACATTTGAGCAATGGAGGTGAACCGAGATTATCTCATATGTTTATCAAGAAATAAACACACAAAAATGACAAATCGCATATTTTCTTACTCTGGAGTGGACAGAGAAGCTATTACAAATAAATATATTTTTAGATCTTTCCTGTTACAGCATGCTAAAGCTAAATCTGTCAGAAACGCTGCTTACCGGTGTTATGCACTAAAATGCCTCCCTGCCACGGATTGACCCCCTACATAATCTCTATCAAATATTATATTAGTACATAAATTCATAGGTTTATGATTTACAAATTGCACCAAACGAATTTGAATAAGCAATATAAAAAAAGTTTATGTTGTTTAGGGGAAAATATATAAATTATATATTTTTTTCATATACTATACAACATGCATATTTTTATATTGATTATTTATAATAAAAATCATTTCGTGTAATTTTTCATCATAAACAATATTTATTTAGTGTAAACATTTTTGTATTACATGACAAACCCCTGCAAAATAAATGTGCCACAAAATAAACATTATATGAAAATTTGTATTACGTGTCTTAATTTTCGTGTATTAATTTTTTCACGTGCCTAGGGTGAATTATAATAGTAATAATATATTTGATAATAATAATAATATGAATCTTTGTTTGTGATGTCCTCATATATTTAATAGAGATTTTGTGGGGGGTACAATCGTGGCAGGGGAGCATCCTAGCGCATAACACCAACTTTACTGCGGTTCACCTCCATTGTTCAAATGTCCCCCTCTTGGTTGGCAACTGCGAGTGACGTCACTCCCCATACAATCACGTCCCACAGTGTAGACCCACCCCTGACATTGATTGACAGGTTTCCGTGTAACGCGTTGGAAATGCAATTGCAAATGGATTAGCGATTGCGTTTGAGATTTGGCAGGCTACATGCGCGATGCAGAGAAAGTGAAAAAGCTAACGTGGTAATTGATTTTGCTATTTAAATATGACAGACTCATGACTTATAAGACATGGGAAATGCAAATGGACTTTGCTTTTTCATTTGAAATTTGGCAGTCAGTTTGCGTTCGCGAAGGCGAAAAAGCAAACGGTAATGCAAAGTTTGCAATTGCATTTGAATTATGTCACACTTTCTGCGTCCACATATGGGAAACGCAATTGCGAATGCAATTTGCAACTCCTTTTGAAAAATGTCCGGGATATCACTCCATAGTTGGACCTCTGAGTTCTTTCAAACTGAATATGAATACAGTGGAACCTTGGTTTACCAGCATAATTCGTTCCGGAAGCGGGCTCGTATTTCAAAACACTCGTAAATCAAATCGTATTTTCCCATAAGAAATATTGGTCTTTTGCTTCATATTCAGATTATTGCTCAAAGATTCTTAGCAGATCCTTCTTTTGTCTTTGAATCAGGTTTTAGATTTTGAGTTTGTGGTTGAGATATACAGCACCATGATTTAGAGGCAGAGATTCAGATGTTCTATGCTTCAGAAGAGTGATTCTAATATGATTGCATAAGCCTTTCACAAATACTAAAGGACTGAAGGCCAACTAGCAGATATTTTTACTTATGCAGTAACTGGATTTTTTTCACGATGTCAGTATACTTATCAGAGATATTGCATGTCAGTACAAGTTTATATTTCTATATGTCTCATAAACAGCGCTTTGCTTGTTATAAAAATTCTTATTAAACCTAACCATTTACAATATCTCTCGCTCTCTGATACAGAGATAAAAAAAGCAGAAGAAAATCAATGATGAAACTGAATGTAAAAGTTGTGATAGATCTACAAGAAATGTCTGGATCTATATCTCGATGGCTGAAATGCTATCACCTGATACAGGTGCATTACTAAATACTGCAGAGTAAATCCTCAGGGAGATTGGAATTGAGTGCTGAATTGTCGATCTTCAAAATCACACTCGTGTCCTACATAAAGACAGGCTGTTGCTGCGTTTGGACTTTGCAGCCCTCATCAGCAACATCCTTCCTTTACTAAAGCAAGCATGAAATCTCCAGGGAAGAGCAACGCTTCTCAGCTTAGACACTTTTCCAATAAGACATATACAGTACACCTACAAGGCACTCATCCCTCATGGGAAAAAAGAGAATTTTATAGTAAAAACATGCACTTACTCATCGAGAGCCTCCCGGAATTACACTCTACAAGAGCAACGTGTCAGTTTAAAGAGAAATTGATGTCGTAGGAAATAAAGCAAGGCAAATATTCATTCTCACTGTAATAGGAAGAAAAAGTCCAAGCAGATCACTACAAAATCAAAACAAGAATTTAATTTAAGGGTCAAATGCCAGATATTAAAGGAAGGTCAGATGCATTAGAAATGTCAGCTTTGCTGTAACATTTGCAGTAATTATATTTTTATCAGAGTTTATAAAAATGTTTAAATATCACATTATATCAAATATCACAATATGAGAAGCAATCACGGCTCTTGGTACAACTGCAGCATGGTTTTATCTATAATCCAACAGCTTAGAAAAGTTCTCTTGATTCAGCCACTTCAAAGTGCCATTAAAGCACTTTCATTTGCCCTGCCATATATAAATGATAACCTCAGTTTATACAGCAAACGCTGTCTGTAATGGAAGCAGACGGCTGTAGATTACGAGCAGAATCTCAGGGAGAAAAAAAAGGAATTAAAAAAAATCTGAATCAACTGCTTGAATCCAATTTGAACCACTCACTCATTCACTCTTTTATCATCTATGCTGCTTTATCCTGTATACAGGGTCATGGTGGGCCTGGAGCCTATCCCAGGAGACTTAAGGCACGAGACGGGTACACCCTGGACGGGGTGCCAATCCATCGCAGGGCACACACACACACACACACACACACTCTCATTCACACACTACAGGCAATTTGGGAATGCCTGTAGTAATTCCCAAGTCTAATCTGCATGTCTTTGAACTGTAGGAGGAAACCAGAGCACCCGGAGGAAACCCACAAAGCACAAGAAGAACATGCAAACTCCATGCACACAAGGTAAAAGGTCTAAAATAGGTCTAAAATATCTTTTTTCTTCATTGACAATAAATTAGGGAAAAGTCACTGGAAAAAAAAAAAGGGCTGAATTTCAACTAGTTAATTCCACTATGTAATTTTATACCGTTACTAGGGGGCTCCCACATTAAGGCTACTACTGCCACTCAGTCAGGAGGGCCGAAGGTTCCTTCGAATCGCGGGACACCAGTCGACCTTATCTTTTCGAACCTCTCGCTCACGCACCGTTGGGCGTAACACACTCGGAGGACAGTGCTATCCGCTCTTTCCGCTTGTGCGAGCTCACAGACACACCTTACTGTAGAGCCGTGGTTAATGTGGGAGCATGAAGTACCTCTGATCCCTCCCCTCTGAGAGAGCTTGGCCAATCAGCTCTACTGTATCTAGACCTCCGCTGCGAGAGATTACAGCATCACCCGGGAATCAAACTCGCGATCTCCGGATGATAGGGCGAGCACTTTACCACTCCGCCACTTAATTAAATCAATGCTTGATTTCATTTCAATTGTAGAATGTAATTATTTACCTTTACAAATTTGATGGTCCCACATTTTCTTTTCTTTAACAAATTAACATAGGCCTTAGAAGCCCCTCAAAGTGTTTCTGTAAATGCTTCAACCGAAATACCACTGTGTTTATAATGCATGTTTTCATACTACTTTTATAGTACATACAAACTCCCTTTATTTCAGTCCTCCTCCAAATGCACCTTTTCCGTATCTACTGTATGTAAATGGCGTCCATAAGGCTATCCCCTTTAACAGCAGAGCAAGCACCATGCTGAGAAGCTTCTTATATGAGGTCACAATAGTAAGACAGTAATCAGACAATCAATCTTCTTTAAGCGCTGGCCAATACAAAAATAGAAAGAAAAAAAACATGAGTACAGAACTCCAGATAAGTAATTATCAGGTTACTTGGTGGTGTGATGTCATCCCCTTGCTTTATATTTAGATGACATTTACTGTACACGTCTCTGTCCTTTTTAGGTAATTCAGCTTAAGGATCTTTCTGACAATACGAAATCCTGTTGATTATCAAAGCTGGGACAAAAAGAAATCCAACAAATGCAATCTGAAAATGTCAGAGTCCCTTCCTTCCCCTCCTCTTCTGTCTTTTTTCTTTATTTGTGTGTGTATGTGTGTCTCTCTCTTTCTCTCTCTCTCTCTCTCTCTCTCCTTCCCTATATCTACCCATTTTCTTGTCATCTGTACAGGAGTGTGTGTGTGGAAGGTTAGACATAAGGTGAGCTCTGGCCTTCTGTGTGGTTTATCGTGTCTGTCAGCAATGAATGAGGACAGAGCCGGGCGTCTTCCAGGCGTCTGAGACACAACGCATAATTTACCATGATCAAGGTCTCGCGCACAGTCAGATGCTGCGCGTCCTTTTGTCTTTAACTGTCTGCTTTCACAGAAGAGTCAGCTGAGCAGGACTGGGGTAAGCAATGTCTGCCAAAATGTGCTCTATGGGTGAGTGTGTGTGCGTGTGCGTGTGCGTGTGTGTGTGTGTTAGCGTAAGTGTATGTAATCGCTAACAAACAGCAGGGAAAAATGCATAGCTTTGGCAAAAGATTGATTTTAAATGCATAAACATTAAAAGAAACGAAGCTGTGAATAAAATGCACAAAGACTGAAGTACATACAGTGAGCACTACAGTAAACACACACACAATTTTGTCTTAATATCTTAGTATTAATAATCCTGTGTCATCTTAGCGCTCACTCTGTACCGTTTACATGTTATTAATTAAAGAACAAGAGCCATGGCCTAAGGTTCAGGAAAAGGTCATTCATTTATTTTTATTAAGCAAAGTTTTTAAAAAAAATTATAATACTTTCGCCACCAATTAAATCCATGTCAAATGCCAGCCATAAGGACAAACTTAGAAAAAGATATTCCTATCCTTGTAGAGATATTTCCTTGGAGAGAGGGATAATGGAATACCTTCTCTCTCTCTTTTCTCTGCCGCCTTCTCCTTCTCTCCCCTGTTAAACAGAAATAAAGATTCATAGGAAGACGAGCTATATTGACTATAAGACTCTACAGGAAATCGATGGCTTTCTGGCCTTTCTCACTGCATCTTCTTATGCAGTATAGATTAGGCATATATAAATAGCCACTCTATATACACTTGAAAATAAGAACATATTTAATTACACTGGAAAATACCATATTCATTCATTTATTTATTCAGACTCACAGGGATCCAGAGCGTATCCTACAAGTACTGAGTGAAAGATTAAGGAATACACAGTGGCTGAAAACACCACACACACACAAATATTCAAGCTGTTTTTTGGCCTACGGCCAATTGTTTTATTGTTTCTTTGGTCCATCGATATGCCATTCAGGCAATGGATGCTCCCCATCCTGGAGATATATTCGTTGTTCAAGTGACAGTAACGTAAGGGGTTTAGGGTTGCCACAGCGATGCATGATTGTCATTCACACACTACGGGCAATTTGGAAACGCCAATTAGCCTAGCCTGCATGTCTTTGGACTGTGGGAAGAAACCAGAGCACACTAAGGAGACCCACCGAGCATGGGAAGAACATGCAAACTCCATGCACATAGACCCGAGGTGGGAACCCAACCCTGACCCTGGAGTTTCAAGGCGGTAGTGCTAACCAATAAGCCACCATGCCAATTTAGAGTGAGCAATTCATGTTTGCTTTTGTACAACTGATGGAAATCCACATGCACAAGCAGAGAACGTGAGAAACTCACAGCTCAAGATCAAACATAAACCTTAAAAGCATGTGGCGGCAACGTTACCCACTGCTCCACTGTTCAGATCACATCAACGCCTCTAAATTATGTAGTACTCTTAATGGTTCTATGGAGATCCTAACCAGATGAAAGCATCCTGTATTTGGCATGCGTCTAAAGAAGCACACATTCAAGTCAAGAGCCGGGTTGAGTCGATCTATTACATGACCCATGACCTCAATCTCTCTCACTAGGCCTCTATTTGGAGAGCCACACTAATATATTGTATGTTGTACATTGTACATTGCCTTTTCTTAGTCATTCCATGTAGAAGCATGGGTCTCTCGTGCACAATGCAATTGCAAATTCATGTCTTTAGCTTGTTTATGACTCCTATGAACTTCGCTTGAGACAAAGTCATGGACGTTCCTAAATGCTCTTGCATGAAGGTTTTAGTCATTCACTTCATTTCTGTTCTCTTTTTACCGAAATTACAAAAGCAAAGTTGCCATTTAAGAAGGGTCAAATTATTGGGCTGCATCAAGCAAAGAAAACAACTAAGGAGATTTGCAATTACTGGAACTGGGGTAAGAACCCGCTCTACACATTATCAAAACCTGGACGGACAGTGCTGAACCGTCAACTTTGTGGAAGAAAATATCATGAATGGAAACGCTTGGTGAAGTTGCATGGGAAGGAATCAATAGTAAAAAAAAAAAAACACAGCTACTGTATGTTTAATAGTCAAAGCATGAGCATTTCCATACATATACCAAGTGATGAGAACTCACAGGATTGGTATCAAACAGCTGTGTGGCTGTAAGAAAACCACTTGTTAGTAAGATTCATCAGAAAAAAAGTACAAAGACCAATAGAAAAATCTGATCGAACCTATTTCAGAGTAATTGGTGTGTCAGGGTAAGAAGGGAAGGACAAGAAGCGATGAACCCATCATGCAAAGTGGCCACTGTACAAGCATCTAGAGGCAGTGTTATTATCTGGGGTTGCTTCAGTTGGTCAGCTCTAGACTCACGAGCAATAAAATAAAGTCAGCTGACGACCTGAATGTACTGAAAGACCAGGTTATCACATCTATGGAGTTTTTTTTTTTTTCCTTCCCTGAAGGCACAGGCGTATTTTCTCATTTGAAGTGGCCACCGCATTGTGTGCTGTAATCAAAGCTAAAGGTGACTGAGTGTGTGAGTGTATTTTTAAAGCAACTTTTCTTGCCATCAGTCTTAGTTCTCAGCACATTCCTTCGCTGCCCTGCATTGCTGCTCCTCTTTTCTGTCTCTTCCTCTGCTCTCTTACTAGAAAAACCTTTCAATTTAGCACTTGCTCTCTCTCTTTCGCCCTCTCCCTCTCTCTCTCTCCTCCCACTTTACCTTTATAACTTTACAAATACGCATTCCTTTCCTCGCTCCCTTTCTGACATTTCAACCAGTGTTTAATCAAGCAGGTGTCACTAACTGCAGCTTCACATCTTCAATCTGACCGGCTCACCCATCTCACTCCCTCCTCCATGATTCATGAGCCTCTGCTCTCTTCCTCACTGTATCGTTTTGATGAGATGCAGCTGCCGCAGTCTTTTTAAAGAAAGGCCTACAGTTTGTTTGTGTGTGTGTGTGTGAGAGAGAGAGAGAGAGAGAGAGAGAGAGAGAGAGAGTCAGAAATCAAAGAACTTTGTGTCAGTCTCATGTGTTAGTGACTGGGTTAGAACTGTGATTATGCATGAACTGCAATTTAGGCATGGTAGTGCCAAGCGTCTGATTAGAACCAGAACGCCGGTACAGAGAGAGAGAGAGAGAGAGAATTAGGAGCAAAATAAGAGAAAGTATGCATAAATATTGAGTAAAATCACATCTCTTTTCAGAGTCAATCAAACAGGAGCTTGTGCCGCGCTGCGTAATGATTTGGACTGACGATTCCTAAAATCCATCTAAAGTGCTCATAGCAGTGTTAATGGCCTTGTTGAGTTTTGTTGATAATATTCCAGTTCATTCCCATTTGCATGGTGACTAAAATGCTGAGAAAAGAATATCAAACTTGACCTTCCTTACTGCTGTCACAAATATTGTGTTTCACAGAAATACAGAATGAAGCACATGCAAGTGATGTAAAATAATTCATTATACAGTATAAGCATCATGTATCCCAAAACAAATACCGTGATAACATGTGCATACTGGATAAATTGGGGATGCCAGTCAAACAAGGGGTGGGGTTAAACACTAAAATGAGGATACAATAATTTGCCAATAATTAGGGGTCAGTTTTAGGACCTCTGCTGTTCTCAATATACATGCTTCCCTTGGGTAACATCATTAGAAGACATAGGATTAATTTCCATTGTTATGCTGATGATACCCAATTATATATCTCAACCAAACCAGACGAAATACCCAAGTTGTCT
>JAQQZT010000012.1:10698416-10710360 GCA_030068275.1 Clarias platycephalus
CACACACACACACACACACACACACACACACACACACACACACACACACACACACACACACACACACACACAGGTCTCATTATGTTAGCCTTGAACACTGTGAAGCAAATATTTCACAACACCAATTACTGATGGACTTTAAAGGTATGACGGTGACATTATGTAGCTGCACACATTCTCACACACACATATACACAAACACACACACACACACACACACACACACAGTAAGTTAAAAAATAGGCTGCATAATAAAATACTGTTTAAACCAGTATAACAGTGTAAATCTATTTCCCAGTTCACTACAGCAATCCTTGTGAAAATATTCACAGTAGAAGCAGATTAATGAAAATCACTGTATAATTAAATTTCATCACAAGTCCAAAGTCAAACTGGTGAATGAAGGAGGCATTAAACTGATTGAACTGATTTACAGACAGTGATGACAGTGAAACATTTGAATGGAGCAAACATTTCATAAAGGCTGTTTAATCCCAGCCGAGGTGAACATTCAGGGACTGGAACGCCACATCCTTGAAAATGGAGAGATAATAATGATGTATTGTGCAAGTGGTGTTTGTGAACATCATTCACAAACATCACTTGCACAATACAGGAACTCTGCTGGGAGTTATTGCCAGACCACCCGTACGGTCCTGACCTTGCTTCAAGCCATTTCTACAAGCTTGGGCCATTAAAAGTGTTCCTGGGAGGCCAGCGTTTCAGAAATGATCAGGCAGTCTGATTATGCCTCCTGCATACTGAGAAAACTTTCTACCTTGATGGTATCCAAGCACTAGTGAAATGCTTAAGTGCATTAGTGTAACAGGGGATTATATAGAGACATACAGGTGTTTTTTTTTCTCTCTCATAACTGTATTCTGTTATTCTGCGCAATCAAAAGTCCTGGATTGACTTGAACACCCCTTGAATTTACCCTCACCCTTAATGCTATGAAACAAGATCTCAGGAACTGGGCACAATACTGTATATTTCTCTCAGGAAACTCAGTGCTAGTGATCCATGAGACATAATTTCTCTCTATCAGTGCTTATGTAACATGTGGGTGCAGGAGTTTGTGGCAGAATACATGGGTGGGAGATGATCATGAGTAGAAGTTTATACATAGAAATCTAAAAATCGAAAACAAATGTCGTGACTGGGGTCAAGACAAAACAGAATTAAAAAAAGTAAAAAAATAACAGACCGTCTGCTTGGAATGTTAGGACCTCAGGACAAGACTAGGGTAATGCAGATGTTACTATTTATAGTTACAGGATATATTATAACACTTTACATATACAAAGAAACAGAAACTATGTCCTAATCAGTATTACATGGACTCTTTAGTGGATCTACTGTATATCAGTACTGTGATACGGGTCAAATAACAGTATAGAAAGTGAGTGAACTGAAGCTCACAGAATGTTTCTATTACAGAATTTGACTCCTGTTGAGCTAACATCAGTAATGCAGTGCAGAAAACGACTTATTTATTTACTACTAAACCTATTCCCTCTTGTAGTGCTCTATCATAGTGCTTTGAATTTCTAATGTAAGTAGTGATGGATTCGTTAATCCTGGGCCCCTGGGCAGACAGCTAAGCCCCACCTCCACCAACGCACTACCACTATGAGTAGTCTCTGTGAAGTGCAGAAAGCTGTTTTTTTTTTTTTTTACTGACAACCTTCTTTCTGGTTTTTCACCTAATTCCAGTGACCACATCTTCAAAATCCAGCTCTGTAACAAGCTTCGATTCAACAGCCAGTAGCGACAGCATATTAAGGCATTTAAGCTTGCCGTTGAGGTGAGTCTTCTCTGTCTCTTTCAGAGCTTTTACAGTTAATCTGATCCCCCCTTGAGTAGAAATTCAAACCCGCACTCTAATAATATTTCCAAATCTATTTCAGGTGTTACGGGCTCAGGGACGCAACACAGGTTTTGTGACTTTACATTTACTGCTTTGTTTTGTCTTTATTGCGTTTTTTTTAATTTTTTTTTATAGCACCATTCTCAAAACAGTTTAATGTACTCTTGTGGTTGAAACAGATAAAAAATATATATATTCAGCTGTACCATATTAGGGAACTTGGATATTTGGAAACGTGGAAAACAAAGTACAGTAAATCCTTGAATTGCGAGTAACGCGGTTTGCAAGTGTTCCACAAGACGAGCAAAGATTTTTAATAAATTCTGACTTGGAAAATGAACAAGTCTTGGTTTACGAGTACCGAGTATCATGTATGCACGTGTAAAGCAAAAGCAAGTCTCATTAGAGAGGTTAAAAATCCATTTTCTCTCTCTGCTCAAGGCTCAGTCTGCTCTTTGCCTGCTCTGTGTGTGCGCGCGTCATTGAACACCGTGCCCCACACACACACACACACACACACACACACACACACCCCTCCTACTTTCGCCTTCACAGACACACACACACTCTTTCTCTCTGCTCTATATACGTAGAAACACTGCTCTGTCGCGATTCTTTTTAAAGGTAAAGTGCAGGTTAATTTGTTATATTTTTATTGAATATTTTGTGTTAATTATTTTTAAGTATTTAGTTTTTTGGGCTGTGGAATGAATAATTTGAGTTTCCATTATTTCTTATGGGAAAATTCGATTTGGTTTATGAGTGTTTGGGAATACGAGCCCGGTTCCGTAACGAATTATGCTTGTAATCCAAGGTTCCACTGTAGTACTGACGTAATAACAATAATTAAGTGACAGAATCAAGATTGCATGGTAAATATACAGATGGGCTCCCAAAAAAGTATACACACTTCATCAGTTGTTATCTACCCCCACCCCCCCCTTTTTTAAATTTAATTTATGTGTAGTACAGTGGAACCTCGGATTACGAGCATAATTCGTTCCGGAAGTGGGCTCGTATTCCAAGTCAAAATGCATTAAAAATCTTTGCTCGTCTTGCAGAACACTCGTAAACCGCGTTACTCGTAATCCGAGGTTCCACTGCATTATGTTTCCTTTAAAGATTGTTGATGCTATCATGTGACCGTTAGAAAAGAGGCATGTACTGTACATTTTCATGTTGAAAATGGCCCCTCTGTATATTTGACTTCACATTGCCACAGCTGACTCACGCAGTCACTCATTCTCTATACTGTTATCCTGTACAGGTTCGCAGGAGGCCTGGAGTCTATTCCAAGGGACTAGGCAGAGTACAAGGCCACTGAGCTAACCACTATGGCACAAAAAACAGACAGCTGATGGACAGCAAATGGAAACTATACTACAATACTGACACGGGAAGACGAGCTATGAGCATTGTACTATGAAAGCTTAAGTTATATTCATATTCTGTACACATCTATTACTTACACAGATGTAGGAAATGTAGCTGCAGCTTAGCAATGAATTGGACAGGTCTTTAATTGATGTCTTTATATTCTCCTGAAAAGAGGAGAAATTTCATTTTCTCTCAGCAAAAAGCGTGTTCTTGTTTTGGGCCTGAGCACAATGATTCCTCAGGTTCAAATTCATTTTCAACACTGCCTGTATAGATCTGCCTGCCTGTATGCCTTTCATTGTACAGTATATCAGTGAACAGTGAAGGCTGAGTGAAAATTATTTTTTTTTTTTTTGCATAGATAAACTAGATAAAGGACCGAAAAACAGAGTGAGAGCATTAAAAACACAAAAGACTGACCATAAGACTGACTTATCAAAAGGGAACCAAATAAGGGTGGGCATGACAAGCCTACCCAGAAAGGCTGGTGTAATAGGCAGCTTATGAAGTGATGCATTAGTTAAAGCCCTTTTGTAGATTTCCATTACTTTCTCTCTTCCGACCTCATGCTCTCATTTTCCTTTCCTTTTGTGAAAACAAAGCCACGCTATCTGTAGGATAAGAAAAAACTGTGATCCACGCCTAGCCGAGCAAATTGAAACAGAAAAATCTATCCCTTCTGCTAAACTGCAATTTACTAATGTTAATAAACATTTCCACTAGAAAGAGAAGGGCTTGTCACGGTCACTGATTAATGTGCCCTGAGAACTGGTTGTGTGTCTATGTGTGTGTGTCTATGTGTGTGTGTGTGTGTGTGTGTGCGTGCGTGCGTGTGTGTGCGTGTGCTGACAGTTAGGAGAGTGAGGGTGTACATGTTCATTCGTTCATTAGTAGTATAAAAAAATATGATAAATGACTAAATGATGAAATGAATGATGTAATCTTAATTCTATTTATATCATTGCCCCTTAGTTTGTGTCTCCATTTAGAGCACATTATTCTACCCATATAACTGTTTATGGTAGGGTTGTTCTGATTGCAGTTTTTTTTTTGGTGTTGCATGTTGCTATAAGCACCTTAAGTATATCTGAATACGTTTTTCTGGTACCAACAATTGACTAGTTTGCTTGTTTCATTATGACTGACACCGAGAGAGGAGAGCTAGTGATGCCCTGTTGGAGTCCTGGTTGCCTATTGCTGGGAACCTTTACTCTATAATCTCTCAGGGCCTGTAAGACATGATCATATATTTTAGGTAGCATATTATCTAAGACTGGCATGGTGGTGTAGTGGTTAGCACTGTCGCCTTGCACCTCCAGGGTCCGGGTTCGATTTCTAGCCAGGTTCGATTCCTGTCTCTGTGTGCATAGAGTTTGCCTGTTCTGCCCATGCTTGATGGGTTTCCTCCGGGTACTCCGGTCCAAAGACATGCAGATTAGGCTAATTGGCGTTCCCAAATTGCCCAAAGTGTGTGAATGAGTGTGTGTATGTGTGTGCCCTGCAATGGATTGGCACCCCTACAGGGTGTACTCCATCTCATGCACTAAGTCTCCTGGGAAAGCAATATAGACGATGAGTGAGATTATCAAAGACGGTAGCATTACATTCCTTGGCACGTTGCTCTAAAGGATTTGGTTGTCACATATGATGAATTCCATGATTTCTGTCATTTTCTTGCTGCATCCCTTTTAAATTAAGATTTTCCACATCCTTTAAATGTCAGTTTCAGCTATGCTACTCACACATTTACTGTTTACTGACGAGATACAATATCATCATAACCTTTAACATGCTGTGATATTGAAATGTTGACTCGCTTAAATCAAGTCTTTGGAAATAGTGTCTTCATGGTTAGAAACTATGATTTGCAGATTAAATGTCATCTTAATAACATATGCATAGTACTATGAGTCATTTCTTCATATCAAGATTTAAAAATAAATGAATAAATAAATAAATAATCTGTGTGAAGATTAAAGAAATGGGAACAATTGCTTTACTATGACAGGCTGCCAAGTGTATAAAGACACTATTTTAAATTTGGTGGTTTATGTAACATCCCTTAGCAACATCCTCATTTCCCCTCTCGTCTGTTCCAATCACTCAGCATTCAGCATCACCAGTATACAGTACTGATCATCTGTCATCATCTGCACCTGTTTCTCACTGGTTCATGCCTTGAGTTAGATGTTTTTTTTTATGCTTTTTTAAAGATTCATAGGTCGTTGTGGCTTAATAAACAAAAACATTTATCTGAGGGTGGTCAGGTACAGGGGCTGGACTAAACATCAGAGCCAAAACTTTGAGAGCCAAAGTTTATATTCACGACATTTGGCAGATACCCTAATCCAGGGCAATGTAAATGTTACATATCATTATAAGCCTGAACCGTTGAGGTATAAGGGCCTTGCTCAAGGGCTCACAGCAGCAACTTGGTGGTGCTTGGTTTTGACCCTGGAACCTTCCAGTCAGTAGTCCAACACCTTAACCACTGAGCTATCTCTCCCCCCAAAATAGCCTTTCATGAAGCCTGGAGAACTATTCCCCAAGAGTACATTAAGAATAAAGGAAAGTCTGGCTCTTTGGAAGTAAAAATATTTTTTTAAATGAGGTGCTCAAGACTTTCGCACAGTACTGTATAAGATAATAATAGAATATGCATTCTTGCTGCCTCAGCCCTTAAATCACTTTCAGCATTGGGGATTAACTTGCATAAACATATGCATTAAAGCAAAATTTAAGCTGAATCACTAAAACCATATGATATAAGTACAAGCCAGCCTTAACACAGAGTTTGATCATAATTAGCATCAAAAACAAGGAAAGAAACTTTTTGTCTCCTCCCTTTAAAACATTATTGTTCTTAATGAGGACTCCAGGGACAAACTCACAGATTGAGCTCTGCTCCAGTCGTCAAGCTTAATGATGATGTTAAACTGTCCATTGTTATTCCGGGCAGCAGGTAACTTCAGCAACTTTCCCCGGAGAAAGCAAGAGAATAGTGACATCAAAAGTGTCTAACTGACATCTTAATCCAACACAAGTTCACACGCGAGCAGCACGAGCGATGCTTGATTAGTCAAATCCTGCCAAATCCTTTTAAATCCTATAAAATTCATTATCAGTCCGCCTTGAACATCATCTGGAAACATGCAGGAGTTCAAGAACTGAGAAACAAACTTTTGTCTCTAAGCATTCATTAAGGTGTCTGTAGGTCCAGCAGTTTGTTGTAGTGCCTTCATATAATGTCTGGGTTGTTCATAAATGTGGTCCATGTTCTATGTAGTGCTTGTGTTGTTTAAAATTCTTGATGTTGGAACTACAGCTTGTGCAAATTTTGATCCATCTTTCAGTGTTTAGACTGAACAGCTAAAAACACTGTGAGACAGGAACACTGTGCAAAGCTTGCAGTGACCTAATTTAAGTAGCTCGGTAACATTTTCAGTGGATTTTTAAGTCAAGCAATTTTAATTAATTAATTTACAAAAAGATTTACAAAAGTCCTTTTCCTAATACAGTATATACTGTATAACATTATTAATTCACATTTTATCTCATTAGAACAATACAAAACAACTCAACATGGTTCCTGGGTAATCATGAGACCAAACACGGGTTCTTTTGTTTGAAACAAGCTATTGCTTGAAGTTAACAAGTGATGATGTCACCGCATTTTTGTGGTTCTTAATTGCTTCCGGTACCAGTTCAGCACCGTGGACAGCGACACATACTGCCTCTAGGGCTGGGATTCCATGTGTTTAAGTTACTGTAAGCCTCTATTTGTCACATATACATTATGCCACAGTGAAATTCCTTCTTCGCATAACCCAGCTTGTTAGGAAGCTGGGGATAGAGCGCAGGGTCAGCCTTAATAGTGGAGCCGGGGCTCCCAACCTTCTAATCAGTAACTTTTACCCTTAACCCTTTGAACTACTACTGCTTAAACATGCAGAAGCATGACAAGGTCAACACTGATGACAGGATCTGTTTTGTAACTTTGCCTTTAAAAGCAAAATAGTGTTTTGTCCCTCTTGTATATCGACCTTAGCAAATAAGCAATTAAGTTGCATCCACTCAAGGATGGATACAAAACACAGAACACAGTCATTGCAAACAGATTGATTTTGTTGCACTTTAGCCCAAGTATCAATTCAGAATGATGACTGTATGCAGGCATTAACAGCTCTGAATGGTTCAACTTAAAAACGTTAAAAATGTTTCACTATTGCAAGACAAACTTGACAAAAAGACAAATCAAGAGAAAATATTATTGAAATTACGCTTAGTAAAATATTCATAAAGGTTTTTTTAATGATTCAATATTAAACAGCATTAAGACTGGTTTCATATTACATATCTGCTGTACCTCTGATACTAACAGCATTGAAGAAGTTTTCCTTCATGTTAATCTTATTAACAAACTCACTTGCTATGTGATGATTAGAATGAATTAGATGTATAAAGTCTAAGTTGCATAAGTGGCATATTTATAGTAATAATAATAATAATAGTAATCTATAAATCACCCACAACATGACCACTAAGTGTACATACAATTTACCCAATCAGACACAAATTGATACTTTGGTACAAAAACTAAATCAGGACCTATCAGTTTTCCGATCTGTCCAAGGACTGCATACTTTTGGAGGAAAATATTATTTGCCTGATTGTTTTGCGGTTCAATTTCACATTTATAAGCTTATACGTTTTCATCAGTTTATTGCAAGTCTTGCCAGTTCTCTAACTGCATCCTTTTATATGTGAGCCTTCAATGTCTTCAGAATCTTTACCCGCTAATTGTATCTTTTAATAATTTACAAAGTGGTGTACTGTCTACTGTATGAAAAGGTCTTCCAAGGTTGAGGTTAAACTATGTGCAACAACAAGTGCACAAGTTGACCTGGCAGAGTCAAGGTTAGGAGTGTGCAGCTGGAGGAAGCTGATTACATCACGCCTCGTTGACTTGCTCGAAAAATTTAGGAAGGAAACTCAGAGAAGAAAACACCAGATGTTCACGACATAGTGTACTAATCCCACTTTCTCTTTAAAATTGCAGAAGAGGCCTATCCCCCAGCATGACGTTGATAGTCTGTCTGAATCATCCAAAAAGAAAATCACAGAAGCGAACTACAACACATCCACACTAGCTATGACACTTGCCACTTTCTTTGCCTGTTAAGTAAATATCAACCCCTACAGGGCTTTTCTGTTGTCACTGTTTTTGTGTTCAAGCTATGCCTGGGGTTTTACAGCATCACATCACGACATCACATCATCATAGCACATATCCAACATCCTGTTATCTACACGTATATATGAAATGCAAACTCTACTTGTACAGCCTTTTGAGTTGGTTTCATGTACTGTATATACAGTGCTTTTCTTATCCAGAGGTTCAATTTGCATACCTTGGTACAAATGTCACTGTTGTTTGCTCAGCTGGTTTATTTAATTAATCAAAATCAATCCATATTAAGTCACAGTAATGTTAGCCAAAGCCACTCATCACTTACTCACTCATTGTCTATACCTCTTTATCCTGTATTCAGGGTCACGGAGGGTGGGGGTGGGGGCTATCCCAGGAGACTTAGGGCACGAGGCGAGGTACACCCTGGACAGGGTGCCAATCCATCACAGGGCACACAAACCCACACTCACACACATGCACTACAGGTCTAATCTGCTGGTCTTTGGACTGTGGGAGGAAACCAGTGTACCCGAAGGAAACAGACCAAGTACTGTAACCTGGACCCGGGAATTGAACCAGAGCCCTGGAGGTGCAAGTTGACAGTGCTACCCACTAAACCCACCAATCACAAAGCAGGAAATTTGCTGCAACGCAAATATGTAAGTGTACATAGTTTTAGGAATGTGCTAAATATTTGTCTGTAAAGCATTAGATAAATGCCTTAGAACTCATCTGTAATTACATAAAGATCACAACAGCCACAAGGAGGAAACTTGCTTATCAACCAGTCATAAATGACCAAAGTCACTGTAGTAACATCCACCATGTATAAACATACTGTACAGAGGGAGAATTTAAAGATACACCTTCATGGTATTAGGAACTGGAGGTTTATTGTCCCCTAATGTCCCTTGTTATATGAAAATGACCAACCTGATATAACTCTTTATTTGCAGCTATCAGCGTTTATGCACCATGTGTTAAAAGTGAGAATTCTTCTTGTTAAACCAAAAACATTAAGTTCTTTTTAATGCACACAGAATGTACCAACTTTGATTGGGTTTTACCAGTTCTGAAATCATTGCTTGAAACGTTCCTAATGACCTATAAACACTCAAACTGCGACCAAATAAAAACCAGTGGCATCACGTTACTTCTTTCCAGGCCGATGCGATTAACAATAGTACCGTTTCATAGATGCAATCTGGCAAACAATGGGAGTTTTACTGGCAATGCAGCAGTGTGCAATAGTTTTAAAAAGTAAGGCATTCTGACAAACAATCTGTAGCCTGTTGAGAAGGTATCATTTTAGGCAAGTGATACTCAGTGGAAGATGTAGCGTTAAACTGAATCTTTTATTTTTCCCTGTCTCAGTAATTTGCTCATATGTTTATGTACTATTTTTCCATCATCGCCTCTTATTACATTTATTTGCATGAGTGATTTCCAAGCATCCCTTTGTAATGATTTCATTCAACACCCACTATGAATTTAATGTAATTCTTGTTGTTAGTCTTTCAGCTGCACCCATCGCGTGCACATCTAATCCACACACCCTTCCTGATGCCCTTTCATTTCCCCCAAGTCAAATCACTACAGCGTTCCCTCACATACAAAGGTGTGTTTCGGTCGGAGTGCAACAATAGTGCACCAAGCGAAGAGAAATATTCACGTAAACACACATTTACGTCTGAGTGAGGCTTCAATCACGTGCAGAAGAAGGAATACAGTAATAATCAGAACAGTCATAATAGGGCTGAACAGACCAACAATTAATAAAATGAATCGACATGCAAATGCATTTACAGACGGCAGCAATGTTTCCAGCTGGAGCATTAACAGAGTGAGTGAGGGCAGTCATGGTATCATCCAAAGAGGGAAATACATGTGATTATTTACAGTGATAGTAAAATATCTGCATTGGGGTTAGTCATGTAGCACTTTTTATACTTAAAAGAACACTCAAAGTCTAACAAACGTGATTACGACAGAATCATGTACATGCGCATGAGGGAGAAACAGAGTGTTTCACAATCACACAAGCAGCACAACCTACATTATATTTGATATCTTTTCTCCCCTTCTTTTGTATCAAATAATGATTATTATTATGAGTAGTAGTAGTAGTAATGCTGTGGTTATAACTATTATTATTAATATTATTAATATTATTATTATTACCTTTCCTTTTGCTTTCCTTTTTTCTCAGAGTTAAATGTGTGTATATTTGTTTTTTTATTTTTTTTATCTATTTATGTCTGTTATTACAGTATTTTGTGATTCTGAATCTTTGACTCTCTCTCTCTCTCTCTCTCTCTCACTAATGTATGCACGCTAATCCGGGGAAATGGGGGAATTCACCCTGAGGACCAGTGGCTGATCCACTTTGGTGGAATTTTCTAAACTAAAATTTCTATATATTTTTTTTTGTTTGTTTGTTTGTTTCTGCATGGCCCAAGTTTCCTTATGGACCTCTTACATTCTCTTTGTTCCATTTAATATAATATTGTGTGCATTTTCTCTTGTTTGTTAGTGTTTTATGAATATAGTGATATATTGTTTTGTGTATGATCAAACTTGATGAAAATATAGCAATTTTCTTTGTCCTGTGGGTAAATAATTTTACTGCCGCCAGGGGCATCATAGTGGGTGGAGTGGGACAGACTATCCAGCGCCCCAAAGACAGTAAATCTGGAATGAAAGATACGGATCAAGAAAGGAAGGGATGTATGGTTAGTGTTAGACAAATGGCTGGGCACGCAGAACCAATGGGCATGGTTTCAAAAGTTTTTCCACTCTGATGCTGTAGATAGATAATGTACTCTATAGAGTGCAACAAAAATATACTCATTCATAACCCCAGTATCCGATATCACCCAGGAAAAGATGGTTACTTTTTTGAGTCTTCCTTAACCTTAACTTCTCTTCGCTCTTTAGGGATTTAATAATAGGGTGTTTAATAAATAAATCCAGGCAAACAATCTAAAACAGTGAGACAAAAGTTAAGGAGATGTGCAAACAACAAACTGAGGAAATCTGAGAAATCAAAAAAAAAAAAAAGAGAAAAAAAAAAGCAGGAACTAGGGCAGGAACAAACAACAGATTTCTAAAAACAGAGATAAAATGCTTAGTAACTTCGGATACAAATGTACGGCATGTTTACTTCACACAGGACAAGGTAACACAAGGACTAATCGGGGAAACACAAAACAGCTGTGACACATTAACAAGACAGCAGAGAAAACATGGCAGGAAGTAAAACACAAGGCACGTGGAGATGTAAACAAACTTATCAGAAATTGATAAGAGGACTTATCGGAAGTTTCCTGCGTGTCTGACGTGCGGGCCGGGAGCCGTCGCATGCACCGCTCGTCACAACATAGAAAACCCTGACGCTTTAGTGGTAAACAGGTGGAGTGATAGCAATTCTGTGTGTGCGCGTGTGTGTGTGTGTGTGTGTGTGTGTGTGTGTGTGTGTGTGTGTGTGTGTGTGTGTGTGTGTGTGT
>JAQQZT010000012.1:10725620-10765307 GCA_030068275.1 Clarias platycephalus
CGCGAGCTCACAGACGCCCCTGATTGGCTGTAGAGCCGTGATTAACGTGGGAGCGCAAGTACCTCTCATCCCGCCCCCCCTGAGAGAGCTCGGCCAATCAGCTCTCTCTGTGTCTCCGGCTGTGAGAGGAATGTTTAAGTAGTTTATATAAAATAGTTTACAGCTAGTTACATCCATCAGCCCACAGTTTCTTACGTTTCTAGCATTACATAATATTTATGGCATTAGGCAGATGTCCTTATCCAGAATCACTTGCATTTTTAACAAGTCATACAGCTGAGCAGTTGATGGTTTGCTCAAGGGCCCAACAGTGACAACCTGGCAGCGGTGGGGTTTGAACCCAGGACCTTCTGTAGTCAGTAGTCCAATGCCTTTACCACTGCCCTTCAAGGTTTAGAATTCCGACTAGTGATTGGGACGTACACAACAACTACCCTAGTTATCATGTATGCAGATCTACTAGTATGAGCAGCATGTTCGTAGTGGTCCAGTGGTAAACATGAAGTGCTCTCAGCACAAAAAAATGAACAGTTTGAATCCCGGTCTCAATATCAGTTTGGTATTAAACCTGTTTAGAAGTCATTTTCATAGACATGCGTTAGATGCATTCGTTCAACATTATCCTAGTCAACATTGTTCGACATCATTTCACCAAAGTGACATCCAAAAACAACTTAATACCAGCATTATTAATCCCTGATGGGATCAGTGAGTGTGAGTTCTTTGGGACCAAATTGTATCCAAAATAACAGTTACTCAAAACTTTTTTCATCATGGTTATGATGTAGTATATCAACATCTAGAGCCTAGTGCCATTTTTAAAAAATCACAAATGCCTAAATCAATGCTTAAATACATACATACTGACTCAATATTGTACCACTTATTCTGTCTAAAATCTAAAAAAGCCTAGAGCTTATCCGAGGGATCTCAGGTGACAAGGCAGGGTACGCCCGGAATGGGGTGCCAAACCCTCACAGGGCACAATCACACACATACGTTCACAGCACTAAGCATCCACTACAGGCAATCTGAAAGCGCCAATCAACCTACGGATCCGCATTGTCCAACTTATACTGCATTTTTTTTTAGAACTGAAAGTAAACTCATATGGAAACTTTCAGAGATAACAAAACAAAACAGATCTCACCAAACTGGCTGAGGTCTTCCGCAATTGCATCATTCGTATTCTGTTTGTATTCATTCAAACAAGCGCTATATACATGCTCCAAAGCAATACGCCAACTGTGAATACCTATCCTGTGAATATCCTTTTTTTGCCTTTGTCTCCTTCCAGCATTTGCACTGAATTGATGGAATCTCTGTGTATTCTAGGTCACTGATCATTCATCACTGTTAGATGACATCCAGGGTGCAGTGGAAAATATCAAACCTTAGACCTTGAGTGCTTCAGATTCGGCTATATTTTGAAAAATTGTATTAGTGTGAACCTGGATTAAAACCTGTTCTCTCTGTGTCTGATCTTTTGCTGAGACTGTCTAGTCGGGAGTATTAAAGCGGTCCAAGGCAATTTTTCTTTGCCTCTTGAATATTTCATGTGAATCATAGGTAGGCTGTTGATTCTATTCGATTTGATTTTGGTGCAAGGCAATTTTTTATTCAATTCGATTCAACAGAACTGTCTGATTTGTCTCAAGCTGATATACAGTGTGATTCACTCGAAAGAGGCCCCGAATAATCTGTAATAACTCTGGCTAGGATGAAACAATAATTTTTTCCACAGCTCTAGTTAGTGCTAGAGGTTAAATACAGATAATAATCTGTCTTCTCCACATGCATCTAACAGCCTGGAAGGTTTTTCTCTACATCTCCACTCTTGATATGGTATTTATAGAGTTTCTAACTGTATCTTTTTTTTTCCTGCTTTCTGTATTCTTTAATATCAGCGTCTATAGTTATTTAAGGCATGACTGCCTGTGTTTATGTATGTATATATATATACACACACAGAGAGACTCATTGTCTATACCGCTTTATCCTGTATTCAGGGTTGTGGGGGGCCTGGAGCCTATCCCAGGAGGCTTAGGGCACGAGGCGGGGTACACCCTGGACAGGGTGCCAATCCATCACAGGGCACACACACACACACACACTACGGGCAATTTGGGAACGCCAATTAGCCTAATCTGGAGGTTTTTGGATTGTGGGAGGAATCCGGAGTACCCGGAGGTAACTCACCAAACCCACAGGGAGAACACTCCGTGACGGGAATCGAACCCGGACCCTGGAGGTGAAAGGCAACAATGTTAACCACTACACCACCACACTACATGTACTGTAGTATAGTGTTGCAAATGACTGGTCAGTATTTATCACATTCTTGTTACAAGCTGAAAAAGAGAGTGACTGGGGAAAAAAAGGGAAGTGCTAGCAGAAGACGAGGTAATCGAGTAATGCGGTTATAGCGGTAGCAGATTACAGTCAAGTTTACATCCCCTGTGCTGGGAAACACGGCATTGTGCAAGGCGAGTCCAGTGAGAGAAGGCTGCAAAATCTTTGACAAGACACACTGATACAAAAGGAATAAGAACCACTGTAGTAAGGAATCCGATTGGATTGGATCAAAGAAATTTGCCTCGGTATACAAAGCATCTTCAATATAAAATGCGAAGCTAAGGCTAAGTTGCGCGTACTGTGCGTCCAGGAGACTTGTTGACTTGTTTGCGTCACTGGAAAGCCAAACGAAGCATGTATACATATTCTTTGTTGTTGTTGTTTTTTTTGCATTTTGTGCAGGATGTAGTGAAGACATAGCACCAGGGGTCCCAAGAATGTTAGCAAGGACGGTAGAAAGAAGAAAAGGGAGCCAATTTCAGTTTCGTTTTTAAAGCAGACGGTGCCAAGAGGAATCTTAAGTTAAGGTTCAGTGAGGTTTAATGTCTGCTTACTTCATATTTTACTTCATTTTCAAAAGATTGTTTTTGTATGCAAAAATATGGTAATGTTGGTAATATTTTGTGGGTGGCTGGAACGGATTGTCTGCATTTATATTATTTCCTGTGCAAAAATGCGTTTCGCAATACGAACGTTCGCCTTAAGAACTCGCTTCCGGAACGGGTTAAATTCGTATGCGGAGGTACCGCTCTTTCCACAAACTCCTCACGATCCTAAACCTCAATTCCGAGCACTACTCCAAGCCCCACATTCCCTGTTCCTTACACTCACTAGACGTCCTATACACTCTAATCCCCTTGACCCCCACAATCACTGAGTGACCCCTACACTTTCCTCTCCAACCAAATCTCAGTCACAGTTCAGCTCATCCCTTAAAGCCATTACAAGCTTTCAGGCAGTGAGGGAATGCGATTCGTACAGCAGGATAACTACTCCACATATTTAAGCGCTGAATGTGAGAATCGTTTCAAGTCCAATGACCAGAAATGAATAGATGGCGCATGGTGCATTTCGGAATAACAAAATGGCAGCCATTTAATTTTCTAAAGCAGTGTGGTGCTGTGCTGCTGTTGGAGAAATTAATTTGTGCCATGAATAAAAGAAACAGAAACAAATGAGAGACTTCATGCTCATGCTGTGTGTTGGATTACTATTGAAACTGATCATCTGGCCCCCGGTGGTGTAGACTTATTTATGAACAGATATTTCATTTTTAACATGCATGAATTAATGCAGTGCCTACAAGAATAATATGTGGTGTAAAGGAAAATGGGTACAAGAGCTGGACATTCAGTTCTTTCATTTATGTAATTTGAAGTACAGGGTGATCACTCGAAAGAGGCCCTGAATATCCTGTAATACAAAAACTCTCCTCCTCAGTATAAGGAACTTCGAACATGCCAGGATGCCCCTGAGTCGGTGTTCCTAAAGAGTGTTATTTAGAAGATGGTATGGAAACAGTAAACTACGGGATTATTTCTCCTATCTCATGGCGAAGGCTTTCCGAAAATGAGGAAACAATCATTGACGTGCAACTTCGTCTGCAGCAGTCGCCTACGAAATCTCTGAAATGCCTCGCACTGGAGACTGGGAGCTCTTAGTGAACATTTCAGAGAGATGCAAAAGAGGCAATTGCATGCAGAATGTGTCATCGAACATGGAGAGCCTCGTCAAAAAGGACAGATACGTCACTGCACAGATGTGGTTCGAATTGCTTCACCATAGTGAGAGATATTACAGAATGTTGAGGGCCTCTTTCAAGTGAATCACCCTGTATATACTGTACAGTACACCTGTATAAGAGAAGAAGAAGATGAAAATCACTTACCTGTGTTATAAAATGGATCAGGCATGCAAGATATGAAACAGAAAAAGAGAAGACAATATTATACATTCAAAATACTACAATTTACTGTATGTGTTTAGACCACACTTTATATTATATTATATTATATTATATTATATTATATTATATTATATTATATTATATTATATTATATTATGATATCTATGATCTAGTATTCAGCAGGAATTTTTTTTGTTATGGTGACATTATGGATTTTGGGATAACGCTGGCATTGTTTCCCACATATTTATTTTTCCCAAATATATTTGCCTACATTTTAAAAAAATCTGTCTGGGAGAATGATGTCATTGGCGATCGATTAACTAGTAGCGGACAGTTCTCTCTCAAGCTACCGCTCCTGGAACTGTTTATTCTGCTACCGTGAGAGCGGTGTACTGAGAGGCAGTAAATGCAATGGATGCCAGGTCGCACATTCTCTGCAGAGAAACATGGTTTCGCCCACTGAACAGGCTCTTCTTTAAAAACCCAAGGGATCTACATGCTTGGACAAACAGTGCCATATTTGTAGGGTTTGCTGGTTGGATCTCTGAAATGTGAAATTAATAGGAATATCAAATAAATCAAGATATTGTATTAAAGGCCATGTGTATTTGTTATTTGTTGCATGTAGTAGACAACGTTTTTTGCGAAAACAACTTTATCCCAGACTGAGCATGAGTGCAGGATTCAAACTCCAGTGGCTGCGGTAAGTTCCACTAGGAAACATGTTGTTGATGCTAGTCGATGCACATACATAACAACAAGAAGCACAAAAGAAAATTACCTGACAACAGCAATTTATCAAAATATTAAATTGGAAAGCAACCAAAGGGGTAAAAAATTAAAAACGCTTAATGTCTGACATCTGTTCTGTGAAAGTCGAACATGATGCAACTTGGATTCAGTGCAAACAACATATTACAGTAAAGTAATTAGGGAGCTAAGCTGCACCTCATGGTAATACATCCAAAAGAAAATGAAACAAAGAAGTAACTTTACATCACTAAGAGATGCGTGACATGGGATACACACTGTGCGCAAAAAAGCTGTTGTGTACATCCCAATCTCTGGTTAGGAATTGTAAACCATGTGAAAAATGTATGGCACCATGGATGTCGTCGGGTGTCGCGTGAGTTGGATCGTAATCAGCATGAATGCACCAAAGAACGGTTACAATTCAGTTAAGGTTGTATTTGCAATGTTGTTTGGGTCGTACATTCAACGTTATCTCAACGTCATTTAATCAAAGCCATTCTTACTTTCAAAAACAAATACAGTGGAACCTCGGATTACGAGTAACGCGGTTTACGAGTGTTCCGCAAGACGAGCAAAGATTTTTATTAGATTTTGACTTAAAAAATGAGCATTGTCTTGGTTTACGAGCACTGAGTATCATGTATCACACATGCGCTTCTTGTTTTGACACCAAGCATCACGTCATCACAACTGAGCCAACGTTTTTTCTCTCTCTTGCGCTGCGGAATTGTAGGTAATCGTCTGTCCTGCAGGGTGAATACACACACACACTCACACACACACACACACACACACACACACACTCACGCACACAAACACACACAAAACTCTGCAAGCACTAGGACCCAGCAGGGGAGACGATAGGTAATGTGTGGGTGTGTGTGTGTGTGTTGGTGTAAGTGAATGAGCGCGCACACACACACACACACACACACACACACACACATATTAACGGAGAGACCATTTTAAAAACCGTTAAAAAATTAACCGTTTAAAAATTAGCAAGGAACATCGCTAGTCACACTCGCATGAGCGCATACGAACGGAATCACTGCTGTAAAGTAAAACAACAACAAATTAAACAGCACCTTACTTTTGAATCGCAAGAGAGCGGAGTTACTTTACAGCAGTGATTCCGTGCGTATGCACTCACGCGATTGTGACTAGCGATGTTCCTTGAACATTTTTAAATGGTTAATTTTTAAACGGTTTTAAAAACGGTCTCTCCGTTAATGTGTGTGTGTGTGTGTGTGTGTGTGTGTGTGTGTGCAAGCACATTATACACACACACAGCGTCTGCATGCACAAACGGAAACACTTATCTGCCGAGATTTATTTTTACTTTTTTTTTAAGGTAAAGTGCAGGTTAATTTGTTTTATTTTACTTTATATTTTGTGTTAATTATTTTGATGTATTAATTTTTTTGTGCTGTAGAACGAATAATTAGAGTTTCCCAGTATTTCATATGGGAAAATTTAATTTGGTTTACGAGTGTTTTGGAATACGAGCCCGCTTCCGGAACAAATTATGCTCGCAATCCAAGGTTCCACTGTATGTTGACTTTAGGTTGAGAAACATTAGCAAAACAAGTACATTAAGTCCCCAATATACAAACAAGTTCTGTTCCGAGAGCTCAGTCATAAGTCCTATTTGTTCGTAAGTCCAACAAACATTGTCTAGGTACTAGGATACTAACACATAATTGGCTACACACAGGATAAACGTAACATGTCCCATTCTCTTGACCTTGTTCTATAGAATCGTAATGTCTGCCATCTTTTCTCCTCAATTATTTTCACTTTTGTCTCCATCATTATTGCTTGCTGCGTCTTAGCAGTACCAGCACTTAGCAGTACCATGCACACACACGCCCTTCCACACTATAGACAACTTGTAAACACAGTGAGCCTAATCTGCATGTCTTTGGACAGTAGAAGGAAACCGGAGTACACAGAGGAAACCCACCAAGCACAAGGACAACATGCGAACTCCATGCGCACGGACCCAAGGGAGGAATCAAACCCCCGACCCTGGAAGAGGCCACAGTGCTAGCCACTACACCACCTATCACTCCTTTTGATAAAATATTTAAATAAATGGCTAATTTACTGTGTCAACACTGATACATTTTACAACAAAATTAATTCTTCGAGGCGGCACGGTGGTATAGCGGTTAGCACTGTCGACTTGCACTTCCAGGGTCCGAGTTCGATTCCTGGCCAGACTCGATTCATGTCTCTGTGTGCATGGAGTTTGCATGTTCTCCCCGTGCTTGGTGCGTTTCCTCCGGGTGCTCCGGTTTCCTCCCACAGTCCAAAGACATGTAGGTTGACTGGCATTCCCAAATTGAATGAGTGTGCGAGTGTGTATGTGTGTTCTCTGCGATGGATTGGCACTCTATCCAGGGTGTACCCCGCCTCGTGCCCTAAGCCTCCTAAGCTCCAGGTCTCCGCGACCCTGAATATAGGATAAAGCAGTACAGAAGATGAGTTATGATTTATTATTAGTCTTAGGTTATATGGATAATACTGACATAGTACTGAAACAATAACTTATTATTAACCAATCCATTAGAATAAACTTGTGATTTGTCTTCAGCCAGAAGTACTGACAGAACTGACCAAAAATTAATCAAAACCTTCTGACTGATCGGATTTGAGAATCCAACAGCGCTGTTGTACAGGATAATTCTGTTTAAAAGATCGAGATGAGAGGGGACAGATCCTGAAATCAGTTTATTTTAATGTAATCAGTTCTCGGCGCATTGCAGACACAGTCAGTACAGTAAAACAAATAACTCAAAACTCCATAAATTGATGGATTCACAAAAAAGTTATGGAGACTTTTCAGATTTTTTCTTTGTTGGGATTTCTGGCCAGAAGTACAGTCCTCCCACAGACATGCAGTGTAGGCCGATTGGCATTTACAAACTGCCTTTAGTGTATGATTTGGTGTCTGCTTGTATGTGTATTGTACCCTGTAACGGGTTGGCACAACATCCAGGGTGTGCCCTGTGCAACACTACACGGGATAATTGGTATAGGAAATGAATGGGACGATGGATGGATGGGTTTCTGACCTAATGCATGCATACACACAGCAAAATGTAACAGAATCCTTATGGCTAAAATAGTTCTTGGTTGTATTTTTTTACAGAACCTTAAGAGATTTTACATTCACTATAGATTTGGGACGATAGTGAAGCTTGTTACTGGATGGACACCAGTCTCTTACCGGGCACCATACACACATTTCAACACATACACTCAGCCTACTGTACATGCATAGTTTTGAAAGTAGGAAGGAAACAAACCGCATCTAACTGGCAACCTTAGAGCTGTGAGGCGGCAAAGTTACCCTTTATATAACTATATGCCCTCTTCATTCTGATCATATTTATTGGAACTCTCTAGACAAATTGAATCATTTATCTTACCGGGCATAAGGGACACAGTGTGTGCTTTGAGCTTGTTGGAGAAGACCACGCTTAGACACATACCAGACAATCGATCGATCGTTTAATCATGGTCCAGAATGATCTCATTCTGAACAACAAAACTAACGAGGGGTGAGTCAGCATTTAATAGTGTGTGTGATTCAGCGTCATTGACAGCAAGTACACGCAGGTGCAAAAAAATACAGTCAGGCTCTCTGACTCAAGTGTCTTTAATGATGTCTCACATCTGCGCAGGACAGACAAACATGTCTTTGTGAGAGAGGGTTATTAAACCCATAACATGAAGATGTCTCTTCTTTGCTACCTGTAAACAATTCACTCCTATGGGCTTTCTTTCTCTCGTTGGACCGGCGTAAATCAATGACCCGATGTTTAGCCAACGTCGACAGAGCCATGGCAACAGTAACTCTGGGAACGGGGTCAAAGAGCCAATAGGAAAGCAGCAGGCTACATGCGGAAGCTGCTAACAGGCTAACAAGGGAATTAGAAAATGACGGTTATTTTTACTCCTGCCTCATAAGAGCACAACACAATGGAATAAAAAGAGGAAAGAAAACAGCTCAGTGGCTTACATCGCACCTACAGAAATCGTCCCAACTGGTTCTGTTATTTCTAAGACCTAATGGACTGTCCATCTAGAACTGAACGAAAAAACATGGTCAAATCATATCTCAGATAAAGTTTACTCAAACATCTAAATTAAGTTAAATGACGTAGATTAAATGGAAGAAATGGAAACGATGTTTTACTGTGACAGGCTGCAACTTAAAAATTGATTGTTTATGTAAGAGCTTGAGCAGCAACCTCATTTCCCCTCTCATCTGTTCCAACCACTCATCCATTCAGCAGCACCAGTATACTAATCGCCAACCTGATCATCTGCACCTGTTTCTTACTGGATCATGCCTTAAATTAGATGTTTTTATGCTTTTATGTGGCTTAACAAACATGTGAAACTACTCCTGTATAGGGAGTTTGAAAATAAGAGACAACAAGTACTTGCCTGGAGAACTATTCCTCAAGAATAGATTCAAAATACAAGACAGTCTGGCTCTTTGTAGGCTAAATATAAAGAAAGTATGAGTTGCTCAAGACTTATGTATAGTACAGTATGTGTGACCATGAAAGAAACTCATACAGTAAGTCTTTATAATGTTTTATATAATTGACTACAAGGCCAAGCTTAACCACACTAAGATATAAAGTATGATTAATATTAAAGGAAAACCTTTAAGTTCTGTCAGTTGCCACCTAATAGACAGATCTTTCTTATGATACGACAACTATGCTTACATTTAGTAGCATTGTGGCAGATATCCTTATTTAGAATGACTTACATTTATCTCATTATTTCACTTTCAGGGTTAAGGGCTTGTTCAAGGGCAGTGTTATGATTTGAACTCACAACATACTGTATATATCAGTAGCCCAATATCTAAACCACATCCTTCACCACTAGACAACTACCAACCAGACAGCACACATTTGTTTTCAAGCCCATCACAAAACAGCGTAACCAACTCGAAGAAAAAACGCTATCTACCCTCTTCTGCATACATGCGCTGACAGACAACCATGATAGCTCTTACTGACAGATTACGGAGAGTTACAGTATGGCTCAGATTCCAGGCCAAATCATAGATAATAATCAAAAGATGCACATGAGGCATTTATACATAGTTTGTAATAAAAAAAAATCATTAATACAAAATAATTTATTCTAATTGTCTATTATAGTGTTGCCTTATCATTTATATAAGAAACTGTAACTATAAGTTTAGAATCGGCCATAAAGGAAAATAATTACAAGCCACCAGATCTTTTCCTGATGTCTTGTCTAATTTGATAAAATTTAAGACGTCCCAGCTACATGTACCCTCAGCACCCTCGAACATCATGACACTACAAGAAATGACAAATTGCACAGAGGTAAAATGGAGCAACAGGAAATCAGTAAGAAGGCTGACCAATTGTATACACTTCAAACTGCAGAATGCTTTATAAAAGCTGGACTTTCCTAGTCTACGGTGTGTAGACAATACCAGACTACAATGCATTGTGGGATTCCAGGAAAGTGACCGCTTTTCTACATTCTGTAAGAAACGAAACCCAATGGAGCATGCTGTTGGAGGCAAATGAATGGCATGAATAGAAAAAATGATGGAGAGGTGTGTCGATAACTGTGACTCTTTTATACCACAGCAATTTGTCATGGATTACAATTATAATTATTAATGAACGGCAATACATAGGTTACTTTTAACGATTTATAATTAGTGTGATTGCTCAAGCAACGACAATCTCGTTCTGTTTAAGTTTTATCTTCCTCTTTATTATTATTTTTTTTATTATCATCATTCCTCATGTCTTCTGCTTCCAGCGCTTTTGACATGTCGACCGCGCTCCAACTCTGGATTGTTCGTTCTGATCCCATGTAGTGCTGGTGTACAGAATGTTTGCAATCACCCCTGTCGTTCTTTTCTTATTGATGTTTTTCCTCCCACTTTTCCCCACTAAAATGAACAGTTGAACGAGTGTGATTGCGGTACCTGCTCTACTAGCTGTAAAATGTCCTCTGCTGCTGCTGAGCAATCGCACTTCGCATTTTCTTTGTGAAATGTTCATCCCAGTGGGTGGACCGATGGCGGAGGTGTAGCCAGGGGAGTAAAATTCAGGTTATGATTCAAAAGCTCTTCCATTTCAACCACGTCACTAAGTTTACATATCTGACTGTTATCATTTTTCTTTCCAGCATGAGAGCAATCACACATTGATTTTGCCTTTTCTTTTGGAAAATGCTTCCATAGTAATATTTTATCTTTATTCCATCAATCTGTTAATGCTTACGCTTCTAGTGCTTTTGCCATATCCAGCTCTGATATGGTCATTCTGACACACTATAGTGCTGGTGAAGGAATTAGTGATGGTTGCAATTACTCCTGAGGTTCTTATGTTTCCTTCACATTCCACTTCACACTGTCTTGCATAAGTGCATCTCTAGATAGATTTAATGTTGTAGAATGTAAATAAAAATAGCTCCTGTAATCACTTATATTACAGTTATGACTTGACTAACCATTTTTAATCTCTGTGTGATTTTCTTCTATACCACTTACCCTGTACAGGGTTGCGGGGGCCTGAAACCTATCCCTTCGGGGAAATTTGAGAACACCAGGTAACCTAACCTTCTTGTCTTTGAAGTGTGGGAGGAAACCGGAGCACCCGGAGAAAACCCACCAAGCACGGGGAGAACATGCAAATTCCATGCACAAAGACCCTGGACGTGCAAGGCCATACTGTAGCTAATCACCATGCCACCATTGTAGTTTATCAGATGGAAAATACATTCTAGTGTGTTACAGGCAAACTAGAAGGTTCAAATAAAAAAAATTCTGAAGTGCTACAATGCATTGAAAAAAACTACTAAGTTTGTTATTAGTGTGGCATATAATATGTGTGTTAATATGAACTTGTCATTATACTGTAGTAGTTACATTCAGAACTACTGTCAGGGCTTCTGCCACAGAAAATTTATCAACATCTTCTAACCAATCAGAGTGAAGGATTAAACAGCGCTGTGGTATAGGGATTATTGACGAAGCACAAAATGCTCTAAGTGGTGTACTATATTGTGAAAAAAGTGCGTTTTCATATGTGTGTACTCATTTATTTGCGCTTATTATAAGGGATACAAACCTGGTTTTGTCTCAGGTCAGTCTCAGTGAGAGCAGGTGCTTGAACAGCAAGTAATTTCGAGTAATTACATACATAAGTGGATTAAAATCAATACAAAAATAAAATTATATAGAGCTAGTCCGGAAAGTGTCAATACTTACAAAATGCCTTATTTAGAAAAGGATGTGTGGAATAAAAATACAGTAAAGAGGAGAGAGAGAGAGAGAGAGAGAGAGAGAGAGAGAGAGAGAGAGAGAGAGATTCACCTGTGAAATAGGTTGTGTGTAGGGCATAAGGTCATAACTGTGTGTAATAATAGCCAGCCCAGTGCAAAATGTCCCATATGTCCTTATGTGCTTGGCTCTGTACCACTACTCTGGCAGAAAACACTTACTGAACACACACACACACACACACACACATATTGTGAGTGCACACACACACACATACCATATGGAAAGAACTTGTCTAAATTTACCCTTTGGCCCAAAGTCATAACCTTGACTCATAATACACAAGGCTTTACCAAACTACATCCACAGATGCTCAACCAAGCAAAATAATTTAGTACTTTCAAGCTGAGACACCTCAAACATCATCGCACTGGAACACCACATATACACGTCCTGTCAGAAACCATCTACCCATAGTCACTTCCACCATATGGCAGCTCTTCTCAGCCTGTCTCCAGTCATCCATCAAAAACAACAAACACACACTACGTGTATATGTGTCTGAAAAGCAAGACACCACACCCGTCATGTTGTCATGGTGACCGAAAGTAACAGACTCATGGTTGGATAGTCTCAACATCTGCTACACTCACTTGATTACGCTAAAAGCATGGCATTGAGGGTAGTGATTGCAAAACATTCAGTAGCATTAGAGGCAATACAAGAGACAGAATCAATCATTTTCATCCTTACAGTGTTAACACATGCACACTCCTTACTGTCACAACACACACACACACTCTCCTAATCCGCAAAACATTTAGCTCATGCCCAAATCCAGCGCAACCCTGACCAGGATGAAGTGCTTACTGCAGAGGAAGAAATGAAATATGAATGATGTTTTGTTGTGAATTATTCATTCTTTGGAAAATGATTAAGGTCCAGGACTCAGTGTTTAATTTACTCCAACATCCTGCGTAAGAATTTGAGATACTGATAATGTGTGTTGAACTGAAAAACCCATTTTTGTCAGTTCTTGATGCTTTTTCTTTTCTCAAACTCTTAAATCGCACATTTCTGTTTGTAGTTGTGATATCTCCAGAACAGCAAGCACAATAACAAGCCATTGTGGGGATGGTCTGTATGGCTGTATGATGGCTACTGTCTGTTACCTTGAAAACAACAAACTGATCTTGAGAGAGAAGATAAAAACCACAGTGATGGAGTTCTTTTTAACAGCATAAACAAAGTGTCTTAGCGTTTCAAATGCGTGAACGAAAACTATGCAACCATTTTGCGAAATGAAACGTTGATTAGAACCTTGAAGACTCTCCTTCAAATGTTCCCACTCTAGCACCAGACATTCATTATAGATACAGTACCAAAACCAGTTACGTATGTATTTTATATTCCATTTGTTAAATCATGCATGCTATAATGATTATTTCGATCTCATCCTCTACAGCGCTTATCTTGAACAGGGTCACGGGGTGCCTGGAGCCTATCCCGGGCACGAGGCACCTTGAACCAAGTGCCAGTTCTTCACAGGGCACACAAGCACACAGAGTACGGGCAATTTGGAAATTCCAATTAGCTTAACCTGTCTTTGAACTGTGGGAGGAAATCCACCAAGCATGGTGAGAACATGCCAACATCATGCACACAGACCTGAGGTGGGAACCGAACCCTCGACCCTGGAAGTGCGAAGCTAAAGAGTAAACCACTATGCCCATGTGGAGGAGCATACTTTCTCTTTCCCCTGTTAATGACAATAACACTAGCCAACCAGTGGCATCTGCGTGCTCAGGTATGCGACAATATGTAATTAGTGCTTTCCTTTGAGAGTGCGTCTTGTATGAACTATGTGTTTGAGTCCATCCTCCACAGCTGGTAGCTTTTGTGTGATAAGGAACAGCTGGCTCATGGGAGGCAACCAAATTATTGAAGAAAATGGGACAATTTGAGTTTAGAACAAAACACAAGTCCAGTACCAAAAGCAATACAAAATTAATGGACATAGCTTTCTTATTATCTGACGTAGGTAAGTCAAATTTCACATTTTCTTCTTCATTGTCTTCTATGCTTTTTCCCCTTCTTTAAACTTCATCCATCTGCTCTTGTCAATGATAAAAGTGTGAACATCCTGTAGTGCAGTTTGGAACCATCAACTGCGGCAAAAAGGACTCAAGAGTTGGGTGAATCAATGATGGTCAAATGCATCGCGTGTGATGGAGACTATGTTGAGTTGTACCTTCTTAATTAGAGGCAGAGTTGTTCTAACATTGCTTGCGATTTTTATCAGTTAATAAAAAGTTTTACCCACTTTTGCATTACTTTTGATCTACCTTTCATATATAAAAGTTTGGATGTCAAAGGATGTCGTAATGAGAACGAACCCCTCTGAGATGTGTTTATCCTAACGGCTGATGAGAAAACAGGTGTCTCAGGATGCGGCGTGTAAAAGTGTGTAAGCAATCTTGAAATATCGAATGCAAATATATTTAAATCAAATCTGATCATAAAGCATGTTTTCATCAACATAATCTGGTGTATCAGTACAAGCAAGCTCATGTCTGCTCAGAAGACATGTAAATTTGATTTCAACAACCATGAATCGCAGTAAGATCATCATTTATATAAAAATAGCACGAGCAGCAGGGAAGCCAGTCTGAGTTCCAGAGCGTCGTCTGGCAAAGTTTGCACTCAACATTCTCTCTATTTTTACTAAGATTAATGTACTGGCACACTTCGCATGGGTCGCTCGCAGCAACAGCAGGTCAACAAGCTTGTTTTGTCTCAATATTTTGCCCTTAGAGGTAGGCAAGCAACACAGGCATGACATTTATTCACACAATACAAGGCTAAAGAAAATGAGCGAATTTCAAGTAGTACTTAGCTGTTCTGTAATGTGGTTTCATAACAAGAGCTCCGTTTTTAGTCTAAACACACACACACACACACACACACACATGTGGTTCATCTCACGGTATGTCTCCTGCCAATCTAGAACAGCAGGGTTCCACTTTATCTCATTTCCACTTTTTAAATTTACCCCTCAATAGCTCTCTTTCTGCACACATGCTCTCTCCCTCAGCAGGCCTTTGCACTACAATGCAGCGTGTTTATTAGCGATGTTCAGGAGAGAACTCTGACTCAAGTGCACTTCTAACAGAAAAACTTCAGCAGAAGTGCAGGAACACACAGTCACTCACTCACACACGTACACTCTGATGTCAGGAAGTGCCTTGCACCGCAGCTAAGAGGAATTTTCCTTTCCTCTCCCTGCCAGTGCAAGCGGATGTGGGTGTATGTGTCTGTGTATGTAGGTATGTATGTATGTATCAGGGAAATGTGTGTAGGACTGTTGCAATCTCGGAACAGAGACCAATTTCTGTACCAAAAATTTCATAGCTTTTGTTCATTTATTTCCCATAGTTATTTTCCATTCTGGCTTCAGCACATGACTCTGGGACAATGAATGCGAGGCAGGAACATACCAAACATAAAAATCAGGACATCGAGCAAAGACACATTTACATCTATGGGGCAATCTAAAGTAGGCAATCCATTGGCAAGCGTTGTTGGGGATGGATGGATGGATGGATGGATGGATTAATAAATTAATGGATGGATGGATGGATTAACAGATGAATGGATGGATGGACTGATAGATGGTAGATAAACGATGGATACACTGAAGAATGAAATAACAGATGAATGGATGGCTAGATAGATACATGCTGCTTTGTAACATTGTCTATTTCTAAAAGTGCTACACAAACAAAATGATTGATGGATTGTATGATGGATAGATTATTGGGATCAACTGATGGATGGATTGATTTATGGAGAATTGATAGATTGATGACTGAAGAACCAACAGATGGATGGATGGATGGATGGATGGATGGATGGATGGATGGATGGATGGTTAAACTGATAAATAAATGAATACCTGAATGGACTGATAGGGGGCAGAGGTAGCTTGGAGGTTAAGGTTTTGGGCTGCTGAACTGGAGGTCCCTGGTTCGAGCCCTGATGCTGCTGGGCTGCCACTTTTGGACCCTTGAGCAAGGGCCAAAATACCCCCATGGTTAGATAGACAGAAGAATTTATGAAAGGTTGATTAATTAATTGATGGATGGATACATTTATGATGGGTTGATACATGAATGGATTGCTTTTGAAGTGGACGGATGGATGGATGAATTAATAGACGAATAAATGGACTGAAGAATGAAAAAAAATTGATTTGTTAAAAGCACTATAAAATAAAATCGATAGATGGATGGATGAATGTATTAATGAATGAATTAATCTATAAATGGATGGATTCATTAAAATAATCGTTAATAGAGGGTTGCATTAACAAATAACTAAATAATCAGAAAAGTAGATATAAAGGGACTGACAATAACATGCATCATTTACATGAAACTGTCCTTTCCCACTCTTATGCCTGTACGTACGCCTGTTCCTCCTATCAGTCTAACTGTACTGTAGGTACATTAGTAGGTTTGTTAAAACACTGCAGAAAAGTAAAAATGTCAAGTGAAATCACCTAAGTGAGCACCAGAACAATGAAGCTCTTTTAACCCAGACTGACTAAATAAAAGGTAGCGCTGTGATATGTATAAATTTTTGGATAAACCCTAAACATTCGAGCTAAGCAGAATTTAAAGCCAGCTGGATAGGCCAGTGGGATAATGGTAGTGGTCACAGTAATTTGTCTTCCACTGGTGAGAATGTGGGGTTAATTGCTTTGAGCTGTGCATATTTGAAATGTGTGTTTTGTTGGTGAATCATCTGTTAGTGATGAGGAACTCTATTCAGAATGTAACCCCTTTGGGTTTTCTCTGAACAATTCCCACTGACAATGTACTCTGATTAAATAGGCTTTATGTGTTTTTGGAAAGCCACACACACACACACACACACACACACACACACACACACACACACACACACACACAGCTGACAAAAAAGTCAGAGAGGCAAAAGTTTCTTAGAAACACATTAATACCATGTCTAGCCTAAAGGGGATGCCAATTATTGAATTCCTACAGACATGATTTAAAGCTGGGCTTAATCCTGGCCCAATAAGACAAAATGGACAAAACTACTGAGACTCCCTATGAGGCGAGGTTTATTGATTAGTGGCAAACTGCCTCAATTTAGGACACAAAACTGCTTCAACTTTGGACTGGACTGAAAGAAATTTAACTTTTTTCCCACCTTAATAAAAACGCCACCATAGTTTCTCCAAAAATAAATATACACAGTTGTCCGCACAGAACCAAAAGTTACAAGCTGGCGAAGATATACGGTATTTTGCTTCCAGAGCATGGTTCTTGTCTTGACAGGTTGTACTGGCACTATTGTGTATCATCTAGTGTATCCTCTGTTTGAAAACTACAGAAGGGAACATGGGCACAAAGCTCATCAATCGCATTAGGAGTCAGAGGGGGAAAAAAGATACCCATATTATTTCTTTCCCTCGCTGTCTCGCTCTCTAACCAAACTCAAGTCTTGAAAGAGTGCTCTACAGAAAGCTTGCTTAAAGCTTTTTTTTCTCCCTCAAAAGCCATCTAATATTAACCAAAATGCAGCTGTTCAGTCTTGATGCAGTAAAAAGGAATCTGTACAGTATATGCTTAGAGATCCTGCCTGCAATATAATTCTCACCTAGATTTATGTGTTTTTTAGTTGTGTCCAATTCCTCCCCGTCACTTGGGGCGCACACACATTAAGCTACTACTACCACTCAGTCGGGAGGGCCGAATACTATCATGTGTTTCCTCCGAACCACGTGACGCCAGCTGACCACATCTTTTCGAACTCACGCACTGTTGGGTGCGGCGTAACACACTCGGAGGACAGCGCTATCCACCCCTTCTGCTTGCGTCAGCTCACAGACTGGTTTGGCTGTAGAGCCGTGATTAATGTGGGAGCACTAAGTACCTCTTAATCCATCCCCTCTGAGAGAGCTCGACCAATCAGCTCTCTCTAGACCTCCGGCTGCGAGAGGTTACAGCATCACCCGGGAACCGAACCAGCGATCTCCGGATGATAGGGCGAGCACTTTACCACTGCGCCACTCGGAGTCCATTCGATTTGCATGTTGTGCAAGCATCGTGTTATATACTTAACAAAGCCGTGTGCGATCCTGTAGTTCAACCTTCTGTTTAAGTTCCAAATCGATACGTCTCTTTTTTTTTTCCCATTTGCTCCTACGATCACTTGCAGTGGGTTTGCTTTTAGGGGATTATGATGCACTTGGGATAATAATTTCGAAAGAAATCACACATCGATTTTTGTACAAGAAAGAAGAGATGCACTTGCTGCGTGTGGAAAGCTGTTGTGTTTGCTTTGTCTGGTTCTTTCTGCTATTATTGTAACGTTATAAACCTTAAGAGACGACTGACTGATCGGTTATACACGTTAAACACTGCATAGCATGCATTTCATGTCCCAAAGTGAAACTGAAACTGGTAGAAGAGGAGGCTGATGATGCTGTGAACTGAATTTCTTGTTTTATTATTGCCTTTTCTTTTATGTGCTCCAAAACGCAACACTTTGTCCTTGATCTAATTTGCTGCCAATATTTTCTCCAATTCACGATTTACAAAAAATCACAATAAAAGCTTGAGTTATGAGCAAACTGTTGGATGGGTAGTTATAGATTTTTGCAAAATCACACACAATTCACATTTATAACTACCCGAACACAAAGATTTTGACATATGCTTTTGGCTTTTGTGCTTTTTAACACCATTGTTACTCAAAGAAAACAAGCACAAATTATTCTCTATTGTAATACTATTTGCTTCATGTGAAGAAGAAGAGTCTCTCATTTTCCTATCAACCTGTTCTAATGTAAGGTGATGAGAGCAAACAAATTGCATTATAATATGTGAGAACATAATGTCCTTCATCACACTGATCCACTCTGCTTACACCGTGTGCTATCACACACTCATTGTTAGGCAGGGAGATGAGTGTACATGTGATGTGTATGAAAACGAGAGAGTGTATCAGCGAACAGAAGGGCAGAACAACAATCACGGCCGTTTAAATATTTACCGGGCAGTAAGATCGCTCGGCTCAGAGGGAGGGCAAAATCATTTTCCTCTGTTAAACACCTACACTACAGAGGAGCGTGAGATGAAGAAGGAGAGAGAAAAACAAAGAAAGTAACTTCTTGTGTGAAAGCTTCGGTGGATTATCCTTTCTGCTGCAGTTAACTAATCTGACATGAACACACGCACACACACACACATTATGGGAAAGAGTCGAAACGTTGCCACAGAAATAATAGAATGACTTAAAGACTAAGAGATGAAGTGGATGAATGAGTGAGTGACACAAAGGAGACAGAGAAGATAGAGATAACACAGTTCAATCTTTCACCACACACACACACACGCACACACACACAGTATACTGTACATATTTATACTCAATCACACAGTTCACACACATCCCATTATCACCTTTATAGTGTTTTCTCTCAGACAGACTTGATTTGAAGTTGAGCACACAAAAACAAATCAGAGGAATTTAATTACCTCATCATAATTACACCTGTAATTACTATCATATACACACCACGTCCTGCACCCCTGCTCTTTTTCTCTCATCTCCATCTACACCACCCCCACCCCCCCAATTCCTCCCTGGCCTGCTTCGCCGCTCCACATATTTCACGACTACGCACACCAAATTGCATCCATTCCGTTAAACGGCTTTTCCCGAACAGTGCAGACTTCACCGAAATCCTTCAGCAGATCGAAACCAGATTGACTATTATCCAGGAAGAGGCTCGGTCGGGGTTTGAGACGTAACAGGTTTATAACAATCATTCTTGAGGTTTTGAGTTACATGCAGAAACAGACCGCATCCGCATGACCGCTTGTTCATCGTTATGGACACACGCGATTGTGACGACTTACTTCATCAGGTCTCTGGTGTCAAGTTGACTAGTGACACTGATTTTTCATGACATCCGGTTGTGTGATGAGGTGAAATGGCGTAGCACGTTATGATAACTGTGGAACATTCTCAAATGTTCAAATTCTCAGAAAAGAGAGGAAAACCTCTTTTTTTTTTTTTTTTTGGCTATTTGGCCATTTGTGCTAAGGGCTAAAAACTTTTTTCTACAAAGTGCAGGAGATACTCCAGAGCAATCCTTACTTTTGTGCAATTTTTTTAACCAATCTCACTTGGCAAGCTGTCATTTCGACAGCAAAAAATATACAGTGCTGCTAAGTCGGCTGTCAAAACGCGCTGTCATTTCGCCGCAGTAACATGACACACCCTAATATCAACAGACTGGCCATTATGAAAAGCTATGGTAACTCAAATAACTGCATGGTGAAAAGAAATGCATCTCAGAATCCATAACAATTTGAACCTCAACACTGAGTTCAACGTCCATCAAGCAAGAAGATACACAGATCAGCCATAACATTATGACCACCACTTAATACTGAGTAGGTCCCCCTTCTGCCACCAAAACTTCCCAGAGCCATCAAGGCTTCCTTGGATCTGACTTGTTTTTCTAGCACATCCCACAGATGCTTGACCAGATTGAGATCTGGAGAATTTGCAGGCCAAGTCAGAACCTCAACCTCATTCTTGTGTTTCTCAAATATTTTTTTGCAGGATGGGGGGTTTCCCTGCTGAAAGAGTCCACTGCCATCAGGAAATACCCTCTCCATGAAATCCCACATGAATGGCAGGACACAAGGGTTTAGGAGAACATTGCCTAGGGCATCACACTACAGCACCTCCGACAGTTTGCCAGCTTCTGAGAGCGCATCTCAAACATGATTCATCAGACCAGGCCACTTTCCTCCATTGCCCCCCATGATCCAGTTCTGATACTCATTGACCTGACCGGTCTGTGGCTACGCAACCTCATATGCGGCAAACTGTGATGCACTGTGCACTTCTGACATCTTTGTATCAAAACCAGCTTTAACTTTTTCAGCAATAGGAGCTACAGTAGCTCTTCAATTGGATTGGGCCAGCCTTCGCTCCACACAGACAATAACTTGGTCCTGCCACTGGTCATCCCACAAAACCGGCAGTTTTGGAGTTACTCTAACTCAATCGTCTAGCCATCACAATTTTGTCCTTTGTCAAAGTCGCTCAAATCCTTTAGCTTGCCCATTTTTCTGCTTTCAACACATCAACTTCAGGAATAACTGTAATGAGATAATCACTGTTATTCACTTCACCTGTCAGCGGTCATAATGTCATGGCTGGTACTGTAGGTGTAAGTCTGAATCAGGTTATAAGTGGGCACAGAGCCACCTTCGCTCCACACCCGAAGTATGGAAAAACACCAAGTGATTTGTATGAGTAGTCGTTAATCAGTAGCATTTTAGCATACGCACAACACTTACCGTATGAACACAGTCATTTTTCAGAGAAAGCAGAGAGAGCAGATGTGTTTATACCTGTGTGAGTCCGTGTGAGTTTACTGGGTTTAAATTAAGTATTCTATGGTGGATTAAATGAAGTGTTTTAAGTGTGTTTTATTTGTGTTTTTTTAAAAGATCGTTTACCAAAAGTTTGCTACTGCAGTACAGAGTGACACGAAGCTCAAATTTCTGTATCATGCTGTGAGCAGCTTGGACTGCAGTCTGGAGCATCACAGCGAGCTTCAGCGCCCACACAATGTCCATGCTGTTCTTTTATCAGTGTGGGTGGAAAATGGCTGTCATTAGCCTGAAAAGCTCAACAATGTCACACTATTGGCGTCCAATCGATAATGCAGAGGGAGACACAGTCATTATAAACAAGCCGGGCAATCACCACTAACATTCAGCACGGAGGAATCAATAACAGTAATCTCCACCAGCAGTGTTGCTCAGAGTGAACACTGTCATTCCAGCGAGATCGGGATCTACACAGCTTCAGAGAATAAAGGCCAATCAGTGGGTGATTATTACAGCTGAAGCCTGATGTTCACTTTTGATTTAAGCACCAGGTGCATGCTGGGGTTGGCTACAATCTGGTTTGGTTAGACTTGGTGGCAGAGGGAATACATTTATAAATGATGTATAAAGGTAAGTGATAATAGGGATTTGTTCCACAACATTACACATATGTATAAATGATTAATAAGAATGACGTTTTGTCGCTGTGAAACACTTTGGGACATTATTGGAAAATAGACAGATTTGGCATAGTAATTCCTCTTTGTGTCAAAAAAATCATACATCACAAAAGAAAGAAAAAAAAAGACTTGGAATTCAGTGAAATTATAATAATTGAGCATACAGGAAATGATAGGAGTATTGATGACTCGGTACAAGGCCCGGGTTCAGTTCCCATCATATGCCCCAAACTCATCCACAGGATGCATTTCTTCCTTATTGCCAGCCCCAAGCAAAGATAAAAACAAATGGAGGGTTGCATCAAGAAGGGCATCCAGTGTAAAAGATGTGCCAGTTTAAAAGGTGTAGATCAGATGAGCAGCTATGGCAACCGCTCAACAAAAGCAGCTGAAAGAACAACATCAGTCGAAGAACAGAAACATTAAACATGCATACAGAACAGTTATCCAAGTTAAGCCTTACTGGACCTTTCAGTAAAAAAAAATCTACCCAAACAAACAGCTGGGTCGGGGTGTGGCACAAAAAGGTCACCGTATCTCACGTTGAAGCCGCAAAGCACATATAGCCATATGAGACACATAGCTGTAAAGCAGCACTGGAGATCATCTGCACCGTAGCCTGTACACTATACATAATGCAAGAGTAATGGCTTGCACTCTGTTCTCTGCTGATCAGTCAGGAGATGTGATCCACTCGCTCATGTGAATTTGGTAAAATCTAGTCATTAATACTGACAGAGGTCGCATACAGAAATAATGAAACTTTGCCATTTCAACCTCCCTCCATTTCACTCAATCACTCTGTCTCTCTCCTGAGAAAACAGCACAGCTGCTTACTGAATTATTAAAGCTGTTACAAAGCTACAAACACACACACACACACACACACCACTATCCATTTCTGTGGCCTGAGGGAGCAGGGAAATAATGACCAATTCAACTGGACATGGTTATAGATGCTATAAACACAAGGACAGAGAGAGCAGGGTGAAGGGGAAAGAAGGAGGAGGGTAGGAGGCAGCTGGGATAAGAATGAAAAAAGTAGGGATTGAAAAGAAGGGCAAAAAAAGGACAAGATTTGTCATCTCTTTTCGCTCGGCTCAGGAAAGCTCTAACGGGACGAGTGTTGAATTATTTACAGTTAGCAATTAGTTCTAACCAAATCTGACAAATGATTTCTAACTATGCACTTGTAATAAAAATGTACACACACCCAAGACAAGCATTAACATATTTACATGAGTAGTGTGTGTTCTCCCTGAATAGAGACTCATTCATATTCAAATCATTTATATACTACTGTGTTAGAAAACACAGACGAGAGGTTATAATCTTATATTTTACCATAAAAGTTCCAAGTATACTCAATATACCCACGTTATAATCGTGTTTTGGAGGACATTATCTCACATATATTAAAAAAATATATAAAAAATAATATGTACACTGAGGACATAAATCTTTTTATTAGTATTTTTCTACCCTATAAGGTATAATGATTTTGCTTTTACACAGAAAATTCATTAAAGCAGGCAAGTATCTCATTAAACCCACATAGAACCGTTCCTATCTGAAGGTGCTCGCACCACTAAATGTTCCATTACCATAACAATCTCCCATGCTGCTTCGCAGAGCAGAAATGTCAAATCATTATCAGAGGCTTTCCAGACACCCCAGTACCCTGATAGAGCACAGCCTCTGTCGTCACACACACAAAACATACAGATGTATAAAATAAAAAAAACATTCCTTCCGCATTGCATATTAATTATTTATATTACCATGTGATCAATATTATTATTAGCAATAATATATCAATAATATTATTATAATATTATTTTGCTGTTCTTTATGTAATGTACAGTGAAACCTTGGATTACGAGTAACGCGGTTTACGAGTGTTCTGCGAGACGAGCAAAGATTTTTAATAAATTTTGATAAGTTTTGGTTTATGAGCACCGAGTATCATGTATCACGCATGCGCTTCTTGTTTTGACGCCGAGCGTCACGTGATCACGACTGAGTCAACGGTTTTTCTCTCTCTTGTGCTGCGGAATTGTGGGTAATCGTCTCCCCATGCACGTATAATCAACATCCGTGCACGCGTGTACTGTTTACTATAACACTGTGACAAAGTGTGTGTGTAAAAACATATTTTATTTTGTTTGTAAGCATGTGTGTATAGTCTCATAAAAAAAAAAGTCTAAAAGTCTCATTAAAAGTTAAAAATCCATTTTCGTTCACCCTCTCTGTTTCAGCCTATATGAGCTTATGTGTGCTTCATACACACACACAAGCACACACACACACACTCTGCTCCTCACAGAAACTCTGCTCTGTTGCGATTCTTTTCAAAGATAACGTGCGGTTCATTTGTTTGTTTGTTTTACTTTACAGCAGTGATTCCATTATTAAGCGCTCACACTCATTAGCGTCATTAGCGATGTTCCTTGCTAATTTTTCAGACAAAACAGTCTTTCAGTTAATGTGTGTTGATGTGAAATTCAAATAAGAAAGGTTTACTGTGTAATAAAGGTTTATTAGAAAGTTAAAAATCCATTTTCTCTCTCAGCCTCTCTTATGTGTGTGCGCGCGTAATTTGACACCGTGCCGGTTCATACACTCTCTCTCGGGACGTACACGCACACACACACACACACACACACACAGCGCCTGCGTACATAAATGGAAACACTTATTTATTTATTTTAACTTTTTTTTAAACGTAAAGTGCAGGTTAATTTGCTTTATTTTTACTTTATATTTTGTCTTAATTAATTTTATGTATTCATTTTTTTGGGGCTGTAGAACGAATAATTTGGGTTTTCATTATTTCTTATGGGAAAATAAAATTTGGTTTACGAGTGTTTTGGAATACGAGCCCACTTCCGGAACGAATTATGCTCGTAACCCGAGGTTTCACTGTATTCTGTTATTTTGTGATTCAAAGTGCAGCATGGTGGCGTAGCGGTTATCACAGAGGTCTTGCACCTCCAGGGTCCAGGGTTTGATTTGTCCCTTGGGTCTGTGTCTGTGGAGTTTGCATGTCCTCCCCATGCTTGGTGGGTTTCTTCCGTGTCCCCCGGCTTCCTCCCACAGTCCAAAGACATGCAGATTAGGTTTATCTGCGTTCCCAAATTGCCATAGTGTGTGTGCCATGCAACGGATTGGTGCCCCGTGCCCTTAGTCTCCTGGGAACGGCTCCAGGCCCCCACACAGGATAAGCAGTATAAAATATGAATGAATGATTTAAATGTTAGCTTTAATCTTTCATCTGCGTCTAAAGTTCGAAATCTTTAACATCTTTTTCACTCTGGTGAGCAGTTTCCTACATTACCCACAATGGCATACAACTGCTGATAGTGGCACTGCTGGGATTTAGCCCTCTATCTACTTTTATCTCTATCTTAAGACACTAATGCATCAGTGGTTTGTCCGGCTCTCACCTACTCATCTGTACACTCTGCTTAAACATACCCATTATCTTTTTTTATGCTGTATAACTTTAAGTTGCAGGCTTGATTCTTGCATTTACTGATTTGCCTTTGTAAAAGATTAAGTAAATGAACCGGTATAGTTTTAAAAGTCTGCTTCAGTAGGGCTAATGGCTTTCCTGTGTGTGCTATCTTGGCTTTAATGAAACACCTCCAGGCAGGGCTACTTTATAGTTAGTCATGGTTTTAAACTAGCTTCCTCAAAACTAAATATCAAACAGTTTCTGTGCTGTGTATTCAGGTTAATAATTGACAAAAGAAAATAAACCAAAAATGTATGATGTGAATTTCAAAATATATTTTTATTTCATTGTATTATTATTATTATTATTATTATCACATTTTAGTGAGATTAACAGTGTTTCACAATTATGTAGTAGTCTTTCTGCTGCATTCGCCGCCAAATGGTCCAAAACATTGCCCCAACAAAACAAACCAACCCCTCCTGAGACTGTCTCAGCAAGGGATTCCCCTTGCCAAGTTTAATAAGAAAGAAACTTTGCTCTTAAAGTAAACTGAATCAACTCCAGGATGTGTATCAAATATGACATGTACAGTGGCAAAAAATATATGAACACCTTGGAATTAATTAAATAAAAAAAATTAAAAATAAATAAAAATGGTTTCTGCATGAACTTGCCCTAACATGTGATCTGATCTTCAAGTCAAAAGAAGAGAAAAACCCAAAATGCTTATGCTGATAACATACAAACAACTATAATTTATCATGTCTTAATTGAACACAACCAATTAAACATTCAGAACACAAACAACAGTTCTGGAGTAAAAAGTAAGTAAACCCATAGATTAATTACTTCACTGAAAGTTAATTGGAGTCAGTAGTTTGCACACCTGGAGTCCAATTAATGAACTGACTTTGGAGGCGTGGTTTAGACCTACTTTGAATGATAAGACAATCAAACACTTTAAGTTTGCTGTCGATAAGTCACATCTGCTGATGTGAACAATGTCTCGCAAAAAAGATCTCTCTAAAACATTTGATCAAGAGTTGATCTGCATATGGCTGGGATGAGATACAAAGTAATTTCAAAGTGTTTAGGCCATCCATCAGTCAACAGTTAGACAAATTGTCTATAAATGGAGACAGTTTAGTACTGTGGCTACTCTTCTGAGTAGTGGGCACCCAGCCTAGATGATGTAAAAAATAAACCACGAGTAACAGCTAAAGGCTTCAAGACATTACTTGCCATCATGGAGAAAAAAATTTATTCCCAAGTTTACCAAAATATCAGGGTGGCTGTCTGCCAGCTGAATCTTAGTAGAAGTTGGGTGATTCAGCAGGTTTTTCACCTCTAGGTCCTGGGTTCAATTCCTGCATCGGGTCTGTGCGCATGGAGTTTGCATATGCTCACCGTGCTTGGTGGGTTTCCTTTGGGTTATCAGGTTTTCTCCCACAGTCCAAAGACATGCAGATTAGGTTAACTGGCATTACCAAATTGCCCAGTAGTGTGTTAATGTGCGTGTGAATGATGACCGGAGGTCCTACCACGGTCGCACAAAATGGGAATATATACAATGGTCACCATTGGACTCCACGGTCCCTAGTTGGACTACAGAGATTCCTAGATGGATGGATTTATGGATTGATTCAGCTTGACAATGATCCTAAGCACTAAAGTGAATCCACCACAGAATTGCTTCAGAAAAGGAAAACAGGGTCGGGGGTAACCCAACAGTTAAGGTGCTGGACTACTGATTGGAAGGTCCCACGCTCAAACCCCAGTACCATCAAGTTTCTACAGTTTGGCCTCTAAGCAAGGCCCTTAACCACCAGCTGCTCAGATGTACAATGAGAAAAAATGTAAGTTGCTCTGGTTAAGGGCGTCTATCAAATGCCATAAATGTAAAATGCACCTTTTGGAGTGGCCCAGTCAGAGCCCAGTACATAACACCATAGGCATCCTGTGGAATGACTTCAAGAGAGCTGTTCACACCAGACACCCTAAAACCGTGCCAGAGCTGAAACAATTCTGTAAAGAGGAATTCCTTCTGAACGTTGTGAAGCACTTGCTTGAAGTCATTGCTGCCAAAGGAGATTCGACCAGCTATTAACTCCAAGGGTTCATTTACTTTTTCCTGTAGCACTGTGAATGTTTAATGAGTGTGTTCAATAAAGACATGAGAATTTATAAATGTTTGTGTGTTATCAGTTTAAGCACATTGTTGTCTATTGTTGTGACTGTGATGAAGAGCAAATCAAATGTTATGGCAAATTAATGCAGAACACCAGTTAATTCTGAGAGGTTTTCCTTTCACTTTATCTTCTATGTGATCTTTTTTTTTCATTTTATTTTTTATTTTTTAGATGTGGTAGGTTTCGTAGATTTACACAAAGTAACCAAACGTTTAAAACAAGTCCTTTTTGTAATCTTCTAAAAGCACTGACATGCTTTCTCCATGCTTGCCGATTTTTGTGATTTCTACCATTATTCATTTTATTACTATTACAACAAACAGATTGCTAGGAAAGAAACTACCTTTTGAGAGAATATGTCTTTGAAGTCTAACATGCAGGTAGATTTGCTAGTTTTCATTAAAATGGCAGCTTTTCTTAGAGACTAACATTTGTTACCAGCATAGTTCTTCAGATATTTCTGTATCTTTTAATAACCTTGCATAGTTTTAGAGAATATTTACAAAATTCTTAGTAGACTAGCATAGTGTACAGGGTATTACCATATCTTTTAGTAACCTAGCATGTTTACAGAATTGTAAAATTGTATGTAAACAGAATTGTATGCTAGGTTACTAGCATAGGTCACTAGCATAGACTAGCATAGTTTACAGGGTATTGCTAGTTATTTAGTAGGCTAGCATTATTTTAGGAAGATATCATTTTTAAGGCAGACTAGCATAGTTTACAGGTATTTGTCTAATAGTTTAAGGTAGGCTAGCATGGTTTTAGGGATACTAGCATAGTGTTCAAGGTAGAATAGCATAGTTTACAGTACATTACTGTAGCTAAGTTTTAAGAAGACTGAAGGTACTGTAGACCACCAAAGTTTACAAGATATCACTAGAGATTTTAGTGAGAGACTAGTGAGGTCTAGATAATATTTATAAAGACTTTTAGAGAATATTTATAAAGACTTCATAATTTTTGGACACTACCATATATTTTGAGAGCCAGCCACAATCTACCAAAGTAGACTAGCATACAGGGCATTTGCATATCTTTAAGTAGACTAACATAGCCGTCCTAAGAAAACCACAGTTTCTCTATTTCATGAGACTATCATGGTTTTCAAAAGACAGTCATACTTGTTGGGAATCTATTATACTGATATTGAGACTACACTGTTTTAGTGCAGAATAAAAAGTTTTAAGATGTTTGACCATTTTTGTGAGGCTATCATTATTCCATGGTCTGTCACTGCAGTTTCATTGCACACTTTGATCACATGAAAAGCCGACACTACTGTTAAATTTCTGGCAAAATCTTACAACAAAGGTGAAATTACTGTCAGAGCAACAAAGACACAGGCATGTACACACAATTATATTCAAGCAAAGTGATGAGTGTGAACACAAGTGCAATGCCGACAGGGAGACCCATATTATTATTATTAGACATTTTTCTTTGTTAAAAAAGTACAATTACTCCACAGTCTCCTGCTGAAGTTTTCTGTTGAAGTGCCTTTTATTGACATTGCATAATGAGCACGCTGAAGAAGCTGTCAATCCTCCAGCATGCAACCACACCCACTGAGCATCAAACCAACCAGAGAAATGAGTGTGTCAGAAATAGAGGGAGAGAGAGCAAGATAGAGGGAGAGATATTGTAATTCTAATGAATTCTGAATTATTATAAACTATGATATACCATTACATTCAAAATAATTTTATATACAATACACAAATGTGTAGTCTACACTGTTTAGTGAAATAAATAAATCATTCTCGATCCTTAAATTTACTAACCTCCACATACAGTACATACCCATGACCACACTGAGAAAACTAAAAGAATGTGAAGCTGTAATATAGTTCGAGACATGGTGTAAGAAAGGAGACTGTATTCGGCGCACTTTAACACCTGTGAATATTATTAACTCACTGCCAGGTAATAAAGAGCTTCTTAACACAGAGGAGGTGAGGACACAGCATCATGATACTCATTAGCTGCATTTAACTCCACTTTAATTAGTAAATATAAAAACTGTGCAAAGAACTGATGGAAGCTTTTCCCAGAATGAGCTGAGAGTAGCGACAAATGCATGTGTTAGATGATAACACCTTCAGCAAAAACATCTGATAACATCAGTGGCATTTCAAAATGAAACGTGGGAACTGACAGATATCTCAGCTGACACACTTCTGCGCATGTAGTTCACTGTTCATTTTTATCACTTATTATCACCTCAGTGTAGAATGCCCTGCAGGGATTAGTTTAGCGTTAGTAATCTGCCAGTCTTCCAATCCAAAAAACTGCTCCAGATGCCTTTTCCCAGCTTCAGTACTGGAAAAACTGGCCAAATCCTTGCAGGCAGAGTTTTTTTTAATATATGACAGTGAATGGGTCTGCTCCATGCTAACAGCATATATTTCTTTTTAAAACGTACTGCAACAGCAAGAAAATATCATGGCGAAAGTATAACTTACATACAGTAGTTATGGCGTTATATTGGTTCACAAAACCAGGGTTTGCAGATTTTACAGATCACAGTGCATCTAGATAAAGTTGGCACAAAGCAAGTAAACGGTTACCCACTGTCTATACCGCTTTTTCCTGTATCCAGGGTCGCGGGGGGCCCTGGAGGCTATCCCAGGAGATTTAGGGCACAAGGTGGGGTCCACCTTGGATAGGATGCCAATCCATCACACACTATGGGCTATTTGGGAATTCCAAATAATCTAATCTAAGTGGTAGCTCAGAGGATTAAGGCACTGAGTTACTGATCGAAAGGTCTGCAGTTCTAGCCCCAGTTCCACCAGGTTGCCATTGTTGGGCCCTTGAGCAAGGCCTTAACCCTATCTGCTCCAGGAGTACTGTATCATGGCGGACCCTGCACTCTGACCCCAGTTACAATGAGAAGAATGAATTTCACTGTGCAGTAATTATTTGTGACAATTAAAGTCTTAACTTAGCTTAACTTAATTACTCTTTATGTTTTTGGATTGTGTGAGGAATCCAGAGCACATGGAGGAAACCCACCAAGCAAGGGGAGAACATGCAGTCCACGCACACAGATCCAAGCTGGGAATCGGACCCAGACCCTGGAGGTGAAAGGCAACAGTGCTAAAAAAATAAAAAAAACTAAGCCACTGTACAACCAAAGTAAACACTAACAAAAATAAAGATACCTCTGTCCTTCAGTGAATAGTCTTTTCTATCAAGTAGATTATATCAGCTGCTTTCTGAAAAAGCAGAGCATAAGTTTTAGGTGTCGTTCATATTCTGTGGGATCAGGAGTAACAAATGTGTAGGAGTTAGCAAATATACAACATAAACTTCAAGAGCCTATAACAAGGTCACTGTGCTCCAGCTGAAAGTTCAGAAAGATCTCGTCCTCATCTTTAAGTGCAACTAAATGTTAGTGATACACAATACACAATAGCTTTCAAAACTTTAAATTACAGGAATGTGTTGCAATTTGCACCTCGTTGGGCGGTAGCCTGACTCATTCACTCCGACTGAGCTATTTTCATAATGATAGATCAGTAACTGCATCCTCTTAGCAAAAGATATTAAGCTGACTAATTACTCCCTTTACATATTCTGAATAGAGAAAGGGAGGCATGCACACACACACACACAATGCTTTGTAATTACTCCAAACTAAATTAAACAGGTAGTGATTTATGACATCAGTTCTATATGAGGGCATAAGGGGTAATGAATGAGAAAACGAGCCATGGGATATATAACAAAGAAACACAAAGCTCACAATTACACACTGTTGCACATGATGTCTAATGGGAAATTTATACAAATTCAAGAAATTGATAATGACGTGGCTGGATTTTGGTGGAGGTTCCTCAGTCTTTAAATGTCACGAGACCTACCGGTCGATAATTTGGGCAAGAATAACGAGTTTGACTTTTCAGAGCTCAGTAAGCCAAAAAAAAATTATGCAACATTATGTGCTAATTTTCCTGTGCAAAAAAAAGAAGAAGAAGAAAAACACTTTTATACAAGAAAATGAATTAAATGAAAGCAAGAGAGGTGAAAAAGGGTACAAAATCATCTAAAAAGCAATGATCGAAAGCTACTTCCGCTACCTCAGCTACTTTCAACTATAAAGGAGAACAAAGAAAGAATATTAAGTAACCAAACTAAACCACACTACATGTTTGAGCTGAAAAACCCATGAAGAAAGGGCCCTTGGGCTCTCAATCACCTGGCTTATTTAATAGCCTCAGTAGAGAGTCATTTTCTAATTTGTAAGGTGAACTCTCTAAATATGGATGTGGGAGTAGATCTGTCCTTTTATTCCTCTAATAATATCCTAGTCTGACTCTCTAACTCAATTCAGGGGAAACAAATGTCTCTAGTTCTCTCATTTGACATTATATATAAAACATAAACAAGAAAAAGCAACCATACAGGAGCCTACGATGAGCTTGAGAGAGTATTCATCTGTCCCTGAGGTGAGACCAAAAACCCACACATACATTTGTGAATAATGTATGAGCCCCTGTGATAAACAGCTAAACGTATCTAAAACTTTAATAAGTGGCCATTGTGGAATGTTAGAAACAAATTCAGCATTTTCTAGTTACAATTTCTATGATGAAACATAATAATTCAACCCTATGATATTAATTAAATCTAGGACAAACTGCAATAAATAAAATAAAAAATGTCAGAACTGGTTGATTGGACAAAAGTGAAACCCACAGAGCAAGCACTGTGCAGAAAAAAATATAATATGATATAATACAATAATCAGATAAATAATTAAAGCACGCTATGTACTGTATGCCAAAGAAAGTGAAGAAGATAAGCTTTAGTAGGAAAGTAACAGAAATGTGCATATGTAAAATTGTCTACCAAAACAAACACAGAATGTGCATTTTGGATGCTATACAGGAACAGCCTGAGAAAATTTAATGGGCATAAAAAAGAGAACTGACTAAAACTGTTCAGTTATAGCTGACTAAATCTGCTGTATTTTTATGAAACTAAATTTAAATTCGAAAAGACTACTAATTCACATGAGCCAGATGAGAACCTGGACCGCTGCGAGACTCACGTCCTCACAATTAAGTTCAGACATCGACCCCGACTGACTTGAGGCTTATAAAAACTCAGACTCCAACTGAGATCAGACCAAATGAGTACTAAATAACTCGATCAGGGCTAGTGCTGGGCAATATAACCTCAAATCAATATAACAGTTAATTGAACATTTTACTCGATTACAATTAACAAACAATTTTCTGTTTGCCTTCATACTAGGCCCTAACCAGACCCCAACCAAGTTTCCCACCAAGTGAGATCCAAAGCCCCATCAAGACCCCAACCCAAACCAATATTAGACCTGACCAAGATCAGACCAAACAAGTCCACAACCAAGTTCAGATGAAATAAGACCCAAACTCTCACCAAGTTTAAACTAATCAAGATAGATACTAAAATCTGATCCTTAAGGTCCAACCCTGTACCAACTTGCCTTATTGTACTAGATGTTTCTCTTGCTTGAAACTGTTTTATTTCCTGCATAATACCTTTTATTTATTTATTTATTTTACTTTCAGATCGACTAACTTTAACACGTGTCTTTTGTATCATAAGTCTTTATTTACCAGTGTAAATACACCAGTGTTGTGTAATTTGGTTTATTAAAACCATGGTTCACTAATTAACCAAAATTCTAAACTGAATTAAACTGAACAAAGCTGCAAGTTCTGACACCGCTTTGCTCTGTAATATATCGGTTGATAATTGTATGCTATTTGGATTTGTTGTTAGCAGTGTAGATTTTAATTAAGTTAGACATAAAAAGAGCATTGTAAAACATTACAACTATCTATAAGCCATTCAATCATTTAGGAGCCAGTCCATTGGGATTTGTAAATCTCCCTTGATTAAAGGAATAAAGCATGTTGTGTTATGGGAATTCAATATTTATTCCACTTCTCCTGCCTCCTGTGAGCACAAATGAACTGAACTATCATTAACCCCGGCACAAACTATATATATTATGCCTTATAATATGCCATAATAGGGATTCAATTCATCCCTGCAATTAATCATCTTGTCTATTCAATGGATGCAATTAAAGTGGGTTTTTTTTTTCCTATTGATCAGACAATAAAGAATAATAAATGCTTGCACTTCGATGTGATGTCTAAATCTGTCATCACATAGCTGTGTACTGTAATGAAGATGACAATATAGACTGGTCTGGTCTTTTTTTTTTTAAAGTAGTTTAAATGTCAAGGTTTTTTTTCTTAAAAGTGTAAACTGCATAAATCAGCTTTAATCATAAAAAGGTTTAAATCACAAAGCAAGAAAAAGTTTTCAACCTGTCATAGGCATTATCAAGATGGATAATGTGTGACTTTCATCTTGATAATAAATTTGCATCTGGTTGCTTGGATGATGGTCAGGTTGTCCTCCAGCAACCACAGCAGAGATGTATTGAAATATTGAAATACACCTTTAATGAATGCAGTCACTACACACATACACACATACACACACACACCATTCAAGGATGCAGTTCGCTGAACATCTATTACTCATCCATATATTTGTTTCCTTCACTTTTTCTTTTCATCCCCATTTTCTTTTCCCTTTTTTCTGTCTCATCCCAAAGTCTCTGACCATCTCTCTCTCTCTCTCTCTCTCTCTCTCTCTCTCTCTCACTGTAAGCTGCTTGATAAAAGCTGCCTGGATGACAACTCGTTTCACACACCACTTATTACTGATGAAGCTCTGCTCGTACAGAATGATCCCGTTCCTTTACCATCTCATTCTCTCTCTCCTTCTCTGCGTCAGCAAGCTCTCTGCAGAAGATTAAAAACCGATTTTTCCAAGAATGAACATCAATAAAGCGTTAGCATATGGGTGAGATGACTAGACACTGGACAGGCGAGAAATCTCCTCACGTCTAAAAGTCTGTCAGAGTCATGGAGAAGAGGTGAGTTTCTGAAAGCTGATTATCCAGACCGTAAACTCTTCATATTTCATTTCTAATTCACTCACCCCTTCCGCTTCGGAGTGAGAAGAAAATTGCACTCGGATGCCGAGCGCGTGTTGATGAAACTCTGGAATTGTGTGTGGCTGGACGGCGCAGGAGGAAATCAGCCCAGGAGCACTTCTCTGCAGACCGACGCCTCTATCAGCGAACACATCGCCCTTGTGCCTCCGGCAAGCATGATGGAACAGACAGCCTGCTTTACAGCGAGCACAGTTATTAGATTGCTGTGGTGTTAGCCGATATCTTCACCTCGAAATGCAGGCCAACGGAATCTATACAATTTCAAAGATATGTTCGACAAATATATCTTATTTATTCTTCTAAATAGTAAAAAAAAAAATTTACATAGTAGTATTACATAGACTAAAGATAATGCTAGAATTTTAATATAAAGCAACAAATAATTCTGTATATAGTAGCTAACCAACTACTAGTTTGATTACCCCTTAGCGTTATTGTGCTATAATGTTCAACGAATCTAGTTTAGCATGATAGAGCACAGGAATATTAAACACATACAAATGTTTTTGTTGGTCTTGGTCTTTCGGCTGCTCCAGTCGAGTGGTTGTCATTGCTTACCTACCGATCCACATACAACCTGGCACAAGTTTTACTTCCTGACACAGCCCTCCCTTTTTATCTGGGCTTGGGACTGGCACTACAGTACACCCAGCAGCTGGGATTTGAGCACTGGGTGGGAACTGAACCTGGACCTTCCGCAGGGCAGGCGAGAAACATACTACTGAGCCACCAATGTTCTATTAAACACATACAATAATTTACTAAATGCTTGAGCCACCCGTCAGTTTTTCAGTATATTAAATTATTTATATTAACGAAACGGGAGAAAATGTTTTTCATGTTAGATATTTTGTATGCTTGAATGAGTCACAGGTAGCTGTGAGGCTTAACACACAAAAACTAAAACATTTCTTTGAAACGGGATTGAAAATGAGAGACAAAAACTTGCTAAAAGTGATTCTTTCAGGAAGTCTGGAGAACCATTCCCCAAGACAAAAATACAAAAGGAGTCTGAAGTCTGGCTGTTTGTAAGCAACATATGAAGAAATGAGGGGTGGCTCGGGACTAGTGTATAGTACTGTATGACCTCAATGCTTCAGAAAATGGATTGAAAACACCCACTAAAACATCCATTCCCATTCTTCTTGTCCATTTCCATTGGATTCATGCTGATAAAAGGTGATTTTTCTTCTTCTGACAACACAATGTAAACATTATAAAAACAAAATCTTCTGAGGAAATGATATATTTTCAACCCAGTTCGCTCTAAACATTTTTTCAAGTCAGTGCTTATTGAAACAGACGCTTGCATAGACGCAGTGCAAAAACAGCATTTCCTTGACTTCCAGCACAGCCTGAAAAAACCATGACCCATTTTTGGTACTGGTTTGTGAATGCACTATTGTCACTTGACTTCAAGACAAATCTTCCTTTTCACCCAAATGCTAACTATAGAAGTAGGATCTGAAGGATGTGAACAGTAAGGGAAAAGGGAAGGAAGTAAATAAAAATTCAAGTTAAATTAAAGGTACTAAACTTACTAATAAATGTGACTCAGATAGATGTACATCATGCATTTACCCAAATTACCTGAATGTCTAACAAAACTACTTCTATTCCAGAAATACATAGTTGTGTCTTTTGACAGGCGTTTATGTTCTCTATTTGCCTTTGTCCTTATATTTTTATTAAAATTCCGGCTAAAACAAAATGCTTATCCATCACTGTATGCTGTAAACGGGTTGAAATGAATAATGGATGGGACTGACCCTACCTGACTGCTACATGAATATCACTATAGTGTCTGGCAGAAGTAGCACCATATGTGCATAATTGTGTTGGGACTCAGAAATGAGCTTTTTAATGAGATGCATGCTCATTTATCTCTACACTCTGCGCCATAATGCACATGTATACACACACACTATACATTGATATTCATGTAGCAGACAGACAGGGTCAGGGTCGTCCATCACAGGTATGTATTATAGACTGGAATCTTTATCTAAACAAACTGCATACAAATGCATGACAATATGACAATTAAGCAATATCACACACAAGGGAGTGCTGTTGTGATGAATATCACGGCATCACAGTCGTGCTGATATTTAGCACAACAGGTATTTTGCTCCGCCAACACATATCTTTCTGCGACTGGTGGAGCTGGTGACTGACAGTTAACAACAAACAGTAAGTGTAATTAACAGGGGTGTAAAAGTAGATTTAAATTCTTACCAGTACTATGTAGTCATAATAAACCATGGAGGCTTTGGACAGTCCTGTAAATCTTGTAAGTTTCTCTTTATATTTCCACTTATTCCTGTTAACTTCCGGGATTCATGGTTAAATCCCAAACAGTGTTTAATGTTTAATGAATTAAGTTTTAAGATGGATTAAAAGAAGAAGAATTATTGCTTGTTAAGTCTGCAGCACCTCGATACACTTTCTAAATCCGAATAACCAGGAGAGACGGACAAACGCACACGTACGCATGATGTCTGAAGATTTCTGCTTATTATCAGCAAAGAGAGTGTATTCATGCTTTGGCCAGGTGCCCTGTGTCACGTACATCCTGTACTTCAAAAGAACCAGTCATTAACATGTAAGTCATAGAGAGACCCCGAGACAGACAGACGAGGGGAAATACATTTGCATTTTCCGGTTAAACAAAAGGGTTACAAAAGACACGAGCTGTCTGGATACATATTCGTCTGGATGGCAAGTGTTATCTCATAAGGACTCAGGAAGCACAATGAGAGGGGTCCTCATTATATTATAAAACCTTACAACATCCCAGTGCCGTTACCATCTATTATCACCACTCTTGCAATGTCTCTCGTCTAAACAGATTGATCTGTCGGAACTAACTGTTGTATAATATAATATCGGATTATTAATTCATCCAATCTTATGATAACTTTCACACACCATTACAAGCAAGGTCTGTCCTGTCCAAATTTTCACTGAAGCATTTCTGGCCACTTTGCTGGATACAGAAATGGTGAAGACCATGTCTATGAATATTGCGCATATGAGAGAAAGAGAAAGACAGACCTATTACTGGTCACTGATCCTTTAATGAAACTTGTAATCAACATGATGTCTACAATTACACAAGCTCATTAACGTTTTCTGCTTAATTTTATTCATCACTTTTCAATAAAGGCCATTTTACAATAAAAGCATGCATACTGTATACTACATGCATATTAAAGAAATACGTTTTTAAAAATCTTGTTACTGTTTTTGCTGAACATGGGTGTGTGTGGAATACTAAAAGATTTTGTACAATACACGGGGTGATGACAAACTGCATGCATGAGCACTACAGGAATGTATTGACTTACAAATCCAATAATTAATCGATATTTTAATAGAGCGGTTTGCCCTCTAAAGCTGGCAAGGTGAATTACAACGGCAAATGATTTCTCTGAAATTTCCTTTTGAGGTGCATTTGAAAGGAAAATGGGCAGGGCTGAGCAGCTTTGCTAGCTTTGACTGAGTGTAGAGATATTCTTCAGGTCGTTAAAAAAAGATGAAATGGTCATTTATATGGCTAAGGCTTGCACATCTTTCCACCAAGCAATATCAAGATAGACAGTAAGATTATACTGTATGTTGTATGATTCCTGCCCCTGCTGTTTGTTGTACAGGATGTACTGCACTTGTTCCATCACACAGCGCAGTGCAGGTATGTGTAACAGAACACAACCTGGTTTACGCTAATAAGCTTTCCTCCATAATAAAGTGAGAAAATCCAATTAGTGAAGTCGGGGGTTGGGATGCACGGTTCTAACAAACAAAGCACAAGACTGCAGCTCAGCACGGTGCATCTGTGGGTAAACTGACAAAAATAACTCAATATTTGTGGCAAAAATATATGCAAGGCAATACAGATTCGAAAATCCTGACACTAATATCTGTCATTTAGATTTAAGATAAACTAAATACATATACTGTGTATATCCCAAACTATTGAGGTATAACTGCATGCTACAAAACCTCTTTTTCTTCCTGATCAAAGCTGTGTTATACTGACAGTGTTTTTAGAGTCATCCATCTTGCATGCTGAGTTGATATATTTTGTACATTTTCCTGGTACCATAAAATTCATAGAAAGTGGCAAAATGAGCTAACATCATGGTTTACAGTGCAACACATAAAAAAAAACGTGGCACTCCAACATGCAAAAGTAGCATTCTTAATCTTCCAGGTATAAAATTGGTTTATGATAAGCTTCACCAAGTTATTAACCATTTAGGGTCATGAGTTTTGCTGTTGAAGAAAATTCATCTCAAAGGTGTTCTATCGGGTTGAGGTGCAGGCTAGTCAAGTTCTTCCACACCAAACTCTCTCATCCATGTCTTTTTGGGCAACAGGAAGGGACCGTCCCCAAACTGTTCCCACAAAGTTGGGAGCATGAAATTGTCCAAAATTCCCTTCACTGGAAGTAAGAGACTGAGCCCAACTCCCACACCAACATGTGCTCTGGATTCCTCCATGTGCTCTGGATTCCTGTGTACCAGTGAACTAAGCAAGGTCCATATATA
>JAQQZT010000012.1:10766067-10787776 GCA_030068275.1 Clarias platycephalus
CTCCACATCATTGCATTCAGTTTTTATTCACAATTTGTTAAGTGTCCCAACTTTTTTGGAATCCGGTTTGTAGAAAAGAAGTCACTTTCATAAAGTAGGAACAAATAGATCATTCTGTTTGGTATTCTGGTTGTCGTAATGTCATCTGACAAAAATACAGTCCGCAATCTTCTTTAATACTCCAGTCTGATAGCAGGAAATGACAGGAAAATGAAATTCAGAAACCTCTTAGAAGAAACCTCTTTTTTTTCTTACTTTTTCTTTTGCAGATGAGTGTAAAACTCACCACAGAGGCTGTAGCTTAATATTACACTAATTATGAAGTTCACATGGGGCTTTGAAGAACAATCACTGTAACACAAGAAAGAATTGTAGTTTTTAGTCTTTTGAAAGAATAGAGTCAGACAAATATAACTGAGTGATGTGGGAGTGTGGGAGCCTGACATGTTCATTAGGGAAACCCCTGACAGAAGCAGACAGAGTCCAGACATACAATCAAGGTTCGTGATTATTCATACTCAAGAAAACTAGGAAACAGCAAGAGACAAGATTGGAAAAACAGACATGTTTTGAGCAATTCCTCAACTGTTCCTCCAAACCATTATAAGTAGAGCAGCTAATCCAAAATAACAAGCAACAGGTGGGACTAATTGTCATGGCAACCTGAAGTGAGAAGAGGTAACAATGACCATTAAGGAAACACTCAAACACTCATTTCCCTCCTCTATAAAACACATGAAAGATGAAAAATGAGGTAAGTGAAAATGGTTTTAAAGGTTTATTTGAAAAAAGTAAATAAAAGAAATGATCAGGGGTAGGATTCTACACAGAACAGTAAAAAAAAAAATAGAATAAAGTCACTTCAAAATTGAAAAAAAAAAAAAATAGATAGTGATCCACAATTAGTTGCATTAAAATCTATATTGCAATGTGGACCTGTGCAAACACTCAATCACAAAAGGCTGCAATTTATTACTGGCAATATGCACATAGTCAGGAATTTATGTCGAGTTTTTTGTGCTTTTTCATTCATTCATTCATTCATTTACTTATTCATCCATCCATCTTATATAGTGCTTATCCTGTACTGGATCACAGAGGGGAGACTTTGGGCATGATGTGGGGTACACCAGGGTACAAAAATACACTCCAGGCAACTTGGGGACAGTAATTAATCTATTGAGGTCTTTGGACTATGGGATAAAACCCCACACACACCCCACACACCACAGCGCTAATCACTACGCCACTACGCTGCCTTTTTAGATTTTTTTACTCTATATAAATTTTTTTAGATGTTCTAGTAAGATTATTGTACGACTAGGTTAGCCTACATAAATAAGTTTGAATACAAAATGGTACATTTTATAGTCAAATATTGCAGTTTAAATTGCAATTGCAGTATGTCAAAATAATTGCAATGTGCTTATAATCTATACATATAATAAAACTGTAAAGTTGGAGTGTCTGTACATTGAAGATATTTGCAAAAATAATTATGTGGAGGGATATAAGATGAGCAATAGAGACACATCAAGATGGTTTTTAGAATTTTTGTCTGTCTGTTTGTCTTTGTGTTTGTGCACACATCACTTAAAAACTACTGAACAAATTATAATAGGGTTTTCACAGGTGTATTTGGCTGAGCTTGAGGTAACATATAGGATTCGTTTCATCACAATCGGCCCACAGAAAGAGAAGATATGCTACTTTGAAATTTAAATGGATGCCCTTATATCATAAAAAATCCACCTTGAAAAAATCATTAGTCCATCTCAAAATTCAACAGGTGGCGTTGTACATTTTTTTTATACACGCTTATGAGTGTGCTGTTGAAATCTACTTAATAAACGCAATCTCGCCCCTTCATTCCGCATATTTCACGGTAACACGTAAACTTTTAGTTCATTCCAAAATTCAACAGATGGAGTTGTACATTTTTTATAAACGTGCTTATGAAATTAAATTCCACCCAAACAAAGTCGCGGGAACATCTAGTAGGAAATAAAAAGACGGAGAGAGGGATAAAGAAAAGCAACACCCCTACCCAAACAGAGAAAAACTGTTTAGTTTTGAAGGCAAACAAGCAATAAAACCTGAATGACAGGGAACAAAGTTTCTTGTTTCTCTGTACAAAAACCCACACACATCTGCATTAATATAAAGAGAGGAAGCCAGGAACAGAAAGATGGAGATAGAGACCCAGAAATAGGGAGAGGACAGAACAAAGTGAAAACACTCCTACATGTCTGTCTACTGTATTTAGTAAGATGGCAGTTCTTCCAACCTGAATAAATTCCCACACTATTTCTATGGAAAGTCTCTTAAAAAAGAGACAAAAGATGTCTTTGTGTTCATGTTATTTTGTTTTCTATTGTCCTTTCCCTTCTTCCTCTCTCTCTCTCTCTAAATTTCGACCATCACGGAGCGTGTAGGTTGAGCTGGGGTCATTTTGGGCCTGTGTGGTGCTGTAGAAAAAAGAAAGTGAAATCGCTTTATTCTGCGAAGCTCACTGACACAAAATGGGAAAGGAAGAATCGTCAAACACACACATACACATACACATTGTAAGCAGGAGAGCAGATCATGCAGGTATTTTTAGCTCTCCACCATGCTGAAGCAGATAAGGACAAATAGGACATCAGGTCCAGACTCAGCCTATTTGGAGAGGACTGGCTCCACCAGGGACCCATCAGTATTCTCCCAGGGAAAAGGAGGGCAGAATAGAACAAGGCTAAAAAAAAAAAATTTTGGTTTTGGACAAACCCGCAGTTATGGTTCCAGTGATCTAATATTCAGGATTAACCAGACTGATGTGTAAATAGTGTCTGTGTCAGAAGGGAATGTGCAGGCTGCTTCATTATTCATGAAGATGGTTACACTAGTGAAAGACCTATCCATACTATGGTGATGTTTTTATCACCATATGTTTTAGATGATCAGTTCTCTACAATGCACATAGTTATTTGGTGTAATAGGACTACAGTGAGCCATAATATTTGGAAATTTCAATGTCTTAAAAAAATCTGAATAAAAATTCAGAAAGCTCATTACTCAAAAACTTTTACTGCATTGTTGCAATATAACCATAACCATATCCACGACCATAAGCAGTGGCTGACAAACCAAAAGCATGCATTAGTCCATTGGCTAATGCACATGCTTTGGTGCCTCCATACCTGGTACTAGAATTGCAGTATATTACCCCGATTGTTACATTAGGATGCTACTGAAGCTGAAGTCCACAGTGCTAAAGAATGGTAGAGTTAGGAATAATTTCAAAGAAGAGTCACCTGCTATCTTCTCTTTGAAAGCACTTTAAAGTGAACCTCCTTTTTGCAAGCAAAGGGAAGTATTTCAACCCTGAAGTCTCTGGGGCTAGGGTAAAAGTTAAGAGAGACTAAGAAAACTGTGGATGTGGTGAAACTGGTAGAGGTACTGTAACAATGCAGGGGTAGGAACAACGACAAGAGGATGAGCTAATTATTATAATAATAAAAAATGATACGGACTTGATGGGAGAATATCGTGAAGAAGCTACTGAAATGGACTAAGGAAACCAGAAAGCATTAAGGTCAGCATCCATAAGGGAGGAACTCATGAATAGTTCTGATTGATTCTCTGGTAGCCTTGGCATCATGTGTACTACTTAATCTCACTCACTCATCGTCTATAACGCTTTATCCTATACAGGGTCACGGGGGGCCTGGTGCCCATTCCTGCAGACTTAGGGCACGAGGCAGGGTACCAGTCTATCACAGGGAACACACACACACACACACACACACGGTCATTCACACACTACAATTTTAGCTAAATTTAGGAAAGCCAATTTGCCTGATTTGCATGTCTTTGGACTGAAATCAGAGTAACCGGAGGAAACCCACCAAGACCAGGAAGAACATGCAACCTCCGTGCACACAGACCCGATGCAGGAATCGAACCCGGACCCTGAAGGTACAAAGCGGCATTTTTAACTCATATGTATCAGTACCAGTAAAAACAATACAGCTAATTAAGATGCATTTTTCCATTAAAGTAAAGGAAACCCTCAATCACATCTTATATTGCTGTCTAAATGTTATGGGGCAAGACCTATAACATTGTTAAAACTGAAGCCCATAACAGACACCATCTGTTGTTCCCATAAGCGTGGCAGATGGTCAAACCCAATCAGAATAATCAAAGCAAGTGTGTTGAAAAGTGCAAGAGCAAATCCACATCATACAACTGTTAAAGGACAACCTGAGGGTAAAAAAAAACAACTGAATCAGAAATCTCAGCTGGATCATCTCAATAAGGGTGTCAAAAATCCTGGAACAATCAATGGAGTATTCATGTTTTTGGGCAAAGCAACATGTGAACACTGGACACAAAGCAAAATTGTACCCTGGATGGGTTGGCAATTGATTGCAGCATCGTTCTAGGACATGAAAGAAAACTCACATGGTCTCACATGAGTAGAAAAACTGCATTCAAGTTCAAACCAACCATCCCCAGACGTAAGAGTTGGCAAAGCTAGCCAAATCATAAGTCTAAGTGCTTATGAATATTCATTGGTATCATGCCACCCATATTTTATTACTGATGTGCTTTAGTTGTTTCTCAAAGAGAAAATTCTCCAAACCATCCTCTTACTGCCCTCCAAAGTTATGCACCCCATCCAAGGTGTACCACGCCTCGTCCCCTAAGTCTCCTGGGATAGGCTCCAGGCCCCCCGCGACCCTGTATACAGGGTAAAGCCGTATAGACCATGAGTGAGTGAGAGTGAGTGAGTGAGAGATGTCTTAGTTTTGTAAAAAGGTCGAGATCTAAAGATCAGCGTTAGCTCATAAAATACTGACTTCATAAAGTAAATGTTTTTTAAGCTTGTTAACATGGAAAATACTGAAGTAAGTAAATAGTAAGTAAGAATATTAAGTGATTTAGCATGTTTGAAAGGCACTATATAAACTGAACATAATAAAAAATAAATAAGTTACCACTGCCGTGTCAATTCCTATATTCTTATTTAGTCTGCTACGGTTAATTATCAGTAAAAATAAACATAGTGCTTTACAACTTCTTTCAGCCACACAGTTTTCTGCTTTTTTTTTTCTCTCTCTCTCTCTCTCTCTTATAGTATGAGTCAAATCATCCTCTGACAAGTTCAAATGTGGAGCAGCAACCATATTTTAAAAATTTGCTTGTGTTGACTAATGAATAAATATTAATAAAGCTGGAAGTGTGCTTATGAATATTCATCGACTGTGGGCGGTCAGCAGAAATGGAATGGGGACTGGAGAGGCAGAGAATAACACTCTCTAATCTAGTGGTTTTAAAATATATAGGTGTAATTTCTAGAGTTAAAAATACTTGAGCTAGCACTCAGAAGTAATAGAAAAATAATACAGTATAGCACTTTTAAAAAGTAGAGGGTCTGACCTGTAACAGCAAGTACACGCAGACACACACAGAGACGCATCAACTGGTCCATCTCCCAGCATCCCTTTGTTCACTTTTCAAGGTGATGGACTGGCCAGGAGTCTGCAGTGCAGTCAATAACTGCCTTACACACAGACACACACACATACACACACACACACACACACACCTACACACACACATGCAGTCAAAAGTATGGACACACATATAGGTATTTTTTATTTCTACATTGTAAAACAATGCTAAAGGCATCCAAAATATGCAATAATGTCCTTTGAACAGATATTGAGATGTGTCTGCTCTGTAAAGCCTTCACAACGTCGCTAATCTGAACTTCTCCTCTGTAGCAGAGGTAGGTTTTGGTCTGGCTTTCCTGGGAAGGTCTTCATGAGAGCCAGTTTCATCATGGTGCTTGATGTGTTTTGCAATTGCACTTGACAATACGGTTACATATTCTGTGTGTATGTATCTGTTGTGTAAAGTATATACTCTGTTTGTGTCTCCTACTAAGCATCAGTTGCCAATTTTCTAAAAAGAATTATGGACTGATTTCAACACATGTGCACATAGATGTTATATTTAGTCTACACATCGTACCTACAAACACAAGGCCATATTTTCCATTAGACATAGAAAAAACAGACTTATTCTGCACAAATACCAGGGTAACCTGATTTCCTGGGTTCTATCGGTTATAGGACCAGTTCAAGCAATGATCATGATCATTTTGCACACAGTGACACTTTTGGATGCGTTTGTCCTTTTAGCCGCCAGTCAAATTTGACCAGGTGCTAGGTAAAAAATTATAACTGTACGTTTTCATACTGAACCAGTTGCATTTTTTTTTGTGTGTGTGTGTGTAAAGGTTCCAGTCCCGAATCTCTACCTGAGACCCAAATAGATCCACATTTCTGTCTACCTTTCTGTCTCTCTCATGTCTAGAGTCAGCAGCTCATCAGCACTGGAACAGCAGAAACACACAGGGCTGAATTAAGCAGGTTGGGTGTGGGTGTGTGTGTGTGTGCGCGAGTGTGTGTGTATGTGAGTGATTTCACAGCTGAGAGAGCACAGAGCTGGGGATTGTTAGTGAAAGTGAAGGAGAGAGACAGATCCAAGGGGTGGGGGGTGGAGACCTTGGCTAAAAGATGGAGCAGCGAGACTCGACGTACAAAGATGACAACGTTGCGAGTGAAAATCAAAGAACGTTCGAGAGCGCGACACATAGCGTGAAAGACTAAGGTTGTGAAAGATGCTGACATCACTACACTACACTAGAGTTTAAGGACCCTTCATGGTGTTCCACTAACAGGCCTCTTCACTCGAGGAGCAATAAAACATCAGAACACAGAGCCAAATGTCACAGACCTTTCCTCACTGCTTCTTTGCTCTCACTCTCTCTTTCCTCTGCCTCTCTTCCATTTCTCTATGGTCTTCTGTAACACAGCAGATTCTGCCTAATGAGCCACATGCAGGCCCAGGAGGCCCCGAGGAAGCAACACACACACACACACACACACACACACACACACACACAATGAAAGAGAGAATGAACAAGAGAGAAAGAAAGAGCAAGAGAGAGAGAATGAAAAGTGAGAGAATGGCAAGACAAAGGTGAGTCACCAACAACTGCTGAAGTATTCAACACACACACACACACACACACACTTCCATTTCTCACATATTGGCCACTTGAAGCTTATTGTAACAAGTTACCCAGAATACATCACTGGTATTTAAAATTGAACATTCAAACTGTTATCTTTTGTTTTAATTCTCATACAACACACTCATCTTTTCATACGCTCACACACATACACAATGTGGATTTCAATACGTTTCAGGTCATATTTAATTTTCTATTGCCGTTCAAAGCTATCATTTCCTAAAATCTCCTGGTCTTTCCAATACAGAAAGTAAAACAGTACAAATTATTGACACACACCCTTAACTGTAATAAACCTGCTAGATTGAGGTTAGCAATATAAGTCTACATCAATGTTGGCTTTTAACTACCTGCCAATTTTTTTTTTTTATGTTTTCACTGTGCACATCTTTAATCTTTATCAGAACAGTTACCGCTTTCTGGTAACTCTCATTCAATAACGACGCTAATTAAAAAGTCAGTCTTTTGATATGTATTCTGTGGAAGGTGCTGACACGAGAGCGTATTGAAAATGCCTCCGCGCTCTCCTCTCAGGCCAATGCACGCCCTAAAAGCTGTAAAAAAAAATTAGTTAGTTGCAGCTCAGTGATTTTCACAACAGCACTGCTATAGCACAGGTTTCGCACCATGTGCTGTTTACACACTGAAAGCTTACACTCATCACTCTCTGAACACATTTTTCATACCAGGAAAACAGAATCGCATGTTTGGTTTGATGCATTCTCTTCACTTCAAAATGCAAGAATCACAACTAAAACAAACAACACTATTAGCTAGCGTTAATAACGGGAATCACCAGGAACCTCCCGATGCGATATTATCGTGATACCTAGGTGATTATTCAAATTGTATTGGAATTCTGTAGGTATCAAGATTTTATAAATATCCTCATTTGATATTAGTTTTTTCTCCCATCTCCAAGTAATACATCTTAATGTTATGGCTCAAATAAGTTGTATGCATCAGTGGTTTACATTTGAGCACATTTTCCAACATGGTTAACATACTCGCAACGTACAATATAAAACGACAACAAAAAAATAGCATAATTTAGTTATAGATGAAAACACTAATGCATTCTTTTATTAAGGAAATTGTAAGCCACTAACAGCCTAATTATAAGTGAAATAATTACCATTAAAGAAAGATAAAAAGTTATTCCACTGTGCTGCAGAATCCTCAGATTTGATTGGTCAGACGGTGTTGATTATTTTTTCAATATTCAATAACGACAGCTATGATAATAACGCTGGATGCAGGAAAAAGATCACAGGTTTATGCCTTATATTATTCATATGTGGCCTATAGTGGTGTAGCTCAGAGGAGACAGACATGTTGATGATGTCATGTTCTAAACAGCAGTCCACTTCAATGTTCTGGAGCTCATGCGGCTAGAAGTAAGCTTTCTTATCACACAGTAACTCATATTGGCCTTTCTGTTACATCATGTGCAGCAGTAAAATACCTTGGTGTTATTGTTGATTCCAGTCTTAAACTTGAAGCACTTGTAGATAATATTACGGTGGTACCCTTCTTTCACCTCGGAGGGACTGACCTTACTAGAACCTGAAGATATGACCCTGTCAGGCCCACAACACATTGGCTTCCAATGAATATTTGCATTGATTTTAAAGTACAGTACGCTCCAAAATATACAGTACCGAAATGAAAAGACAAATAATATTACCTTGTTCTCCTCTATTTCTCCTGAAAGAAACTAACATATGCGAGTTGATTTACCACGGGATGCATAATGTAAGTGTTTGAAGTATGTGTGCACCACCTCCCTGTAGACAGTTTTCATATCGCTCATGCAGATTCTTAAACATATCCCAGAACTGCTGTAGACTCCTGCTGTAGACTCATGTAATGCTTACACACTACACTACCAAAACGGTGAAATTTCGTAACAATAGACAGCATAACTGTGTTACTTTGTGCCGTCTTATTAAATCTTTCCCCGAAGAAGTGTCGAGAGACCCATTTCCAACAACAACTACACGACACAACATCCTTTTACTACTGGCAACATCAACATTCGCAAATGCAAGTTTCAGTGCCGTATAGGTGGCGCACACTGTACTATTAACCTCTAAAGCACTGAATGGTCTCTCACCACATTACTTGAACTGCTGGAATTTATGATACGCCATGCCTACATCAACCAAAAGGTGCACGCTATTTGTTGGTACTTTGTATAGTGGAAACTACAACTGTGGCCAAGACATTGTCTTACCACGGCTCACAGAAATGTTATCTTAGATAGTCCTCCTGGACCCCCTGCTTACAGAATATGCATTATGTGACGGTGAGAATACCTAACTGGTCTCTCTCTCTCGCTCACCCCCCTTACTCCCCCTCCTCTGCCCTACTCTCTGTCTCACTCGCCCTTTCTCTCTTTCACTGTCAAGCTACACATGGCACTTCTGAGTTACCGGTGATCTTGGCACCTTCTGTCCTTTTCCACCAGCCTGATCCGCTCTGGTGACCAACTTCTGGTTGAAGTTTTCATCACCTGGAGACCACTTACTTAAGGCGCCAAGCAAATATACATCTTTAGGAGTCATTGTCTTCTAAGCTAAAAATAATTAGGACCAAAAAATTAACACTTTTAATAATGTAACCTGGTGAACTCATGTAGCCATGCTGATTTAAACTGGACCCATGAGTACAAAAAACTTAACTAGTTGTGCTTAGTTTGTATTATCTAATAATGATGCCTGAATACTGACTAAGTTTGGCTGGGATAACTGTAGCTGAGAATTTTCACTGGTCGATGACATCTGATATAGAGGAGATAGAGTTTAGAGTGAGAAAGTTTGTGAAAATATGACCGTTGAATGGTCTGATGAACTCTATGTTCGAGAGTGTTCTCATTATTGAATGCAGCCCTGCTATATTATCAAGCACGCTCCTGTACTCTTGGGCCAGGCAGGCCGAGGCAGACTAGAGCGTCTATTACAGGATCAAAGATTAGTGCAGTTCTTTTGAGGGGAACAGTCGCCACTGGCAACTGTCTGGATAAAACTAGTCGCAAAATAAAAACATTAGGTGCATTGATGACTTTTTCCGTGTCTTCACCTGGAGCCCAGTTACTGCTGCTAAAGATGGCCTCAGATGGTCGGCTGATAGCTACATGTGATAAGCAAGGATGGTTCCACTTAATATTCATTAGGATGACTTTGAACAGCTTTGATACAAATTCTCAAATAGTTTTTGGACTGAAATTGCCATGAATATTTTTGTTCCCAAATCTCCATCAACATGGACTTTATATCAACTATAATACAGTTCCTGTCCACTTTTGAGCTTATTGTACACAGTTATAGAAGGCCTTTCTAACTGTTGCACAGTCTGATATCACCCAAGTGAGGATGGGTTGCATTTTAAGTCTGGTTTGTCTCAAGCTTTGTCATCTCAGGGAGTTTTTCCTTTGCCAAAATGTCCTCCATCTTGCTCACTAGGGATGAATTGATGAATTTATAAATCTATTCATTTATAATAGTTATTATACTTGGAATGTTTATTTCTGTGAAGCTGCTATGTGACAATGTCCAATATTAATAGCACTACACAAATCTTTTCAGTCCATAGATGATAGATAACCCTGTATCTATACTATTCATCAATGTCTAATTGTAGGTGCAATAAACAACCAGTATCACTTAAATGACAAATAAAGTGCACATGGGATGCTAGGCAAATTGTTTTATTATCAGACTGAACTAACTGTTCGGATCACATCAGAAAGAAGCATATGCTTCACAAAAAGTATTTTAGGCCTATTACCCCGTACATATGCTGAAATTTCTGGCCATTAACAACAAGCTGATACATTCATCACATAACACTGAACTGATTCAGCTGATGTGGTGTCTATCCAACCATTCATCTAGCAACTTCTATAGTCAAACTAGGAACTGTGGAGGCCAATGGTGATCATTGTATTTATTACCATTTTACGACCGTGGTAGGACGTCCGGTCAACATTCACAACATGCATTCACACACTACGAACAAATGGGAACGCCAGTTAGCCTAAAATGCATGTCTTTGAACTGTGGGAGGAAACTGGAGTACCTGGAGGAAACCCAGCAAGCATGGGGAGAACATGCAAACTCCACTCATGTACACAGACCCCAAGACGGGAATCGAACCTGGACCGTGAAGATCCAAGGCTATTATGGTGACTGACATAACAAACCTTCAATATGAGCACATGACTTAACACATGATGGTTGTTTTAAGGGACATGGCAGGAAATTTGACCTAATCTGGTCAGAAAGTCGACTCAGATAAGGAGCATTGCAACAAGCTGTGATATGGAGGCTGCATCAAAAAAAAGAAAAGAAAAAGAGAGAGGAAAGTGGGAGTGGCGCAAACCCACATCCAATCTAATCTGGGATATTTAGACATACTGTCAAAGTAACCACAGGCATTTTTTCATGCATGGATGCTGTGTTTAGTAATCGCTTTATCATGGGAACACTGGGTGCGGGGTGGGAGAACACACTCAACATGGGAACTTATTGCATTAAAAAAAATGTATAACACCCTTATGGAGTCCAAGTAGAGTAATGCTAGAAACCACTGCGTTAGTTTCTTCTGTCCTGTGCGACTCTCTTGTCTCTAGAGCTCTACTTCATAGATCAGATCTGATCTCACTGCAGGTGCGCGCGCTGGCTTTGTACAGACAGACCTCTCAGTGCGTCTGGGCGCGCGCGTATGTGCGTGCGTGCGCGTGTTGTGCATGTGTGCGTGCGCACTCGCACGCGCGGTCCTCGCTAAAAAAGGTTTACAGCGCACTTTAAAGTAGTTGAACCACTGACACTCACGTCACGGAATTTGCTCCAGTACTTGTCCTTGTCGCTGATCCACTTGTCCGTGTCCGCCGTGTTCCCGTCATTGTTGTTGTTGTTGTTGTTGTTGATAATGATGCCGACCGCCGCGTCCGCGCGCAGCAGGAAAGCGGCGATGGGTAAGAGCAGCACGCACAGCATCGCCTGCAGGTGCGAACACAGGACACGGACATCTCACAGAACAAGGGCAGAGTGGACACACATACCAATGAAGAGGACGGGGCTCTGCTCCCGGGCTCGCTTGTCTGTCTAATCGCGATAAAAAGCCTAATGCACGCATCAAATCAATAGTTTGCTTAATTGGGGGATCATTTTATTAAAGTGCAATTAACGCGCGCAGCATTGAATAATCACGCTACAACCTGGAATTAACACGTGCAACACTGGTTTAATCCTGGATTAAAGGTTAATTAGGCTACTGTAATAACGAAATTATTCCTAAGTATAAAAAAAAAATCGTATCAACTTCTGTGTGTACGGGTTATAAAGCATACACATATCCTATGATTATATAATAATAATAATAATAATAATATAGAGCGCATGAACGCAATGATCAGTGCTCATGCAAAAAAAAAGTGTTCTCTCCAGAACAACTAGAAGCGCTTAATTATATTAATCCTTATTATAATAATAATAATAATAATTTCTAACATTTTTCCACATATAAATTTCTATTCGGATTTACTTACCTTGGATGGCCCGCGCTCGGCTATCCGGTGAGGTTATTGTACCAAGTTTTTGGTAAATTATAATGTGCAAGAAAAAATAAACACACGAATATCCAAAGGAGCGCAAGTGGAAGTAGAGGCGGAAGCGTGCGTAACGGAGCCAAGTGCGCAGCTACACTGAACCCGACTGGGGAAGGAACGGAGACGCGCGACTGTGAACGGTAACCGTCTCCGCCCACCTGCTAACACTTCCGCTCTTTGGCTCCTCCCCCTGCAACGCTCTATCTCCATCCCGGACTGCAGCAGTGCATGTAGAAACAAATCAGAAAAATCATCGGCTTGAACAGGAGTGAATGCTTGAAGAAGTCGCAGTTGGTTGCATGAGACTTAAAGTTTTTATTATTATTATTATTATTATTATTATTATTATTATTATTATTATTATGTATGCAGTGTTAAGCACTTTATTTTGGTAAAGGTCTTGGTTAATAAGAGCACTATTAATAACTGGATACCTGCATGCACAGGTCCATCTCAGGGCATCATACATAAGTATTTGCACATGGTACAATTTGGGATTACGAGTCCCATGTTTTTGGGGAGGTGGGAAGAAACAAGCAAACACTTAAACAGACATAGTAAAACATGCAACAAAAAAAAAACTCAATCTCAGCCAGTGAGGCAATGCACAAACCAGTGCACCCCTAGTGCCAGTCCAGAGCCCAGGTACATGGATTGCATGAGGAAACCTGATCCACACTGAATATGCAGACCCAGTGATCCACAGTAGAAAAGAAGGTCAGAGTATAAAAACACTTCATGGTTTTCTGGCTCCACGTCACACCATTTGCTGAAGCATTGTTAAAGAGTTTATAAAGAACTGCTATGTTTGACAAGGACAGCACAATCTGCTTGGACTTTGTTCAATTTCATACAATTTAGGTTGTAAGTAAAGGTGCACTCTCAATGCTTGCCCTTAACCCTAACATTTGTAAGATTTAGTATCTGTTCATATTGTTACAATGCAATCTTCATGCAGTCGGTCTTTTAAAAAGTTTGCTCAGTTCTTTGCTTAAAGTTGCCTTATTTGTATGAAAGGAAATGAGGGAACAGCCACTTAGGATGCAGCTAGACCATAATGAGCAGTTCTGTCATTTTCCTTAGGCAACCTATGAAGTATGGGTAGTCTCATCACAGGGCTTGGGGATCTCTCCTCTGTGGAAGAGAAAGACTCATCAGTGATTTAATTGCAATTACAATTAACGTTGAAGGCAGTGGAGGGAAATGAGAAACCTGCTCAATTAACAGGCTTTATGTAAATAAAGTTTCCAGTAGCCTATTAAAGTTGTATTACAATAAAAAAAATATTGTAGGGTTATGAATATTTTTTTTGTTTTATTAGCAGAAGGAAGTTAAAGGATAAAATAAACTGAGCTGTCTTGCACTAAACTTTCATGTACCAAAGTGAATAAGACATGATTCAAAGTTCAGGTAGACCCTCGGCAGCACAGCAGGTACTACAGTACATCACCTGATACAGTACAGGTACCAAAACAGATGGGATTTTTTTTTTTAATGTTAACGAAACATGTGGCAATTCTGCCATCTCGTGGTGAAAGGAGATACTGCTTGTTTTTATTTTCATTTTTACTAAAAGTTTTACAACCTGTTTAATTAGAAAACAATTGTTTATTTTTTTTATTTATTTTTAATGTAAGACATGCAGTCAAATCATTAAATCACTATACTGAAATTCCGAATGCAAACATGTGACACATTGCTTAGCAATAACATACAGGAGTATGTATGTGTAAATGTTAAGCTGTTCCAGTAAGACAGGAAGTGGAAATGAGCAATGAAACTGGTCTTAAGAGGCGTAATGGGAAAAGTAGCATTACACTGAATTAAAAATCTCTTTGAAATACAATGTATCTCAATTAAAGCACCAATTCGAACTGCCAACAACATAGGCCTCATAGTTTAAAAGCTTATACAGCATTACTGCATACAATATACTGGAATTGTTTAAAAACTATTTCAGTAATTAATTTCTAGTATGACCAGTACAGTATGAACATTCATCCAAATTATGCACCAATTATGTACCAGTCCAAATGCACATGAACATTAAAGGGTATTAAATATAAAGGCAAGGGGCCTACAGATGAACAGAACACAGCAATGAGAGTAAGACTACTATTATTTCTCTATATAATCTCTTACTACACTAACATATTTATCCCATCATTTCACTAGTGCTTAAAAATGCATTCACTCATCATCTATACAGCTTTATTCTGTGTACAACATCCACATCTGGGAAGATCTGTCTTGAATGCTTTCCTTTTGTGAGTTTTCTTTCTCACTTTAGAACATTGAACTTCAAATAGTTTGAAGATCACTGCTAATGTATTTCCCCTTGGCATTGTGTTAGCACAAAATGCATAAGTCTTTTAAAAAACATTGCCACATGTTTTTATCTTTTTTTTTTTTTTTCAGTTAAATAAATAATGGTACAGTGAAAAATGTTAAGTTGTTATTTGTCTGAGATTGTGTTTGCTTAATAGTAGGACCCACTATGATCAGATCATTTTATTATGTTTTTCCACACATAGAATTAGAAGAGGTGGTACTAACTTTTGACCATTACTGGCATGCAGTAATCCCAGGCATGTATTATTTTGTATTCATTAAAAATAAAGTGTGATATCCACTGTATGAGGAAACCACATGTTTCACAATATTACACATATTTACAATTTTTTTTTAATTGGTTCTTAAAATCAGTGCGTCAGGGTATAATTTTAGGCAGGACAAAAACAAGGTTGTTTTGTTTTACAGGCCAGAATCCAGCTGACGTGACAGTCATTTGATATTTTCCAGCTGCCAGACCAGATTATTAATAATTTCCTCTGCATGTTTTATAAACAATATTATCGGATACACACCCATTCTACTGTAGGTCCTGCTCCCATCTTTGGTATTTGTTAACTCATTGTTAACCCATTAAGCATGAGAACCTTGGTATGTTAATTAGGCAAATACAACACAGCATTAAAGTATATGAATTATATTTGAATGCCTATTAGATCATCAGAAAGATTATTGAATGATGTAATCTCCAAAAGTATTTGCATAGTAACAATTTACATACTTGGAAGATGAAGTCTTGGCAGTTGAAGTACTCTGACGTAAAGTATTAAGCATGCATGCTTGTTTTAGATATGAATTAAAATACAACTAACCCATGCATTTTGTTTGTTGTATTGCCTGATATCAAGAGCTTTTGTTGTCCTTAACTATGCTCTAATGCCTCCATTATTTTACATGAATTCAATTCAATTCAATTTTATTTATATAGCGCTTTTAACAATGGTCAATGTCTCAAAGCAGCTTCACAAAAATGAATAATCACCGATCAGTCATAACATTACAATGTAAATATTATGCCCAAAATTGTATAGGTTCCCCTTGGGCTACCTGGGCAGCTTTGACCGCATGGACCATGACTCCACAAAAACTCTGGGTTGTCTGGCGCTAGGACACTGGCAGCAGGTCCTTAGGTGCTGTGGATTATGGGAAGGGCCCTCTGTGGATTTGACTTGTTTGTCCTGCACATCCCATGGGTGCTGAATTGGATTAGAAGCTGGGGGATTTGGAGGCCAAGTCAGGGACCTTACCTTTTTTGCCTGCCGCCCCATGTGTGATGGATTGGGCGTTCTGTTGCCCTTCTATCATGTGCCAATTTGTGCTGCATTGACTTTTCTGGGGGATTGGACTGGATGGGCTTGTCTTTCCTCCCCACAAGCATGGGTAAGCCTTGGGAGCCCATGATCCTGTCACCAGTTTATATGTATATAATGGATAATTAATGTTAATTTTATGGTTGATGGGTATAGCTACAATATAGTCATTTCAGAATGACTATAAAGTTCTAAAGATGTTTGGAGTTATAGTGAGTTTAGTGGAATTATACTAAAGGTGCTTATTTAAAAGCTAATTGAAATGGAGCAATGGCATCTATGAGGTTGCTCATTTGTATTGAAGGAAAACCTCATACGCTCATTATGTAGCTAGACCATAAAGTTCTTTTGTGTCACATATGAGGCATAGATAGTTTCACCACAGAGGTTGGGGATCTTCTTTGGGAAAGGAAGAAGGCTTGTAAGCATTTTGATTGTAATTGCAATTTACCTTGAAGGCAGTTGAGTGAAATGAGAAAACTTCTCAGTTTATAGGCTTTATGTAAATAAAATTTCTAGCAAGCTATTAATTTTTTTGTATTACAATAAAAAGTAAAAAAAAAAAAAAAAAAAAGTTTTTATATGTTTTATTAGATGAATTATGTTAGAGCAAAAAATAAACTAAATTGATGATTCCATATATTCAACAAGGAATCAGGCTCTACTTTTAGTTATAGCAGTGGCAAAGTAATGTAAGGCAAACATGGCCGAACATTTTTTCTATGGGTTCTCAGATTGAATTATTGGATTTGCAAGACCTGCCACAGGTTTTCCACTGGATGCCCTTCCTCTCAGAACCCAGCTATTTTCTAACTAAGCTGGAAACAGGCACTGCATACAGTGGTTAAGTTGTATTGGGCGAAGGGTTAAGGTTCTTGCAAAGCACCCAACAGTGGTGACCCAGCAGTGGCAGGGCTTGAACCCCTGAACCTGTGATCAGCAACCCCTGAGAAAGGGGGCCGGGGCCTGACAATAAGACTAACTCTAAAGAGTTTCCAGCTCTAACACCTTTCATTTTATTTATCAACTAATTATCAGATTTACTGTGTTCTTGCAGTATGATTTGGGTGAGTATGGAAAGCATGGTCTGGTTCCATCATTTGTTCATCATGAAAAATAATGGAATTATATATTTATGTACCCTCAAAGTCAAGAAAGCACCTGCACAATGTGGCACTCGTTCATTGTCAAATGAACTGTTAACTGTTTCTCTTCCCACTATCTCAACTCATACCTCATCACTAAAAGAAAAAAAGCTGTACTGTAACGTGTTACGTCGTCGTGTTATGTTGTATTGTAGCCCTTTGTCTGCACATTTGCATGTGCACTTTGTTGTCTGTTGTCTCTTTTTTATATAGAAATAGATAGTTTAAGTTAACTTAAATGTATATCTGTCGATCTGAGCCAGTCAGCTAATTAGATCTCTTAGTTAGATAGCTTGTTCCTGTAAAGTGTGTTGTTAATTTATGTTGTGTTGTTAATTTATGTTGTTGCATGTACTGTCGAACCTTGGTCCTGGAGGAACGTTGTTTCGTTTCACTGTGTACTGAACTGTATACTGTTGGAAAGACAATAAAAGCCTACTTGACTTGACTTGACTTGAAATGAGACAGGTTTTATTTTTTACACTCATTAATCCATCTTATCACTATAACAAACATAGGCCTAATCTTATCAAAAGCTGATACAGCTTTATACAAAACACAATTTCTGATATGACCAGTAAAATATGAACATTTATCATCATTATTCATCACCTGAATTATGTGCACTGGATTAATTGATGCAATTCATTTAAAAGTTTATAAACATAATGGCAAGTACATTAAGCTTTGGTTGTGCCCTCCTTCTTTACCAACAGAGAAGATCATAAGGCACACGACCATGGTGTATTTCAGTATTACAAACTATTATGCTAGTATTGTAAAATATTAGCCAACATTAATACATGATAGAATTGATAAAATAATGTAATTGGTGTTTTTCATTTGTTTGTGCATAATAATAAGAAGAAGAAGAAGAAGAAGAAGAATTCTTTGTCTTTCGGCTGTTCCCTTTCAGGGGTCGCCACAGCGAATCATCTGCCTTCATCTAACCCTATCCTCTGCTTCCTCTTCTCTCACCCCAACTAACCTCTCTCACTGCATCCATAAATCTCCTCTTTGGTCTTCCTCTATACCTTCTGCATGGCAGTTCCAACCTCAGCATCCTTCTACCAATATACTCACAATCTCTCCTCTGAAAATGTCCAAACCACCTCAATCTCTGACTTTATCTCCAAAACATCTAACATGAGTTGTCCCTCTGATGAACTCATTCTTGATCCTATCTATCCTTGTCACTCCCAAAGAGAACCTCAACATCTTCATCGCTGCTACCTCCAACTCTGCCTCCTGTCTTTTCTTCAGTGCCACTGTCTCTAAGCCGTAGAACTGTCATCCTGTCCATCACCATGGCAAACAAGAAGGGGCTCAGAGCCGATCCTTGATGCAGACCCACCTCCACCTTGAACTCTTCTGTTCCACCTACACCTACTACTAATAATAATAAAAATAATAATAACACAATCTTCTGTATATTTGTCGTAAGTCAACGCTTCTTTCCCTTATTTGATTCTCATCTTTTGACGTTGTCCTCAGTGTATGTTTTGGAGAGCTGAAACACAGCAACATAATTTTTACATGGACAGAAAATAAAATTAAGATATAAAAAATAACTATATGATAAAAATTTATGACTCCATGTCAATGAGATTAACACAAAATAATTTTGCATTCGTCTAACCTTTATTCTGTAGGAACAGTTAAAAATAAGATGTCAATTTCCATGGACTTTTTCCTTAAAAACGACTGTCTTCTTTCGTGTCCGGAGAGATACTGTGAACACCCACTGCTATAACTGTTTAAAAAAAAAAAAACAGAAAATTACATTAAAACCGTGGACTAATTTGTAGAAGTAGACTTTATAAATTTGACTGAAATAAATTGAAAGAAGCATTTCCAAACACATCAGTAAATCTGAATTTATTAATATTCATAATTTGAGACAAAAAAAATGTTGTTTGGTCAGTTCACAAATAAGATTGTATTGTTTAAATGCCTTGTATTGTAAAACACCACAGTGCTCTTAAATGCTTTATTCTGTTTGGTCAGTAGGTTTGATTCATCGTACACAACAGCAGCCCTGACAAAAGATCCAGCTGCAGGAAAATCATAGGTTTGTTTTAAATGGATTGTTTTTTTTTTGTGTATTAAATCAAAATGAGGTGTTTAAATTATATAAGGTGCAATACCATATGTCTTGGTCATCATAATTTTTTTTTGCTCTCCACACTGACTGTGAAGTTTGTCACCTTGAACATGAGTACAATGTGAGTAATTGGAGGCAAATTCCAGAGCACTATTTCCGATGTAAAATGAATTTCCAAGTTTCAAAATGTTCCACATGACAAACTTAACAGAAGGTGTGAAGGGCAGAAAAGTTTATAACAATCAAGATCTATTGTAATGTTCTTATATGACAATTTTGATTTAAGACAGGATTTTAATGCACTTGTTCTAAAATGCACTGCCAGGCAAAAGCTCTGCAGAGTCCAGCAAGGTAAAGTCGGAATTCTTTTCTGATACAAGAATTCTTCAAGCTAGATGGCTTTGTGGTCTCTCAGTAACATGAGAATTGGCATTTTTGTGTAACTTCATGACATTGCATAATCTTAACCTTATGTAACTCAAAATGAATGAACGGTACAACATGCCATTCTATTAGTTGACAAATAGCTGTGGTATAAGAGAAATAAAACATGTAATATGAACATTATCATACCACTAATATGTTGATTATTTTACTATATCAGCACCCCCCGTGTTTTGCTAATTATTTTAAACACTTCCATCCATTCATCCATTCCTTTTCTACAGGATTCCCTCACCTTGAGTGCCCCCAGGTAACTGAGCTCTCTCAGGTTGACCCCACCCCTGATGCAAAGCTTGTATCCGCAACCTCAACCTTTTGGAGTTTGAGACCATAGGTCCTGGTTAGAACGTAGATTAACCCAATAAATGTAAAGCTTTGCCTCTCTCTTCACCACAACCAATTGGTACAATGTCCACATTACTGCTGATGCTGCACCAATCCGTATATCAGACTTTCATTAAAATTTATCCTCATGACTAAGGACCTGAGATACCCAGACTCCTCCACTTGAGACAGAAAATGACTTCCAACCTGAAGGCGACTATGGCCCCAACCTTATCTTTGCTGCTTAGTATTCATATACAAACTGCTCTAGAGCACACTTTAGGTCACTTCTCAGTAAAGCCACATTAGGACTACATCATCTGCAAATAATAGAGATGCAATCCTGAGGTCACATAACTGGAAACCCTCTGCCTCTTGGAAATTCTGTTCATATAGTTTATGGTGATAACTGAACTGGTGATGAAAGAAAAGAATTGGTGATACAAGGCAGAGCTGATGGAGTTCATGTACTGGGAACAAGTCTGACTTGGCATTGGTGATAGGGACCAAACTCACTCTGCTCTCGCAAGGATCTAATCACAACAAGCCCTTCACCACATAATACCCAAGTACCCTCTAATAAATCCCACAAGATACACAGTCATGATTTTCCAGTTCCATAAATCACACGAGGATTGGTTTGGCAAACTCCCATGCATCCTCCATGATCCTGACGAGAGTAAAATCTGGTCCATTGTTCCACAACCAGGGTGAAACTCTCTGCCTGACTCATTAATACAAAAAAAAAAAAAAAAAACCCGCTAAGTTTAACTTTTATCATCAACCAAATACTTTCTTTTGATTACTCTATTTGGTAATCGGAGACTGAATCAAAGATGAGAAATCAAAAAAGTAGATTGGATAAAGATTAAGATGGTGTTAATCATTAATATCACCATAACGCTGTTATTTCAGGGGTGAAAATATTAACTATTCCTAGTAAAAAAATTCTGTTTAGTTTTTCTAATTAATATTTATTGGTGCAGGTTAGTTTACATTGAGCAAGTAGCTTAAGTTAATTAAAATCCACCACAGTTTTTCATAACATTGCTGTCACGTTCTGTTGGACTGTGGGTGTGGATGAGGCATAGGCACAGAGGGGGTTAAGGTGTAACGAATAAGAGTCTTTAATCATAAACAAACAAACCATGAACAAAGGAAGTTGGCTTAAAACATGGAGCATACAAACAGAACTCAAAACACTTACACAGACGAGGGATTGCACACTAATACACAATACAAACATGGGATACCAACTGGACTAGACAAGACACACTAAACAGACTAGCGGGCTAAACACCAGGGACTATACATGCAAGGGATAAACAAACA
>JAQQZT010000012.1:10798534-10819772 GCA_030068275.1 Clarias platycephalus
CTTTAAATATGACCTCCTAAAGCTGCAAATTCAACAAAAGACCATTTTCAGTTCTTTACAACCTATAAAATGTTTTACCTCTGTTGTGCATAATAATTTGGAACAGTGCATTTTCAGTTTTTTTTTTATTTTTATTTTTTTAAATAAATATTGTTATCATTAGGAAGTTTGTTCAATAAAATTCAAATTATACCCTAATGGTTGATGTCTTGAAAATTATACTGACTGTTATTTGCATTGACTAATTATGAAAATCAGGGAAAGATATAATTTGCGTAATTTGGAACATGGTGTAAATTTAGTAAGATAAATTTGATTCATCTATTTTCATGCTGAAGTGTGTATACATTTTGTGCCCCTCTCACTCACTCATCACTCATCAACTATACAGTTTAATGCTGTATACAGTGTCGAGGGGCCTGGAGTCTATCCCAGGAGACTTAGGGCGCGAGGCGGGGTACACTCTGGACAGGGTGCCAATCCATCGCAGGGCCAAACCACACACACACACACACACATACATACAAACACTCACACACTCATCCACACACTATTGGAAACAACACAATCTTTTTTTTACTCGAATTGAATTATGGCAGCAATGTGTAGTATTATGTTACTTCTAAAGATGTCAGTATTCTCACCATCATTAATCATGTGACTCTCAAAAGAGAGGCATATATATTTTTCATGTTGAAGTGTGTATACATTTTTGGGCCCCTCTGCACATTTAAAATTAGTCGACTACATTTCCCAGTTATTGCTCCAATCTCTTTTTTTTTGTACTTCCGCTATCACTTTAAACAAACACGCTTTCAAACCAATCCTATTTTGCTAACTCACAGAGTCCAGTAAAGTGGTCGCTACAAATAAATTCTCTAAAAAACACTTAGTGCCCTAGATAAAGCATAAAACATTATCTAAGTAGGGCGCCTATGTAGGGAGAACAGAAGCGTTTGACGTTCACCCATGGTTTCTACGCGCGTAACCAGGAAGTGGAAGCGAGTCGAGTGTAAACCCCTCCTCCCACATGTGAGTCGCCTTTTGCACCACGCGCCGTCGGTGAGGAGAGAGACGGAACCGGCGGGGAAAAGCCGACGTCACACAGCCGACCAACAACACCCGATAGACCGGAGAAAAGCCCAAGACAGAGAGCGCGAGGAGGCGGCGGACACTGATTCAGGTACAGGGGTTTGGTTAAAGAGATGTGAAGAATTTAGTGTTTAAAAGAAATACTGAATGGTTCCGCGTTTCTAAGGGCAACCAGATTTTGGGTGGGAAGAAACGTAGGCCTAGGTTTACCGCGCACTTTCACACGAAACAACGCTTGAAAACGTGTTCAGGGATTTATTTGTGATTTCTGGACATGGAGTTAAAACAAAGAGGACAAAAAATATTTTTTGTTGTAGCCTGGTGCTTCTGGCTGCGTCAGGTGAGAGTCAGAGAACTAGCGGTAACGCAGAGCGCCTAAAACACAGCAGCATATGTTTCCCTAAACCATTTTAAACTGAGCAGGAAATTGTAGATTTAAATACGCAAGAGCGTGTGTGTGATGTAAAGTTAGAGGTTTAACACAGTCTTTTCTTCCCCTTCTTTCTTGCTTTTTTCCATCCCCCAGGTGCTGAAGTGATTAGAGAGCAGGAAAGATGGCGGACGACCCGAGCGCAGCCGACAGAAACGTGGAAATCTGGAAAATTAAGAAGCTCATAAAGAGTTTGGAGGCTGCTAGAGGGTATGTCCAGTCGTTCCTGTATGAACCTGAGTGTTTCCATTGATTCGTAAGACTTTTCTCAGTGCTAGCTGATACTGCTGGACGTTTAGCCGGGTTTTGCTAACTAGCCTGCTAAGGTTTAGCAGATTAGCCGGGCCTTGGGAGGGGAGTAGCGTTTAGCTGTAACGTTCCAGGAACCGGCAAGTGAGGAGCGTGTCGGAAATGTATTTTGCTCACGGGGTAGATATGGGATGTTGGGTGTTGCTAGGGGTAACGCATTGGACTAACCGGTTGTGCGCCTGACTGAAAGTTGTACTACTCGTCAAAACGAATTTATCTAACAGAATTTAGTCTAATTTAATTGAACGAGAATTCCAACACACACTGTGCGAGTGTGTGTGTGTGGCTTCGTTTAGCTAACTTGCATCACAGACTTGTGTTTTTGGTCACGAGTTTGCGCTTTGTTTTGAATTCCTCTTGAGTAGACAAAGCTTACAAACTGGTTGTAGCCGGTACACGCGCTCAGCATTCCCCTAAAACCGGCCCACGCGCCCAAAAACTGACTCAATGTAAAGCGCGAGCTCTCATTTGTTCACGTGGCTCTTAATGTCACTCTTATTTGTCCGGTGCCTGCTGTGTGTGTGTGTGCTTGGGTGAAGTGTGTACATGTGTGGTGGTGGGACAACAGTGGCACCGGGCAGTCTGTGTTTAAATAAGCCATGTGGGAAAGCAGCACGCTTCACTGCTCTTCACTCTGCTTCCTTTTGCCAGGTAGTTATGAGCTAAGGACACACACTTCAGACCTTCAGTCAAGGACAGTGTGTGTGTGTTGGGTGGGTTTGTCCTTTGATTATATGAAACATTGGATAGTGTGTTTTTGAAGTCCTTTCAGAAAAGGCACCTGGTCTATCATATAGAGAAGTGTTGGACAGGAAAGTATTCGCATGTGTTCCTAACCCACTACATACTTGTCCATCTGATCAGTGCTCTTTCTGAGGTTAACGAGCCAGCCGTGCATCATTAAGATGAATTATCGATGGTGTGTGAGAAGAATATGATCGTTGATCCACAGGCAGATTTTCCAAATCTTCGTGCACAATCACTTGCTGGTTCTTTTGTGTTGTGCGTAGGTTTATTGCATCACTTTTTGTGCAGTCTGTTTGCTTATATTGTTAAGCGTTCATCATAACATCTATCGTGTAGTGCATTATGCAAATAATTTAGATGGACTTTTTTTTCTTCTTTAAACTAGGTAAATATTGTGTGCTATTCAGAGAATGCTTCCTTGACCATTTGTGTCTGTTGTGTTTCGTTTTCAGATGTATATAAAACATCAATGTAGAATTTTTGTTTGGTTTTATTGGCTTGTTATATGTGATGATGCATTTCAAATGTAATGACTGAGATGGAGAAAAATATATAAAAATGAAATGTCACAACAATATTGTTTGGGGGTGGTCTCCTTTGCACCAGCATCTTTTTACTTTTTGCAGTTAAGATAAGAACAAGTCTTGTGGACATTATATCTCACAGGACTCAACGAATGTATTGAATATACAAGCATTATAGCGCAATAATACAGCCAATAGAGATTATGTTTAGGGATGTTGTACATTGACATATTCACATTTTGTGAAATAACGCTTTTGTTTGTTTTTATTAGATTGTTATTATTATTTTTTGATCATGCTTGAGTTGGAATTTTCTTTCACTTAAACTGAGAATTTCTGATTGTTCTAATTGTTTTGCCTGTTGTGGTGCAATTTTTAGGAAAATAAAATGTTACTTATAAATAGAAAACGTGACACTTTTCATAATAAACCTTCCCAATAATGAAAGAGGAGACGCCTTGTCATTTGAGATTAGCCAGCACACATGCAGTGTAAAATATCTTTATTTTGTTGTACTCGGCTTATTAAAACTCTAAAAGCAAATAAGGAGCAAGTGGGGATGTGAGTTTACACATGTCATAAATAGTGTGGGCTATTGTTTATTTTATTTTTTTATTTTTATAAGAGGTTTTTATTAGCTCTCCCACAGTTTAGTGCTATTGTACAGAGTTTGGAATCATCTCACTTCCCTGAAATAGCTGCGCTATGAGACTCAACTCAAACACGTGTTGTGTTTGGTGTTGCCTGTGTGTATCTGCCACCTGATCGCTAAGCATCGTAACGTGCCTCACCTGTGAGATGCTACATTGTAAACCGTCCGTTTCTTGCTAACAAGTTTTAACCGAATCACTGCGGTTAGTGGTAATGTTTGTGTTTAGGTTTCTAGTAAAGAGGTGGTGGTCTGTGCTTGTTATGGCTACACTGTCTCCAACCTGCATCAAACAGTTCAAGGTTGTTTTGCGTGTTCTCTGGAAACAAGAAATCAATGTTCACTTTCATTGGTTTAAACCAGGTCGGGAAAAAGATATAAAATTTCTTTACTCTTCAATGGAAAAATTGTTGGTACGTACAGATACTTTCATAATACAGCATACTTTATTGTTAGCAGTGTGCCATCAAAGCAGTAGAGCCGAATTATAAAAAAAAAAAAAAAAAAAAAAGATGGTGTTAGGTATGATTTTCTCATCAAAACATTTTTCCACATGGTGGAAAGAATTACATGAAGTGCAGAGATGTGAGAACGACAAAATAGTAAAACAACACTTGAGAGCAGAACGCTATTTCATGGATTATAAGGCATTACTGGCTTAGGGTGTCTGTGTTAAGCATGTTTACACTCTCTCTCTCTCTCTTTCTCTCTCAGTAATGGGACCAGTATGATTTCGCTTATCATCCCTCCTAAAGATCAGATTTCCAGAGTGGCCAAGATGCTGGCTGACGAGTTTGGTACAGCGTCCAACATCAAGAGCAGAGTCAACAGACTTTCTGTGCTGGGAGCCATCACCTCTGTACAGCAGAGACTCAAACTCTACAACAAAGGTGTGTGAGAAAAGAGCAGCTTTACCTCGTGTCTGAATGCTGAAGGAGCTGGACAGGTTGAGGTACTGTGTTTGGAGCAGGGGTATATAGAAATGCAGTTGGAAAAAGTAATTACAGGGGCATTCAAGTCAAACCGGTACTTGTCATCTCATGAGCAAAAGAATGAGGCTGACATTTACAGAAGACTTCAGGCACAGTACAATGATGAGACTCCTAGCCGAAGTAAAACATTAGAATGATGAAAAGGTGTTAAAGAATGATGTGAGTACATAATGGGTACGGAGGGAGCTCTCTGCCTTCGACCGGCACGGAAGACTGCTAATCTGCAGTGAGTTGAAGAAACGTTTTGAAATGCAAGGCCAGGCAGTCTGATCATGGCTCTGGTGTACTGAGAGAACTTTCTACCAAGAACTATTGAAACACCGGGATAAGTACATTAGTGTAGCAGGGGATTATATAGAGAAATGAAGTGTGTTATTACTCTCATAACTGATTTCTTTTATTCTGCATAATCAAAAGTCCTGTGAACATTCCTAGTACAAGGTATACATTAAATGTAATAGGGCTGTGATTAACGACTGTTTTGATGGTTGATTAATTAATCATGCATTTAATCAGTGGCTCTTATTTAGCCATCAGTGGTTAAATTTAGCTTGAGGTTGTTAAGGACATGCGATAATTAACACAGACAAGAAGCTTTAGATACTTCATTCACTACTGTGTCTTTTAATAAACTCTTCTGCGCAGGCATGAGAGAAATAAGTTTCCAATATTTTATTCAACTGTGCAGTTTGACTTCATCTCCCAGCGATTCTGCATCCCTCCTGTTCAGATATTTCATTATAACTTGTGTGACTAGTAATATAGTATATAGTTTTAGTAATGTGTACATGTTGAAGCATTCTGAAGTAACATGAAAAGCAGGTGCAATAATTTGGTCGGTGATTTTAGTCGACTGCATTGATTATTCATTGCACCCCTTCACAGGCATCTGGAATGTTCTCTTTTGGTCATGTATGACAAATCTAAAGTTTATTTACTCTCCATCTAATTGCGTTTATGAAGATGTTAGTGTTTATGGCTTAGTAATAGCATTTGTGTGTGAAAGCTGAGCTCCTGCTGTTTCAAATTAAGGAATGGTCAACCCAAACAGGAATAATGTGAAATTTGCTTTGCAAAAAAAGCTTGTTTGCTTAAGGAGAAAGGACGAGGGTCACGAAATATTTAGCATTTTTGGTCCTATAAATTCATAAGCCGTGGACGTGTGAGCTATTAGAGGAAAAAAGGTTGAAATGCTGAAGCCAGTTAAGCCAACCTTTTGTTTGATGGTTTTTCCATATACTCTTGTCGTAACATTCAGGAGGAAATACCCATCTTGTACACAGTTCAGTGCATTTCTGTCTGCAGGGTTTATGTGCTTTTCGTGTTGGCATACATGATTTCTAAAATATATATATACTTTTTGCAGTGCCCCCAAATGGTCTGGTAGTCTACTGTGGCACCATTGTGACTGAAGAAGGCAAAGAGAAGAAGGTCAACATTGACTTTGAGCCTTTCAAACCTATCAATACCTCGCTTTATCTCTGTGACAATAAATTTCACACTGAGGTAAGTACTACACAAGTGTGAGTTTCTGCTTAATAGAACAGCGTTTGTGTATGTAAGTGAGAATTGTGTGAAACTGAACATGCTTTTGAAAACATGTGCATGCTTTGTTTTTAATGAATAGCGCTCATTCAGGAAAACTCTTGAAAATTCTCTATGCATGTAAATCACATTAATATGATAAGCAAGTGGAAATCCTGCCGGCTACATGTTTCGTGTAACACATCGTTGCTTGTGATGGAGTATAATTCGGCAATAAAGTTACCACAAAATATCAGCTCATAAAAGTAAACGTCAATATCTAAGTGAATAATAAAATAAAGCAGTATAGGCAAATTGAACCCTAACAGTGCGTCACAATGAGAAATAATCTGTTTACTTTGAGTTAAGCGGTTTCTAATGTCGGCAGTGTCAGACAGTAGGCCATGATTTGGCCTGCTGTACTGTTCAAACACACTACTGACATCTAAACCATAATTTTTTTCCCCCACCCACCTTAAGAAAAAGCTAAACTCTGCAATGTTTCCTCCTACAAAGGCTGGTACACTATTATCTCACCGCTCCCCTTGCTGTTCTACTTTATCTGTTTATAAACAGTTGGACTGGTGTTCACTCCAACGGCTATGGTGCGAGTTCACACAGCTCGTCCGTGTTGGAAACCAACTGAGTAGATCATTTAATTTGGTTTAGTTTAATGCAGATTTTCCCACCGGAGTAAAAATAAACAAGGTTAAAATTCAATCTTTCTGTGGAGGAAAAAGAATCACAGTTTATATTTTCATAACGTTTGCCTACATGAAAGACTTGTTCCTTTTTTTCCGCCTATAAAAAAAAATTGCTCTGTATTGTCATAATGTTTGCATATATTATATCATACATTCTTTTTCTTTTCCTGCTCAAAATTATTTGCCTGCTGTAGAAAAAAATCGTTCTGAATAAATTTGCCTGTTAGTTCCCCATTTACTCTGGTTTATCTAGAGGTGGGAAACATCAGACAACTCGCCACAAGGTCCCAAGCTAAGTCCAATGAATTGTTAGAATCAGGCATTTGGATTTGTTTCTCCATCACTTTTTATATTTATAGAGTTGATATTGAGCTGAGAAAGTATAAATTATAAATTGTGCGTACATATGCAAAACGAATGGTCACGTGGTGGCTTGCTAGTGTGAACATGCAGTAAGTCTTTTAGGGCATTTTCACATTAGGCATGATTGATTTGCGCCATGCCCAAGAACGATTGCTTCGCCTCCACCCTCTCTCCCTGGACAGCGTTCACATTTATTCTTATTTTTGTTCTACTTACTCGGGTGCACTTGCATATTTACCCTCTTCGACACAGCAGGTGGTAGTATGCAAAAGAGGAGAAGAGATGAGGTTGACCTTTGTGCTATACATAATGAATCGATATTTCGAGATAAGAAAAAAATTTGGAGCAACGCCCTTTGCGCCCTTCGTACTTTTATCAGCTGTGGGTGTGTAGGTCGGATGATGAGACTGGTGTGTGCAGATTTCGGAGGAGGCCTAAACAGCTTTCTGCTTCCATGTCTGGCTTCCATATCTGATTCGATCTGCGCCTGAGGTACGCTGTATCGTTCTCGAGACCACCTCTTCAAACAGTTATCAAGCCTGGAACGAGTGTATTCTCACGGATCTAAATGTACCAGGCCTCTAGGCCTCAAGTGTAGGCCTCAAACAATCTAGCGGCCCTAATGTGAAAATGACCTTATTTTCACAGCTCTATTATACCAGCATACGTGAGACTGTTGGGCTTGTATCATGGTACACCATCTGTGTGCGGGGTTATTTCAATGCCCTTATCCCTGACCGTTGTGTTTTGTAGTGTTTTGGCACTATACACACAATGTTTGAGTTTGACACTTTTGTTTCCTGTCATTTCAGTATTATTTTCCTTCCTTTTCTAGGCGCTCACGGCGTTGTTGTCCGATGACAGCAAGTTTGGCTTCATCGTCATCGATGGTAGCGGCGCGCTATTCGGGACCTTACAGGGCAACACCAGAGAAGTGCTGCACAAATTCACAGTGGACCTACCCAAAAAACACGGTACGCAGCACACTCGTGTACTAATAGACACACACACGCCCCTATCGAGTAGCTCTGAATGGTAATTAGCTCGATAGCGGTGTCCTCTTACTTCAGTGTCACTTTCATCTACTGTGTTGGAACTTGAATACTTAATCAGTAAAACCTTGTGGCGTTGGAGGAGAAAGCTGATTTCTCTCTGTGTGTGTGTCTCTCTCTCAGGTCGTGGAGGACAGTCTGCACTCCGTTTTGCACGATTGAGAATGGAGAAGAGACATAACTATGTGCGTAAAGTGGCAGAGACAGCGGTCCAGCTCTTCGTGTCCAACGACAAAGTCAACGTAGCTGGTTTGGTGCTGGCTGGCTCAGCAGACTTCAAGACTGAACTCAGCCAGTCCGACATGTTTGATCCGGTACAAGTCAAAACAGTTTTCAGTTACACACAGTGTTCAGTTCAGTTCTCATCAGCACAAAATACTGGAATTCTGGCGCCAGAAAACTGACTGATCCATGTTGGATTTTATATTAATGCCTAATTTTATCCTGTGTACCATATTACAGGTTTCAGTAATTACAGAAAAACCCATTCAAATTCTGAGGCTCAGTAAATAGCAGCGTTATTGTGTACCATTTATTCCATCGTAGTACCATCAGTTTTTTTTTTTTTTTTTTTTTTTTTTTTAATCGGAACACCTCATGATTAGCTTAATCAGGATGATTGCTTTAATTGCCATGACTGCCTGTCCTTTAAGTCGATTAAATAATTAGAGGATTTAAACGGAGAAGTGCGGGTGATTCTTGTTTGTTCTTATTATAAAATGTGTCTAATATTTGAATATGGATTTCTTTAGCTTCAGCTAGTATTTTAGCTTCTAATATGGCCTTAGAGTTTCAGATCCTCTTTATTTTATTTTATTTAAAAAAAGTTTTTTGCACTCCACAGTAATCAAAGTAATTCTGTCTATGATTTCAGCCTGAATTGGTAGTGCTTCTTCTTGGCTTGTGTATATACTATATGAAGCCATTTTAACAACTCTAATATAGTAAGAATCTTGACATTCTCAGAATTTAGTCTTTATTTCAGATTAGCTTAACGTAAAGGTTATGCTCAGTCATTGCTTTGTTTTTCATTTCTGTCTCTCGTATTTCACTTATCCAGAAGCCTGTGAGAAGGTTGCAGCTTTGATCTAATTAATTTGATCGCCCATACGTGATCAGACAGTAGGAAGAGAGATTCCCTTCCCGATTTAATATCCCAGGCATGCGTCCTGTAGTTCTTTACTCAGTCTTGGATCGATAAATCATTTGTACCATGTGATATAGTGTCATCCATGCTGACCTTCTTAAACATTGCCTCAATATAGTTTATCTTGCTGGACTCTCAGCTGTCCTTTAATGCCTCTTACTTCTTCACCTCTCTGGCAAGTCATCAGCGATATTCCCATAACAAACTCCTCCTCTCCTCGCTTTGCTTTGACAAGTTCAAGTGCAGTGGTATTTGACGCGTTTGATCAGCTTGGTGTTCCGGGATAGCTACTCAGGTTTACTACTCTAAACATGTCATTCATAGAGCTTTATTCTTTGCTTACAAATCTGAAGTCAAAGCAAATGCAGTTGCAAATTTTTACATTTTAGATTACATTTCTTTGCTACCCATTACGTGAGACTGTCGCAGTGTCTATCCACAGTCCTGTAGGAATTCTTTGAAGTAGTGCTTAACATGCCCACAGTATAACAGCTGTCCCTGTTCCCATGCAGCTTTAATCTCAGTTTGTACATTTCGTCCTGAACCATACACATGTCCATGAAGCTCCTGCACCATCTGTTTAGTACCTCTATCCGCAATTAATCGCGAAGAATGAGAATGAGTTCATCAGAGGGATGACCCATGTTTGATGTTTTGGAGATAGTCTAAGAGGCCAGATTCAGGTGGTTTGACCATGTTCAGAGGAGAGATGAAGGTTGGAACTGCCAGGCAGAAGGTCTAGAGGAAGGCCAAAGAGGAGATTTATGGATGCAGTGAGGGAGGACATGAAGTTACTTGGTGTGAGAGATGAGGATAGGGTTAGATGGAGGCAGACGATTGGCTGTGGCAACTCCTGAAAGGGAACAGCCGAAAGAAGAATTTTTGCAAGAGCTTTGTATTTGGTATTTGACTCACCATTCTAGCAATGTGACTAGATAATGAGAAATTCACAGTGGAGGTTGTGAAGATATCAAATATTAGGCCGAGTTTCAGCAGCTTGGCTTGTCAGTCATTTGCAAGTTGAGAAAAATGAACTGACTAGTGGCTGAGACACCTGGATGGACATAAAAAATAATTTTTAGGTGGAGGTAGCTCTCCATGGATTATCAGATGATATTGTGTGAGAAGCCATCGACCAAATGAAAATCTTATAGAAATTTAAGTTGAAAATGTTAACCTGTTTTTTATTTTTTTATTACATGATTATTAGGCGCTGGCTGTGCTAGGAAGTGCCCTGGTAGCTGCTCTTAGCTCTTAGAGGGTATGTAACGTTTAGCCTTTGTAGTGACGTAAAGAAATGTGGCTAATTTCTGTGCTTTGTTTTATTGCAGAGGTTACAGGCAAAGGTTCTGAAGCTGGTGGACATCTCGTACGGAGGAGAGAATGGTTTCAACCAGGCCATCGAGCTGTCGGCCGAGGTCCTCTCCAACGTCAAATTCATCCAGGAGAAGAAGCTAATAGGTATGCAGAGTGATGTTTTTGGAAATATTATGAATTTGGTTTGTGTTAATATAGCGAGCATGTTCTTCAAGGGCTCCTTTTGTGCCTCAGGTCGCTATTTTGATGAGATCAGCCAGGACACGGGGAAGTACTGTTTCGGGGTCGAGGATACGCTCAAGGCCCTGGAGATGGGAGCAGTGGAGATCCTTATTGTTTACGAGAACCTGGACACCATGAGATACATCCTACGAGTACATGGGGCCGAGGTCAACGGAGCAGAAAACGGTACGCACATACATACACGCCACTACGCCATGATCATCTTGTGAATACAACAAATAGAAAACCTCAGAGGCGTACACAAACACTGGTGTCGGTGCACACACACACTTCAACTCGTTAGATACATAAGCTACATGAGTATACACAAGCTTGGCTACAAACTGAGATGTTATACATGTTTGCACTGAGTAGAAAGAAGTCAAGGGCAGGACACCGAGTTCTTTTAGAGCAGGATCAGGTGTGTGTAGTGTTTTGCTTGCATTCCTGACACTGGCCTTTCAGATTAGGACAGGATAACTTACTGTAGGTCTGTGCTGGTAGGCTCACACTTGGTTAAACTGAGCAAGCTAAATGGGAGCGGTGTATTTGAGTCACTTTTTTTTGTGATGTTCACATTTGTACATTTTAACGCAAATTTAATGCTTCTTCCAAAAGATCGATGCTCCACGTAGGTGGTCTGAAAGTGGTTAAAAGCTGTTAAGCTCAATCGTGTTCCAGTATGCAAATTGTTGTTCTAGTTTTAACAGACGTGTACAAATGTTCGGTTTTATGTCAGACGTTCGCACTTTAAATATGTAAAACTATCAAATCAGATCGCATAATTTAATTCCTGTCCGGTTTCAGATGAGAAGACCATTTATTTAACACCTGAGCAAGAGAAGGACAAATCCCACTTCACAGACAAGGAGGTGTGTGCTTCTGTTTTTTTTAATTTATTTATTTATTTTTTTAATTATTATAATTTATTTAAAGAGAGAAACTAAATAGTGCTTTTAAATGTGTAAATGGTGATGTTACTAAATCAAATATGGTGTGTCTTTGTTCGTTTGCCCATCCATTAGACGGGACAGGAGCACGAGCTGATTGAGTGCATGCCGCTGCTGGAGTGGTTTGCTAATAACTATAAGAAGTTTGGAGCCACGCTGGAGATCGTCACAGACAAAAGTCAAGAGGGTTCGCAGTTTGTAAAGGGATTTGGAGGAATTGGAGGTGGGTACAGAGGCCTGTGTGTTTAGGCTTTTTATTATATATTTTTTCTATTATATTTACAGTTCTTTATATTTAATACGTGTTGAGGGGCTTAACCTTAAGGTTAAGGGGCTTTTGCTGAAGACTCTGAAAGATTGCAGATTTCTAGTTAGAAGCGCAGCCATATGTAAGGAGTAGAGATGTCCATAGTTATTCAATTACCTAGTAGATCTGATTGTGTAAAGCTGCTTTGCGACAATGACAATTGTTAAAAGCGCTATTCAAATAAATAAAATAAAAAATATTTTTAAATAGTGTAATCACTGTGCAGGTATTTGTTATGCCTTACATTTGCAGTGACATTTAAAACATTCGCAAATGCTCTTTTAGAGCAATAAATACTCTTCTCTCCGACTGAATGTAAACGAATGTTAGGTTGGATATACAAATATTTAAATTCAGCAGAAGGCACATCTCTACTTGTTTATTGTTAAGACTTCACTAGGTCTATTTCAGTTTTTGAATATTTGAAAAGTCATCCATCGTAGTACCCTAGATTGATCTGATTACATGTAAAGTTAAATTTAACATGTAAAGTTAAATTAAAAAAAAAATTGTGCTAATTTTGATGTGTGGAGTACGGCAAACATTCAGTACGTCAAAATACTTGAATATTTCTACTATCAGTAAAAAAAAAGGAATTTACATTAACGAAATTCCGAAAGATTTTGCTCATTAGTACTTGTTCAGGGCTCCTTTAGCACAAATTACTGCATCAGTGTGGTACAGCATAAAGGTGATCAGCCTGTACCACTGCTGAGGCTGAAGACCAGTTTGCTTTGATAGCAGGTTTGAGCTCATCTGTATTGGTACGTCGAGTGTTTCTCATCTTCCTCTTGACCTAGTCTTAGGTGAGGTGGCTGTCTAGTCAAGCACAGTAATATCATGGTTATCAAACCAGTTGGTGGTAGTTTTGGTGCTGTGGGCATCTTCATAAAGCTTGTCAGTAGACAAAAGCAGGAAATGTTCTAAAATTTCCTGGTGGACGGTTGGTAGACTTTGGACTTGATAAAACAGGCGACATGGCACCCCACATCATCGCTGACTGTGGAAACTTTACACTGGACTTCGAGCAACTTGAATTCTGTGCCTCTCCACTCTTTCTCCAGGCTCTGGGACCTTGATTTTAAAATGAAATGAAAAAGTTTACTTTCATTTGAAAGGAGGACTTGGGGCTAGTTTACAACAATCCAGTTTTTTTTCTCCCTAGCTCAGGGAAGACGCTTCTGATGTCTCTTGTTTAGGAGTGGATTGATATTAGAAGTGGGTTGTAGCACATTTCCTCAGGACATCTGTGAGTGGTGGCTCTTGTTTCACTGGCTCAAGCCTCACACCACTCCTGGTGAAGCTCTCCCGAGGTCTTGAATCGGTTTAGCTTGATGTTTTTCTTAAGGCTGTGATCATCCAGTCAACTTTCAATGAATATGCTTCAATACCTTTTGTGGCTTACCCTCCTAGTGAAGGGTGTTGATCATCTGGAGAACTATAAGGTCAGCAGTCAGCCCCTTGCATGTACTGAACTAGACCGAGAGAGACCCAGTATTTATACTGTATGAATAGTAATTTACACAAAACTCGAAATTAAATTTAAATGGTTTAAGGTGTGATGATTTTTTTTTTCTTTTCTTTTTTTTCCCATGAGTGATTTTTTTTTTCATTGTAATCACTGAAATTAAAACTTAAAACAAAAAAGGCTTGAAATATTAAATATAATAAATGTGAATATACTTGCTTTAAACAACCAAGATTTAACCAAAATACAGGATATTTTAAACATAGAATATTGTGACAAAGACTATTAATTAAAAAAAAAAAAAAAAAAATTCTGCGACCATTGACTGGATAAATCATCCAGTGCTTCTTTCAGAATCTTTCATAAGAATTAAGAAGGGTTTCATAAGGTTTAAAAATATCTTTGAGATGAGCAGCTTCCTTGTGGGTTCCAGAAAAACCGAAGCAGAGAAGCTACACCAAACTAAATGCTTTTAAACCTCTCGTTAATCCTGAATAATTAAAAAGCTTGACCACCAAATGCAAGTTTTCTTTTGCTCACTCAGTCTCTTGTGTGTCTTTCTCTCTCAGGTATTCTGCGATACAGAGTGGATTTCCAGGGGATGGAATACCAGGGAGAAGACGACGAGTTTTTCGATTTGGATGACTACTAGGTAGTCTGAGACTGAAGGGAGAAGCGAAATGAAAAAGAATGATGTAGGGGGAAAAAAATTCCAGAAAGAAATATCTTTCTTTTGCAGCAAGCAAGTGTGTGGACCCTAATTAATCACAAACACATACACAGACACACACACACACACTGATACACACACAGGCAGTTTCAGAAGTCGAAGAGGAATTAACTGTCTGTCAATCAAGTGAAGGACGGCGCCCTTCATGAATAACAAATCTGCTCCTGCCTTAGAGCGCTCCGATTGGATAAGACTTTGCCTCATTTTGTTTATTCTTTCCCTTTTGAATGCAAAAAGCGACAGCACGTGCCCATGATGTAACTCTGATCAGCCCAACAAAGACCCATCTCTGGACTTCTCATATAAAGAAATATCAGTCTCCCTCCTTCAGATCGCTCTCCCATCCTTACCTCAATGGGTCCTTTTTGCATTTCCCTTTTTTTTTTTTTTTTTTTTTACTGGCAACTGCTGCTGCTGTGTTTTATGACTTTTTTTTTTTTTTTTTTTTTACCTGGGTTTCTGTAGCGAAAGGGGGGAACAAAAAAGTATTAAATTTGAACTGCTTAAAATCCAAAATCCGTACATGTGACCTGCTTTGTTCTTAGTTTTTTTTTTTCCTTCTTCTTTCTTTTCCTTTGCCCTGGAAGATAGAAGGATAATGGTCATATATAAAAAAACTAGTTTTTTTTCTTTTTCCCCCCTCCGCCAACATGGAGAAATTGTTTGCTTTGCAAGTCTTTTGTGCTCAAATCATGCTGAAAGGCCGATTTCACAAGGCTCTGAAGTCACTTGTCATATTTAGGAGCCTGAAAATGGATGTTGAAGACTTTAACGAATGAAAGAACCGAGTTTGGTTTTTGTTCCCGACCAGATTTGTGTGTTACCATGGAGTTGTATCTAGCCAAAGCTGATATTGCCAATGACCAATATTACATATGAGACTTTTGTTAATTTTGGACAAGAAAATAAACAGAAGCCCGCTGAATTCAGCAGGGTGTTCCATAACAGCAGTACATGTGATCAATCATAAGCAATCTAAACTTGCAGCAAGTGTTTTATGTTTTTTTAAACCCATGCTTGCGCCTTTGGCTTAAAAAAAAAAAAAACGAACTGTACTGTACAGTTGAATCATGTGAGCTCCACACATCCCAAACACTCCACGTGTCATTCATGGTGTCATTCATGATAGTTTGGCATTTGTTAAAGTGTCATTATTGTGCGCTGTTTCAGTTAAAACTAAACCAGGGTCATTTTTCCAAGAGCCTGTTGTGTTGGACTGGTTTTCTTTTCCATGCGTGCTATTCAGCAAATCATGTCTGTCCTGAAAGCTGCTCATAAATGAAAAATGAAGCGCACTATGTTTCCATTTAGTTTGTCTGTCTTTATTTGAAATCGAACCCTTGTTCTTCAAGTGTGTAAATGTTTTAGGATTATGAAAGCATTTATAATCTGCTATGAGAGTTGGAAAATTGTAATGCTTTTCAATTTCAGTTGTTCAGTCTTGATAAAGTATGATCAGTTTATGATCATGTGCTTATTCCAGTGTGTTCTCACTATACCATTGGATTTATTTGTAGCCATTGCTAAGGCTTTCCTACAAAGCTGCTCCAGTCTGGATAGTCATACACGCAGGCTCTGTTCGACTCTTTCAGTTAACTGGACTAAATGGATTTTGGAATAAAAAGAAAAAAGATTAATTAGTAGGATCTGTGATTTGAAATTTTGTTCATCAATTTAGTTTAAATCCATGGATCCATCAGGCATTTGAAATGATGTAGGCTTTTAAAAAAGATTACAAACATTAAATATTTCTTTTGAGTTGAGGCAGTATGATCACCTATTTTACTGGAGTGAGACAGGACCATTTAAATAATCACTGATACAAATTACATAGCATTTTCATGGTAGTCAAGAAGGAAATGACATGCAGTGTATGTTATATAATTAGTGAAGAAAGTTGAGGTTTGCAGACTTGGCACTAAATATTTTGTTTTTAAACCTTACAGAGAAAAACAGACATTAGCCATCATGTATTTAGTGCAGAGGGATAGTTTGTGGTTAGCATTCGACGTCCCGTTTCAACCTGAGCTCACGTTAATGAGGTGACCTGGCATACCATCAAAGGTGTATTCTTCCTTGTGTGCAGTGTTCCCAGCTCAGGGTCATACTGTTAACCGGAGCTTAATGACTGAAATTAAGTTATGATTAGAGCAAAGTGTGGATAAACAAATCACAGCTCTGTTTCTCAGTCTGAATGCTTGCATTTTATTTCATGTCATTCCATTCAGGTGGCATCAGCACCATACACTTCAAGAGCTCTAGATTCTGTTTTACGTTTACAGAGTTTGGCAGACTAGATTTTATCCACAGCGGCAATGTATCTTGTTCTACATCTGAGTAATTGAGGGTTAAAGCTGTTGCACCCAACATTGGTAGCCTGGTGGTGCTCAGGATCTGTTGTCCAATGGCTTTAATGTTGAGTTACCTCTGACAGTTATTTGTGGTTGTTGCATTGAAAATCAGTTTTTGGGAAAAGTCTGATCTCTGTGCCTTTGTAAATGGTTGGGAAAACTTTAGTGGCTGATGTGTGCCAAAAGCCCAGAAATCATCAGTGTCTGAAATTCTTAAACCAGCCCACCTAGCATTATCATATTTTTTTCTCCTTTTTAAAATTTGCTGAAGTTTTAGACCTGTATCTGCATGATTTATTGCATGGTGCTGCCCCCCATAACTGGTTAACTGCATCAATTAGCAGGTGTTCCTATTAAAGTGGACGGGGAGTGTATCTGTATTCCGGTTTGTAGCTGCTAGTTGATGAGAAACCCTAGCAACACGCCGAGCCAATCAGAAAACAGCATGCCGTTGCAAAACCACGCCCCTTTGACTTGATTCAGCCAATCGGGCGTCCGGTGCATTTGTACAAAGTGACGTCAGCGCGTTCGGTACGTAAAGAAGCCAGAAGCGATAATCAACACAACACAGGAAGCAAAGAAGACAACTTCACGTGCCAAAGAAATAAAGTATTAATTCAATAAAAAGCACAAGAGTCTGTGTTTTACATTTGAGTTTATATTTTAGAATATTTTTGCCTCTCTTCTCATATTGAAATGTTAAATATATGTGATTATGGAAGTGCATTTGTCGATGGTTACAAATCACTATAAGATATGTGTGTGTGTGTGTGTGTGTGTGAGAATATAAATGGACCAATGCACCAATTATCATGTATACAAAAAATTGTATGTGTAAGTGTATAAAAATGGACCTGGGTAAATTTCTCATGTGGATGTTTGTGTCTGCTGCTCCTCACGCTGCCCCAATGTTTTGGCAACCCTTACTTCTGCCTGTCTGATCCAGGGTTTCAGAAGCTATGCCTTTGGGTTATTACAAAGCTTGTGACACGATCACAGAATGACATAAAAACTGATGATGATGTGGCCTACCATTACATTCAACAAGGATGCGTCTGTGATGGAACTACCTGTGTCAGCATACAATCAACACCTACTAGATGACACCGCCTACTGTTTCATCCTGTGTGGAACATCTGTGACATGCTCACAGTATGGCATAAAAGTTGATGACATTGCTTACTGTTACATTCGTTGATGCGCCTGTGATACGTCTGTGACGGAACTACCTGAGCAAGCACACAAAGCCACAAAGCAAATTTCCGTTTTATTTAGTGGTAAGCAATGCGGCCTCCAGGGTCAGGGCTTGTCTGGGGTCTGTATGTGTGGAATTTGGATGTTCTACCCATGCTTGGTAAAGTCTGGGGACTTCACTTTTCTTTCACGGTTCAAAGACATGAAGTTTAGGTTAACTGGTGTTCCCAAATTGACAGTAGTGTGTGAATACTGTAAGTGTGTGCATGTGTGCCCTGCAACCCAGGCTTGCTGCAACCCTTTACAGGATAAGCAATATAGAAAATGAATCAACCATAGGCCTAGGTTCTAACATTGAATAGAGGAATATTATATGTTGTTGTTGTTCTTTCGGCATTAAGGGGTCACCACAGCATACCATCTGATCAGTACAACAACCACGGCACAGGTTTTAAACCGGAAGCTCTTCCTGACACAACAATTCCATTTGATCTGGGCTTGGGACCGGCACAGTGGCTGTAGTTTGGGCAGGCATTGAACCCAGCTCTTCTAAATGGCAGGTGAGAAACCTACCACTGAGCTACCAATTATTCGCTCAATCAAGGTCGATTTTCAGTCATTCTATGAATCATTCCCCTCCGCACTTCTACTGATCACCGCTTCTTTGAGCTCGCCCATGATTATGCTGATATCCGTTTTTTTTTTTTGTTTTTTTTACAGTATTGAGCCATAAAGTTTTTGGGCAGCATTTTCTCCTGCTTTCACTTCCCAGCATGACTGCCTTCTCAAGTGAATTGCTGCATACGACATGGCTGATATAGGATAAATTCTATTTGGTAATCTTGGCTTCCAGCGAAGTATTTGGCTTGATGTGCTCAGGGCCTTCTTTGTTGGTGATTCTCATTGTTTACGGTATATGCAACAGTCTGGCTTTGGTTGCAGTGCTGATATCCTTACTTTTCTCACAATTGCCAGAATAGAGGAATACTCACTCACTCACTCACTCACTCAACATCTGTACCATTTTATCCTGTATACATGGTCACGAGGGACCTGAAATCTATACCAGGAGACTTATAGCACAAGGTAAGGTACACCCTGGTTGGGGTTCCGATCATTCACCGAGCACACACATTTGGGAATACCAATTAGCCTAATCTGTATGTCTTTGGACTGTGGGAGGAAACCAGTGTACCTGGAGGAAAAACAACAAGAATGGGGAGAACATAGAAACTTCGTGCACACAGACCCAGAGGATATAATCGAACCCAGACCCTGTAGGTGCACCTGCGACAGTGCCAAGCAATGAGCCACTGTGCTGCCAATAGACAAATATAATGGACAAATTCAAAATCATATTATACTGTGCAATATCAGATTGAGTGTAAAAGCAGCATCGTGAATCAAATTCTTGTCCTGTGGGAGAATTTTTATTGATGTTTATAAATATCAAATGCAATCAAATCACGAGGAAACCAGATGGCTACATCTTAAGTCTTAAAATACAATCTGCAAACTGATTAATACATCTTCGATGCTTTTTCAAAATCTTTTTCATACTTAAAAAAGAAAAAAAAAAAAAGAAAAAGTGAGGACGATTTGTATTTTGATACGCAGGCGTGTAAGAGTCGTGGTGTCGCGCTGTTTCTGGCTTCACCCCCCGCTGCTATTTGGTGACTGGTTTCCATTTTCGCAGGGAGGCGGACGGGACAGCAACATGGAGCCGGAGATGGAGGACAAAACCCTGGAGCTGATGGTGAGTTAAATCGAATCAACACAACACAAACGTGTCCGTGTTCCAGTAATCAGTACTTTCTCAGGGTTTAGAGGGGGTTGTCTGGATGGATGAAGAATAAACACCGGAGGAGGAAGGATTAATGTTAGCTCGCAGGGTGAGCTAGGCTGCTAACTGTCGCTAGGTTAAGAGTTAACATAGGGGGAGGGGGGTAATAATATATACATATACATCCATATCTAAATATTTTAAACGAGTCAAGAACAAACGAATGTACTTAAACATAACGGAAGGTAGCTAAATGTCGCGGAAGAACTGCGTAGTTGTCTAGAGAACGCGGTCGCGTTCCAAATCGCGCATTATAGCACTTCATAGTGTGCCAGAATTAGCGCTCGCGCTGGAGCCGTAGCCATGGCGATGATCGGTGGCGCACTAATTTGACACTGCTGCCTATTTTACAGTCGTATGCGGTTTGGGACTGAGCCAGCGTCAGTGCTGAGGGAGCGTCCGATCATTGCGGTGGTGCTACTGCGCCATTCGGTCTGATCGCGGCTGTTTGTCTTCTCAGGATATTAACTAGTTACAAGTCTAATCCAATATACACCAAACCGATTATTTATATGTAAATATATATGTAACCTATTACATGTATACCAGGTTTGTTTCATTTTGAAGTGATGAAGAAGTGAAGTAAAATTGAGATTAATAAAGTTATCCATATATCTAAAAAACAATTAAAGTGAGAGAAAAGATTGAGTGGGTTTTTGTTTTTTATTAGGAAATGCTTACCGACAAGGAAACAGCGCCAAAACTCGCTGTGTATCATGATGTCCAGATTTACAATGTTTTTTTTTTATTATTTTTATTTTATTATTTAAATAGTAACTATTGTATACTATTATTAGGAAGTTTCTTTTGTAGTTTCAAACAGTACTGTGCAAAAGTCTTAATCCACCCCTTATTTCTTCATCTTAAATTAAATTCTGTAGATTAAATGAAAGAAATGGGAGCAAATGTTTTACTGCGACTTAGGCTTATGTTTTCTCAGGGAGTTTTTCCTTGGCACGACCGTCACCCTCGGCTTGCTCATCAGGGACAAACTGATAGTTATAGTCTATTCTTATACTAATTTGTTTGCAGAAATTTTCTAATTCTGTAAATCTTCTTTGTGACAATGACTAAACAAGTGCGATACAAATAGAATAGAACAGAATTGAATTGAAGATTTACAATGTTCTTTTTTTAAACTAATTCCTATTGTATACTGTTTTAAAAAAAATAATTTTTTTGAAATTCACATACAGTCTGAAGCCACCCCACATTTCTTTAACTTAAATCCATCTATCTATCTAAATCAGGGGTGCCCAACCTTTTTTGAACAAAGATCTACTTTTTAATTTGTCAGTGTGCCGAGATCTACCAGTCCAAACA
>JAQQZT010000012.1:10819872-10849845 GCA_030068275.1 Clarias platycephalus
ATTTTGTGTATTTGAGGTCTGAAGCGTGGAAACAGTAAAGAAAGAGAAAGGACAAACCAGAAGGCAGTTTACTCTCGTGATCGACTGGAAAGCAGTCTGTGATCGACTGGTCGACAGCGATCGACTGGTTGGGCACCCCTGGTCTAAATGAAAGAAAAGTGAGCAACTGTTTTACTGTGACAGGCTTCAAAGTGCCTAATAGTAAAATTTAATAATTGGTTGTTTGTGTAAGAACCTCAGCCATAACTTCATTCCCCCTCTCATCTGTTCTAACCACTCAGCATTCAGCATCACCAGTATACTAATCACCGGCCCGATCACCTGTCATCATCTGGACCTCTGACTCACTGGTTCATTGCATAACTTGGAGGTCTTTCTGCTTGAATGATTTATAGGTCACTTTGTGGCTTAACAAACAAAAAAACCTTCCTCTGAAACTGCAGGAACATGAGGCAATAAAACAAACGTGCCAAAAATGAAGGCTGGAGAATTATTTCTCAAGACGATGTTAAACAGTATAAGAAAGTCAGGCTGTTTGGAAGCAACATGTGAAGAAATGAGGGCTGGCTTGAGACTTTTGCACAGTACTATAATTTCATGATTGTTTAAATAAGTGAGCAATAAAACAATTAGGAGTGCGCTGTGGAAAATATTCAATGACACAGCAATGTCATTCAGTTCAACGTTAAAGAGAATAATTTCCTTTTCAATTGTTTTATACCCCCTATTAATAGTTTGCCATCATTTGCTATTTTAACTTTATAAATAGTGACGCGTCATACTGTTTATTCCATTTATTGTTACAGATTAATACCATCATATTCCCCAGCCCTAGGGAGTACACTTTATTTTTTTGTATTGTCAGTATTATGTTTGAAGCTTTTCTTTTTTTTTTGTGGTTGTTCGTTCATCATGTGAACAAGAGCTTACTCTTGAGGTCCTGTTTGCCTCAAATCTACGCTAAACTCTTCCATTCTTCATACCAGTGTCATGCAGTGTTGATTCACTATTACACATCGAGACATCCACGTCGAGAACATGTTTACTTCCTGTTTCTTCGCCTTTGTGTATATCTGTGAGCCACAGTTCAATGTGAATACAGCTGATTGTGCATTTGGAAATTTGGGTGTGGTCATGTGTTTTTACGAACGTTGACATAAACACTAACTAAGCCCACGTACTTTGAGAATAATAATATAAAAAAAAAAGAGGAAGGAGGCAGTCAAAGCTCCACCCACACCATAAAGTACAGGCCTGATGCTTAAATGTTGTGTGTGCCTGACACTGTCTGCAATTAGGTGGGTGTGTTTGTGTGTATTTGCTCACTGTATGTTGCTCTAATACTGTTTTTTTTTTTCCCCCCTTCCTCACTTACCCCCACTCTCTCACTTCCTCCTCTTCTCACTCTATCTCTCTTTCTTCCTTTATTTCTCACTCTTGCCTGACATTTCTCAATAACTTCATCCAAATTGCACTGACATTCTGTTTCTCTCTTCCCCTTCACTATTAACTACCCCTTTTTTGCTTTTCTCTTTAACACTTCTTTCATGGCTCATTTCCTCTCTCTCTCTCTCTCTCTCTCTCTCTCTCTCTGACGCAGTGCTCTTTGCCTCGCTCTCTCTGGCTGGGTTGTTCCTCGGTGGCAGAGAGCCTGTGTGCTCTCAGGTGCCTGCAGAGCCTCCCCACCTCCCGGGCCCACAACCAGGTTCTGCTCTTCTCTTCAATACTCCCTCTATTTTTTCCGCCTCCTCTTTTCCATCTCTTTCTCTTTTTTCTCCTCTCCGTGTGGTTCCACCCCTCCCCCCCCAAACCACCATCCACACATCGTTCGTGTGTCTGTCACATTTATTCGCTCACTTAGCAAGGGTCTCTGAGTAATACTGATTTAAACAGATTCGAGCTTTCATTTGTTGGAACTTAAGCATGAGCATGATGGACCTGATGGGAATGATACATGCTGGGGAAGGCGTTACTCGAACTCTCCCTCTATAATTCCAGTGCTTTACGTCATGCACCACCGTCTGTGAGAGTAACAGAGTAAAAGCAGGGAAGGATGGATAAAGTGCATGACAAAGACATTGATTACTGGAAAGTTAGATCTTGTTATTGCAAAAACAAGCGGCGAAATTAGTATGTCCATACTAAATATCCAAATATCCAGACAAGGAAAATAAACCTTGTTTAAAAAAATGCCAAAGGTTATAATTTGGTATGTTTAAGTAACATGAACTTTTCCACCACCTGCTGCACCACACACATCGGCTAATAACTGATAGGTTTTTATTAGTTTTGCGCAGATTAAAAAAAAAAAAAAAAGTTAAAAATAAAAATCAGTTTATGGAATCGATGACTTGGTTTTCGATTCAGAATTGATTTATACTTTTTAAAGTATTTAGATAAACTTTTATATGTTCAATGTTCTAAAATTGATCAATTCCTTCGATATTTACCACAGTTTCTACATCCATCTTCTGAGTTTTGCTAGCTTACCGCTTCTTCTATTTCTTTTGATTTTACGGGAAGTCAGTACGTTACCTCCCCCTACTGGACTGGAGTGTGACGCAGCCAATTGTTCAGCAATAAGATTTTTGCCTTGTCTTGAGGTAAAATCAACATATGTTACAAAGCATTTCAATGCATATCAGAGACTTTTTGTCATTTAAATAAAAAAAAAAACTTGTATGAAATATAGATGCTTAAAACAGATTCGACAAACTTCAGTGCTATTGAACTGAATTGAAACAAAAATCTATTCGACTTAAGAGTCACAGCTCTAGAAAAAAAACAGTCAAAACAATATGTACAACCCATTGCCTCAGATTAATTAAATAAAAAGAAACTGCTAGCTAGGACAATATTTTGCTTGCGATGGAAAGAGAAAACATTTGACTTTTTATTTATTTTTTATTTTTTTTCCCCTTCAAGGGCAGAAACGCAATGTGATACATCCGGATCAGGTATAGGAACTATGGCTACATAGCCACCCCTTCCGTGGGGATCCATATTTGTACATTTCCCTTAGTCTGTATTCATACACAACTATCTAACTAGCTTACCTTGCACTATTCTATTACAATAGAAACCACATTATTCGGGGGGGGAACACAAGAGACTGAGGGAATGAACTCATTTGTCCACTCCTGCATGTTTTCACACCACTAACCATGACCCTGCTGCTTTATTTAAATATTTATCCCTGAAATTGTGTTATTATTTTGCTTTGTTTTTCTGTATGTGAACATGACTTCATGTTGGAGGAGAACATGTGGTCCGGAAGCTCATTAAGATGTCATGTGCACATTTTAAGTGGGAGTAATGGTCACATCAGAAGCTCATCAATTTGGATGGATAGTTGGGTTGTCATTAGGGAGGTTAATTATTCATCACCAGACAGTTAATTGCTGTTAAAAGTTTAACTAGGGAAAATAGTACTTATTGAAAATGTTGGTTTAACATAAATGTTGGTCTGTTCATATTTTCACTCCAAGAGGTGCACTTGTATTTTAGGCATTGCACAATATTGGACATTTATAATTTTATTAAATCTATTCTCAATTTTGAGTATTTAGACAATAGCAACATTTTCAACAACTTAGCAGTGTAACAACTAAGTTTAAACTTACTGTTGTTGAAAAGAAGGTGGTGCTGACATTCTGGCAAAGAAACAGCCAAACCAATGAGAGATTACCTTGTCAGGCTGTGCAAAGCTAATTTTAATGTTTAGGCTAGTATTAGTAAAAGATTGTATATGCATAAAAATTATGAATTCTAGAACTTTCGAGTGCATTTTCAGCATTAGCCACCTGAAAAGCGCAGAGCACGTGAGCATGCACACGCCAGAGTTTGAATGGACAACATATAATTTGCATGCATGAGTAGCGAAGGTCAAACATAACAACATACAGAGGCAATAACATGGTATTTCGCGTTATGATGATTAAATTTTGCAATTAATCCGTGGTTCTCATGAGGAAATTTCCCTCTGGGATTAATAAAATTCTTTGAATCTCGAAAGGGAGTAATCAGGGACGGCCTGATGAGATAACATCATGATAACTTATTGCCGATTCGATTTGTTTTGGGATTCTTTTAGTATCACAATTTTCTTTTATTAAGGTAAACAACCTTGCAAATAATTAGCTCCACCTAACAGGATGCTGTATTGCCTGCCAATGTGTGAATAGTTTAGAGCACACCACCTGTAACCTGTAGTAACCGATTCTGTTAAGGAGAGACATAAAGTGACATGGAACACTTTCACATAGGACAACAGTCTGAACGATGACTATAATGCGATTAAAAAAAAATAATTATCCCCCCCCCCCACCCCCACCCCTTTTCTTTTTGTTGCATAAGTTGCAAATTAAATTAAAATGCCATTTTTATTTGTCTGCATGTAGTTTTACACTCCCAGAAAGCACATCATGTGTCTTATTTTATCTGTGCACAAAAATCATCGTGTTGTTCTAGAAAATTTAGTGCTACAAAGCACTGGCACTGAAGGCTTAAAAATGCCAAATAAATGTCTCATCACAGAAAAGCTCACAATCTCAGCAGTGGTTTTTAATCAGGTTATGTGTCGCGTCCGTCGTGGGTGTCCCTGCTGATGAGCTGTTACTGTGGAAATGATAATGGATTCGAGTAAACGTGTAAAAATAAACCTGGGGTTTGAATTCAGCCCTGTAGTCAGAGCTGCTGCTTCTGAAAAAAGAAAATCGATAAGAATCAATTTCAATCACCAATAAATGAACAACAAGCATTTTATTCCTTAACTTCCTGGACATTATTGTTGCACAGTGAAGGTGACAGGATTTCTCTGATGTCCGTGGTGTCCTGGTCACCATTATCCCGTCTTGTCACGCGCACACAGACATCGGTTTTAATTTTCTCTAACTGTTAGAACTCTGACTTGAATAGTTGAATCTGAATACATTAAGAAGCATTTTTTATTTTTTTTTATGCCTTTCCAATTACATGACTTCACGAGGCTTTTTTTCATAGCTGCTCTTCTAATTAAATTAAATGATATAAGCACCCTTTACTGATTACATTTCCGGCTAATTGCGATAATTATGCAGAATAAAAGGATCATTACGGTCAGGTTCATGCAGAGTTTGATTTGGTGCAGCATGTAGGCGATTAAGGGTACACGTGTACCAGCTCGGTGCTGATGCTGGCTCTGATGGAGGCAGGGTGAGTAGAGCGTCGGTTACAGGAAGTCGTACCTGCTGCGACAGACCTAATCGGCTTTTGTATGTGCAGTTTATAATTGTGAGGTGGTGCCACTGAGTCAGGGTTCCACATGGGTGGTCGCTCGAGCTTCATTACATACTAATTTTTTTCTAACTAATTTTTTTTTTTCCCTACTACTTTTTGTTTTTCCCTGTATCTGCGTTTTGCCTTTTTGAGGAAGGACACAGCCTGCGATTGAGATTGCTCAAGTTTGAAACACTACAGGAACAGATGGAGCGTGTTTTAGAAAGTGAAGCAAGAGATGACAGAATAATTTTAGAGATGGTTTTTGGTGTTGAACGATTACACAATGATTCACTGTCTCGTTGCAAAGTTATTTTGTAAGGATTTAAACACACACGAGCGAAGTAATTATCAAAATGGCAGTGTAATGGTTTTACAACCGCACATCCTGAAGTGATTTATTTCTCTCCTTCGTTTGTCAAGCAAGTTTGATGCACTTACACTAAACAGTCTCTATATAAGCATATTAATAAAAACCGTACAGAAACACAACTTTAAAGTAACCAAAAAAAAAAAAAAGTCCACCACAGGTTTGTTCATACCGTGTTCATTTTTAAAATTCAGCCAAATCCTTTCAGCGGGACGTCGTACCCTGTTATTTTAACTCGTTATTGTGTAGAATGAAAAGAGTGTTGACTCAGCCTGAACCCCGTCATTCCGTCCGTTTGCTTCTCTCCTCTGTCAAGTGTGTGCATGCATGGTTTTCTTTTTTTTTTTCTTTTTTTTTCCCCTTTTGTGTGTGTGTGTGTACTGTTGTGCCTTTTGGCTTTTCAAGCATGCACCTGCCTTTTTGCTCATTGAAGCTGTGTGTTTGTGAAGCTGTGTACTCAGCACTTAAATGATCCTTTAAAGTGCCGGGATCCCGAGCACTGAGCGGCCTTTGTGTGCAGGCTTAAAGATGATGGCGACTTTGGACCGCGTGGCTCTTCTCAGTGGGCAGCTATAATTATATTACACGCGAAGAGGCTGTGAGCCGTACAGTACACCATGATCTGTTCTGTACTCCCACCTGGTGTGTGGGGGATGTACGGCTCGTTAAAACCTCTTCCAGCTTAAAAGATCTTCGGTTAAGGCACAGGCCGGTATAAAATCGCGACGGAATATCGCTTTCATATTGAGGATGACGGGACTACACCAGGAAATGCGAGAGAATGTATTATATATTCTTGTACACTACGGTTCAAAAGTTTGGTATCGCTTGCAAATTTCTTTGTTTTTGTCTATTTTCTCCATTCTACAACAATACGGAGGATTTCAAAACTATGAAACACACATGGAAGTACACACATGGTAATTATATAACAACAGCAACAGTCAGTTGTTATTTTAAGACATGGTGATCAGCGTTTCTGGAATAGTTTCTTGCGAGAACCGCATTGTCTCAAGTGCATTTGTAAAACCCATCAAGCACCATGATGAAACTGTCTCTCATGAAGACCTTCTCAGGAAAGCGAGACTAAAACTTGCCTCTGCTGCAGATGAGAAGTTAATTTAGAGTCACCAGCCTCAGAAATCACCAATTAACAACCAGCACTTCAAATCAGAGGCGTTCTAAAGGCTTTGCAGAGCACAAGGAGCAGATATACATCTCAATATCAAGTGTTCAAATGAGATTATTGCATATTTTGGACGCCTTCAGCATTGTTTTACAATGTAGAAAGAATAAAAAATCTGGAACGACCATGGAGTTAGAAAGTGATCCCAAACATTCCATTAAAGGGAACCTTAGGGCGTTTTCACATTAGTGCCTCGGGATCGTTTCAGAGAACACTTGACCACAAAAGCCTGGTTCATTCTTGATCAGTGAGAACACAATCGTTCCAGGCTCAGGAAGAGTTCCCAAGTCCGCTTGAGGAGGTTGTCTCGAAAACGATACAGCGTATTCAGGCATGGACCGAATCAGATATGAAAGCCAGTCGTACCTGAGAATGGAAGTAGACTGCCGTTGGTCTCTTCCAAAATCTCCGCGTAAAGAGTGGGACTCTTGACCTTTTTTAAAAAAATTAATTAATTTATTTTTTTCTGGAATATCAATTATATTAGGCATAGTGTGAAAGTTACCTTCATTGTTCAAACCAAGTAGTTGCACACTGCCACCTGCTGTATCGGATAGTGTAAATACGGAAAGTGTTTCCGAGAACTGAGGGGAAAACCAATGTTAACGCTGGCCAGCAGGAGAGGGGGGGAGGGGCAGCAATCGTTCCTGGGCACGGTACAAATCAATCATGGCTAATGTGAAACTGCGCTCAGTCTCAATTTCAGACTCTGCTCATGTTTGCAGAGCATTTGGTTCACCTCCTTGAATATCTTGACAGTCACAGTGGTCTGGTTGTCTTTGTTTATCAGCGCATCCCTACTCCGGTGTTCCGTCGAGGACAGACGCACTAAATCCTTCGCTAAGCGATGTTCAACGAGGCACTAAGTAAACCAGGATGATACACTTTCCTGCATGGATCATATTCCCATATTCAAACCTCTTCTCACTTACCTCCATAGGTGTAAATGCTTGGTGCATTATTTATGAAATGCTGACTCGTGTATAATCGTAACGCAATGCCAGAAGGCATTAGTTTAGAGCAGGAGACGGACTACAGAACGAGTGGCTTTCTGCTTTCATGTGTTTGTTTTATCGATTATAAACACGCATTTATGACATGAATTATACGCTCAGATGGTGCGAATCATTCCGGTCATACTTCCCTTTTATCAACCCTTCCATCCCCCCCCCCCCCTCGTTTTATGCAGGATTTTTTTTTACACAAACACAGTTGTGTAATATGCTTGCTTGTGGTAATATGCACTCTTTCCTCTTTTTTTCTAGAATCTAACAGTGATGGAGTCACAGAATCTCACCGACGATCTCTCACCAAAGAAGACGACGGTGTTTAAGGTTGGTGTGTGTGTGTGTGTGGCTCTCATGGGACCTGATTAGTTTGATTTGGCTGTTTTGATGTGTGTTAGATTCAGGGTGAATTTCTAAAATGAATTAAAAGCAGCTACAACCAAAATTCTGTAATCCAACCAGCACATAATGTTGGTTATTAGTATCAGAATACTGGTTGTCTGCATTTGTTGTTGTTTCCCTGCAAAATTCTGTATCTCGGCTCTTACAACCAAGTTTTTTTTTTTTTTTTTTTTTTAAAGCAGATCAAAACATCCCAGAAACACCCTAAACTTGCTCAATCAGACTTCTTTTTCTGAAATGGTCTCAGCACACTGATAATGTGATCCAGATTAGGCGAACATGGCGACGTGATAATGGTGTGTTTTTTTATTTTTTTATTTTTTTATTTTTTTTTTTAATATATATATATTTTTTTATGATCACATCGTGAGTCTTTTTTTTTTTTTTTTTGTTAAAACGTGAAAACACTTTGAAACCATAGCAAACTGTTGTTGATAAAACATGAGCATAATTACAATACGGTGTGTTTTATGTATGTCTTAAAGTATCATAAGATATTCTTGTCCTATTGCACATAACCAGTCCAAATGAATAATTACAACTTGAGTCATCAAGCTTGAATCTTGAGAAATGCTTGGTGACGTACAATCATCCAGACTTTCATCAGTTGAGAGTTTGAGTTTGTTTATATAAAAAAAACGGAGGAAATCTGTCTCATAAAATGCATGCACTTACAGCACTGCTGTTATAAGCCAAGCAACTTGACAGGCTTAAATAAATAGTGAAGTTTAACCCGAATTCTATGCCTCTGACATGCTTACAGAGAGAGCCCTAGGGCTGCTGTAGAGGAGGGTCTTGCTGTTGGTTGCTATTATTTCTGTTCTTATACACTGCATATTTGTTTAACCATTCTCCGCTTACTGCTGTTGTGTTAAATCAGCTGTAATGTAAAAACGAAAACATTAAGCCCAGTATTGTGCAAGTGCCCCCTTGTGTCGCCGGGGCGGCTCTGGCCCCTCAGGGAAGGACTACGACTTCCGGAGGTGTGCCACCAGTGGTGTCTGCCACCGGGATCAGGATCATGGTTCTGTGAAATTTGGAGCAGCAACCTTGAAACCCTTGTCTGCTTATCCTTACCCTCAGCTATTAATGCTGCACTGGTTTTTCTCGACAGTTTGTCTTGCTCCCTTTCCCACAGGCCATAGAAGAGCCTTGTGTTGACCCATCACCAGTATACTGATAATCAGTCTTATTCAGTTCACCTGGTGGTTGTGTTAGTGTTATGGGTGATTTGTGTATACTATATGGCCTCATGTATGTGTATGTGAACGTCTACCATTACATTTGCATCTGGTTCTTCCTCAAACTGTTCCAACATAGCTGGAAGCTCATAATCGTATAAGATGTTATTGTGTGATGCAGCATTACATTTTCTCTTCAGTGAAACCAATACGGTTTTTCACCAAAGTTGAACCAGTTGCTGGTTCCTATCTGGTACTAATGCCGGTTTAGAGCAAGAACTGGCTTTGATTTTCCATGAGCTAGACGTCAGTATGTCGCTGTATCCGTCGGTGTACATATCTACTTTCCCAGAAATGTTAGCAGGGAAATAAAATGTTAGTGGCAAATACAAAAGCAACAATGGCGAACTTTAGCATGTCTTTGTGAGCAATTCTTCTGGCTTTGTCCTTACTAGAAACCTTTTGAGCTGCCCGTTGCATATGGTGGTCACACGCTTTAGTCGATCGTGATAATCCCGTTCGGCAGCCCCCGATGTAAGCAGTCCTTTGTTTTAGCCCAGCAAAGTGTTGGTGTCGCCATGGAACCGGTCTTTCTGCCTGAGGTCCGGTGCTTTGGCCGTCTAAAATACAAAGAACTGGTTTGAACCATTTCTGGAACTACTTTGGTGAAAAATAGGTACAAGCATATCATAGTAAGCTCCAAAAAGACATGGAATAGCATGATGGGTGTAGAACAACGTCTTCACAGAGCCCTGACCACAACCCCACTGAACACCTTTCATAAATCCCCATAATCAAAGTCCAAGATCTAGTGGAAAACCTTCTCAGAAGACTGGAGGAAGTTTAGTTTAGTGCTCAGGTATCTATAAACCTTTGTTCTATAGTTTACCATCGGGTTTCTTGCACTTGGCCTTGCCCTTGACCCCGCTTGTTAAAATATTTGAATACTCTGACATTTTCATATCAAAATATCAAGTTGCTGTTATGGGTTTATAACAAGGTGCAAACATACACAGTACAATATCATTTGTGTTTGCAAAACAAACACCTCGAACGTGAAGTAAGGATTGTCAGGTTATAGTCACGTTTACAGTTTGTTGAATCTGATTATATATGTGTGTTTTATTAATTTAGTCAGGTCAGTCTCTTCCTGATTAAATTGCCTACTTTGCCTCAAAGGATGTAACTTCACTTCAGAATGTTAAAAAACGAGCATGCACAAATTATAGCCCGAGCACTGTTCCTCTAATCCCTGGGTGTGTACTGTATGTGAATGTGTGCTGTTCAGCTGGGAAATGGTACTCTGTCTGGCTCGAGGAAACGTCTGTCACGTGGCACCTTCGACAAGGAGAAGGAGATGTGTATCCAGATGTTCGAACAGTGGTCAGAAGCTGATCAGGTGGAATTTGTGGAGCATCTCATCTCGCGCATGTGCCACTACCAGCATGGCCACATCAACTCTTACCTCAAACCTATGCTACAGAGAGACTTTATAACAGCCCTGCCAGGTACACACATACACACAACTCTCTTACCTTAATCCCATGGTACAAAGAGATTTCTAAAGCTCCCTTCTAGGTACAAACATACTGTACACCTACTGCTACATCCCACTTCTACAGGGAAACTTCTTAATCCTGCTTTAGAAGAAGTACACACACCATCACGTACACTATAATCATCAGGATTCTACACTACTCGGAGCATTTTTTGTTCTTTCTTTATTTTTCAAAATTATTTAACCATGTACCTGCATACTAACAAATGTGATATTAACATTTTAGGTTAGCTATAATACGGTCCATCATCTTCTGAAAGACTTGTAAAATATCCATCGTGTTGTGTTCTCCCCAGCACGGGGTCTGGAGCATATAGCGGAGAACATCCTGTCGTTTCTGGACGCACGCTCTCTGTGTGCGGCGGAGCTGGTGTGTCGCGAGTGGCACCGGGTCATCTCGGAAGGCATGCTTTGGAAGAAGCTCATTGAGAGAATGGTGCGCACCGATCCACTGTGGAAAGGCCTGTCTGAAAGACATCAGTGGTGAGCTAAAAAAAGAAAAATCTGGATAAATTCTCAGTAGATTCCAGTTTCTCTTTGCACATGAACATTCTACTCTGCCAGACTGCTATGATGGAGAGCTGAGCTCCAAAATCTTAATTATTGTTGACATTTTTATTATTTTTTTTTTTATCTTGAAAAGTTTTTCAGTTTACATAAATTATTACACCTGTGTTAAAGTACTCGTCCTTTGGAGATTTAGCTGTTTTTTTTATTTTTATTTTATTTTATTTTTTTCTCCCCCCTTCCTGCTTTTCATTTTTGGGTATGAACAGTGCACACGGGCATGGTCCTGCACTTAGGCTGCTAGGCTTATTCTTTATAATCCTCATTAGATGGTTTAAATTAACTTTATTAGCTAGCGACTATGGATCGTAATCACTAGGGACCACGCGATACAATATTATCACGTTACCTAATTGCTGTATAAACCTCCCGATCCAATGTTAAACTTTTTTTTTCAGCTGTTATTAAAGTTCTAAACAAACTTGGCAAATAATTTGCTCCTAACACGCATGATGTGCTGCCTGGCTATGTGTGAATAGTTTAGAGCACCACCTGTAGGATTTTAGAGGAACTGCTAAATTTTACCACCTCACATGCAAACAAACAAACAAAAAAAACCATTGATTTGCCACATCAAAGAATCGCAGTATGTAATTGAGGAAAAAAAAATCTTAGAATTTATTTTAATTAATTGTGAAGGGATTAAACAGCATACTGTTGACTAACTTCTTCTGCCAAATTAGTTGTCAACTAACTTAACTCTCTACTAGTTCCTGCCATTGCATGCGTTTTTCGCACTAAATCTGAATGCCCCGACTTTATCGCCTAGTGAAGCGAAGTAACCAATAGTGTGCTGGCAACGCCTCCACGACTAAAACCTCCAAAATGTCTGAGCATTTCATTAACAGCACAAATAAAAGACTTCATGGTGGTGTGTGGTCAAGCATCTCTCTGTGAAAGGAGTGACAATCAGGTAAGTGTGAAAGGACACACACCCGAGGAGAACATGACTAAGGCTACATTCCGAGGCTTTTCGTGACTCAGATCTGATTTTTGTCATGTCAGTGTGAACAGTCCAAACCACATGGAATCTGATCTTTTCAATTCCTTATGTACTGTAGTCCTGAATCAGATATAGAACTGATATTTTGCAGTGCAACATCTAAACAGTCAAATTCAGATAGCAACTGTCAATCCAACATAACACACGCCATGGCCGTGCAGAAGAATTTTAGTGGCAAGAGTGATATACTGCTGCAGCACACTACAGCAAAGCTCAGGCTTTTTTTCTCCAAATAATGAAGAGTGAATATCCACACAATCCGGTTAAAATATATACATTTATGTAAGCACCTTATTAATAAAACTAAAATAAAAAAATACTCAATTAAACTTTAAGACAGGTTGATTAATTCCACCTTTAAAGGTTGCCAGTAGGGTTACAGCAGCACCTCTACGTTTTAAATGGTCAGTTTAACATTATTTAAGCAGTCTAACAAGAAATAATCTGATTTGATCAGTAAATTTGATATAGATCTCTCTTGCCTGCTCTGTACCTTTTCAAGGGAACCAAAAACACAATGCTCTGCTCACGAATGCACTCTCTCTCTCTCTTTTTCTCGGATGTGTCCTTTCCAACTTCCCTGACACTCATTCCCTTTGCAGAGCAGAGCTTGACCGCGCTTCTCGCCACAGACAAATTTTTGTATTCATCTTTATATGCATTTCATTTTTGTTAGCACATGCCTAAAACATCAAGTTAAAATTTACAGGTGATTGCTAAACATGAGCCATTGAGTTCGTTCCATAATTACTCCATTACCTGAATTGCTGTTTGTGAGTTTCAGTAACTTCCATAATGCTGCCCTATTTACCATTAAATAAAAGATTATTTATATTGGATCTGTTACATGTTTTCCACAGAGAGCAATGCAGTGGATTTATAGAGTGAACTGTCTTTTATCGGCATAACATTGGATCCTATGACATTTACATTGACAACAGGAGTGGGCCTATAACAGAACCTTGATGAACATCATGTTTAACCAGTATTTGCAGAGACCCTCTAGTACTCAGAAGGTCATTTTCCATCCATTTGCATTTACATTTATGGCATTTGGCAGACACACTTACCCAGAACAACTTACAGAAGTGCTTAAGTATGTCAGTAAATGCTGATGCTGGTTCACTAGGTCACATACTAAGTAGTCTGACTAATGCAGTCACAGTGCTATAATGCGAAACGCTTTTTGTTATTCAGATAATGTTAATCGATTCTGTAGTCGATTTGTTGGTTTAAAAAATCGCATATTAAAGAATTATGATTAAATGAAAAGATGTAAAGAGAAATGAAATAAAAATACTTACTTTTAAGAGCTGTTCAGAATGTATGTATGCTAATCATTTTTTTTAGGAACATTTAAACCCTTCCTGTCTACTGTACCAAAAAGGGCGAAGGAAAGATCTTATAATGTACATGTTCCTGAAGACAAATGCAATATTTTTGTGTATTTCCTTCTCATTTCCAGGGAGAAATACTTGTTCAAGAATCGCACAAACGAAGTCCCACCTAATTCGTACTATCACTCGCTCTATCCAAAAATTATACAGGACATTGAGGTGAGCATTCAGAGTATTTGTCGGGCATATAAGTCATACTGTATATCTCTGGGTGCTTATACTTTCTCTTTGTCTTTGGTGTGTGTTTAGACGATTGAGGCAAACTGGCGCTGTGGCAGACACAACCTGCAGAGGATCCAGTGCAGATCAGAGAACAGTAAAGGGGTTTACTGCCTACAGTATGACGATGACAAGATTATCAGCGGCCTCCGAGACAACTCCATTAAGGTGAATGCGAGCGTGGTGCCGTGTTTGCAGCGTCACGATCACGGTAATCATCAGTCTAACTTCATAAATTTTTACAATGTTTACTAATACAGTCTCTCTTTCGCTACCAGATCTGGGATAAGCAGACTCTGGAGTGTCTGAAGATTCTGACAGGTCACACCGGTTCAGTTTTGTGTCTGCAGTATGATGACAGAGTAATAGTGACCGGATCCTCAGACTCTACTGTCAGGTATGCAAATATTCAAATAGACATTAAATTCTGAAGAATTTAATGAAAAAAATTTTTTTTTTATCCCATGGTGCGATTTAAGGAGCACAGAGTAGTTAAAGTGCAATTACCAAATAACGTAATATAAATAAAGTACAATGATTTGAATGATGATAAATTGAATTTGTCTGTTAGTGCAAAAAAGCTTGAATGAACATCTGTATAAAATCTGTAAATAAATGTAAACTGTAAAACCTGTGAGAAAAGGTATTGCATAATAGCCAAGACATCGTAGAAGTAGAAGAGAAAAGTAGAATAAGGTGAAATGGATGGATGCATATATTAATAAATTAAACTTGAAGTGAGTAAATACATGACATTTTTGCCAATTATTATTAGGGAACTTTAAACTTTCATTTCACTTTTTCACCTAGCCAAGCTTTTTTCATCTATGAGGGGTGTTCAAGTCAGGCTAGGACTTATGATTGTGCAGAATAAGAGAACACAGTTATGAGAGTAAAAACTACCTTTATTTCTCTATATTATCCCCTGCTTACCTACCCAAATGTACTTACCCAAACGGATTCCCTGCTTCATATCTGATATGCCTTTAATGGTCCAGACGTGTGGAAATGGCTTGGAGCGAGGTCAGGACTAAACGGTGGATGTGGCAATAACTCCTATCTGAGTTCCTGTGCTGTGCAAGGGGTATTTGTGAATGATTTTGTACACAGTTCATGCAAGTTATTTGTTGATATTCAAGGATCAGGCGTTCTACTCGCTGTGAGTGTCCACAGGAACGACTGCAGTGTGCCACCTCGGCCGGGATCATAGGTGTGATCATTCATGGATGTCCAGCCTTTTTAAAGCATTTGCACCATTGAAATGGTCTCATCACCTTACCGTGCTTGAAGTCAGTTTATTTTCCGCCTTCATTCACAAAAGAATTTCATCACTAGCCCCAGTTTGACTTGAAACACCCCATGTATAAATTTGTTATATGCTTATTCTTTAAATTTTGTTCATTTAATCTAATACCAGTGTACATGGTGGGTGAAAAGTAACCAGGCATTAAAAATTGGTAATAAAGACCAATTTGCCTCCAAGTCCTGTGCATGGCTCTACAGGGAAAAATAAAGCATCACATGAAGTGAGATCTGGACTTGGGGGCTCTTCACGAGGTCCATGTCGTCCCAGCCAACGTCCAGTGGAGAACACATTGGTGGACTTGGAGGCACGGATTCAGGAGGTTCTCATCAATATCCCAAATGACTTCCTTCAAAAGAATGTGCATTCTATCCCCGGCTGTTTGAGGAAACTGGTTGCCGCCACCGCTGCCTACGTTGAAATTTAATTAATTTAGTTGCTTTACTTTCATTTTTCTGTGTAATAAAGTACATGTACAATTTGTTTGAATAAATTTGTATTAGAAATATAGATTTTGTTACAAACTTTTAATGCCTAGTTACTTTTCACCCACCCTGTATTAGTAAAGCTTTCTGCACGATTTTTAAGAGAGTTAAAGCCTTATGCTCTGATTTCCTTTCTCTCATTCTGACCATTCTGTAGGGTTTGGGACGTGAATTCCGGGGAGGTTCTGAACACTTTGATCCATCACAACGAGGCGGTCCTTCACCTGCGTTTCTGTAACGGCTTGATGGTGACGTGCTCTAAAGATCGATCCATCGCAGTGTGGGACATGGCCTCCGCCACTGACATCAGCCTGCGCCGCGTGCTTGTGGGCCACCGTGCCGCTGTCAATGTCGTCGACTTTGACGACAAATACATTGTCTCAGCCTCTGGAGACAGGACTATAAAAGTAAACACAATATTTACTAAACCCCCTCCCCCCCTTTTTTTTTTTCTTTCTTTTTTTTAATAAACCAAAATTGTTGAAATGATAAGTTGGCGTGTTGTACTTGTTGAGCATTTTAACTGGAATTTTGGCGGGGGGGAAATATTTAGAAGATTTTTACTTTAACTATCATGATGCATCTAGTTAAAATCTAGTATAAAGTTGGAAAAGACACAAGAAGTGATTATTTATAACAAAAATAATAATATGCAGAGACAGTATACTCATTGATGGTATTTATATTGATTGACCTAGTGGTGGTGTTAGTTTACTCTCTGGTCTTTCTTGTGATCTCTGTCCTGATGTCGCACGTGTGTGTTTAGGTGTGGAGCACCAGTACCTGTGAATTTGTCCGAACACTAAATGGACACAAGCGAGGTATTGCCTGCCTCCAGTACAGAGACAGACTAGTGGTCAGTGGCTCCTCGGACAACACCATACGGTATGTGTGCGCATGCGTACAGCCGTCTATTTGTAACCGTGATCTTATCATTCGGTATATAAATGATGTTAGGAATTTAGTGGTTGAATTGAATGTTTGTGATGGAGAAAATATAGAAAGACATATATTGAGGAAGGATATATTGAGATATCTGTGCATGTGTGCGTGTAATGCAGATTGTGGGATATTGAGTGTGGCGCATGTCTGCGAGTCCTGGAAGGCCACGAGGAACTCGTCCGGTGCATTCGGTTCGACAACAAAAGGATCGTCAGTGGAGCATACGACGGGTAATATACACCCCCACACATATAAGCAAAGCGGCCTTATGTTATGTTAAAGCTAATGTTTTCAGGTGAAATCTTTTTATGTAAATCCACAGCACCTTGTAGTTTCTTGTATACACACACATAAGCTCTTGACTCCAGTAAGCTCCATCTAGTGTGATTGAGTTGCATTACTGAAGTACTAATGTCTTTCATGTCTTTCATTCTTCACTTTTTACATGGATGATTCATGCAAATAGTCATTTCAGTGAAAACTTTCCAATGTATTTCCCTCACTCCATCTCTCTCTCTCTCTCTCTCTCTCTCTCTCTCTCTCTCTCACAGGAAGATAAAAGTGTGGGATCTGCAGGCTGCTCTGGACCCCCGTGCACCAGCCAGCACACTCTGTCTGCGCACACTAGTGGTGAGTACACATGTTGAATAAATGATGCGCTAGCTCCATTCAATTTATGTACAGTGGGACAGTAAACCGTTGTAACAGAATATCTGAGCATGGAACAATACATAACCAGTTTAGAGTGAGTGAATGATTAATTGGTAAGTCTTAATGGTAGCTGTAGTTGCGTTTCGTCATGTTTATTGGTTGTTTGTAAGCGAAGAAATTTAGACCTTTATAAATTTAATTTGTATAGCCCTAGTCTAGACCAATAAAGTTATGTTTGAGCTGTATTAAAATGACCCGCAGTTGACTGACCCCCAAAATTTAATTCCCTTCATAAAGTTTTTTTTTTTTTCTCTGTAATTTGCCAACACATCAAAGGCAGAAGTGTCAATATATTCCTACTGGTTTCATCTTATTCCTGCGCCTACATGAAAGAAAGAGAAGCACTTCATGCTCACTACCCAAGTCATTAGTCTCAATCATTACTTTGCTTATGCTTTGTGTACATTTTTCCTCCAGTTGCTTCGCAACAGTCTTCTCTGAACCTTAAGTGCTCAAAAAGCAAACAAATCAAGTGTTCATTTTCCCACAAACATTTGAATGCGCCAATGCACAGAGCTTAAATGCCAGGTGCCTTTAACAAAGGACAGCTTTTTCTCAGAAGCCAGCGAAATGCAGCTTGTGTAGAGAGCCGCCTTCTGATTGGACCACAGTTGGTCATCTAATGTTTGTTTTAATAAGCTGAATAACTCAGCATCTTGCCATCATAATTTTCACCATCTTGCACCTGGCCTGTGTTTTTTGATGTGATTTTCATTTGGAGTGCGTGTGTGTGTGTGTGTGTGTATATGTATATATATATAAATAATGTGTGTGTTTTAATTTAGCGCTGTCATGGTTACCTTTTGCAGGAGCATTCTGGCCGTGTGTTCCGTCTACAGTTTGATGAATTCCAGATCATCAGCAGTTCCCATGACGACACCATCCTTATATGGGACTTCCTGAATGTGTCTCCCAACGGACAGCCAGAGGGACTCCCTCATGGAGCCAGATCGCCCTCACGCACCTACACGTACATCTCCAGATAGCGGGTACGTACGCACATTCGTTTCACTATTTCCACCCATATACACCCAAAAAAAGTTTTATAAATACTATTTTTTTTTTCCTCAGCAAAGATAACAAATAATATGTATACACCACTTCACATCCACAGACCAATCAACACCTGCACTTATCTCCAACAAGTGTTTTGACTCCTGTCCTTTGACCTAGGTGCCTTTGATGTGTGCCAGTGTGTCCTGGGAAAGCTGAGATCTGATTGGTTATGGCTTTGTCTGTCCTAAAAAGGAGTGAAAGGAACAGCCTCCTTGTTTTCATCTCTCCGGTCTGATGGGAAGCTTCTCCAGCAACACTCTACAAGTTTTTGCGACGGAAACATATTCAAACACCAACTATGAGCCAACATGGAAACACTGTCTCTGTAATACAGTAACACACAGCGTAAATTTTAACAGTTTCGCTCAGCATTACTTCTAGATTCACACTGCAAATGGCGTTTAGAAGCTTGAAATGATAACTATTGCCAGAATATTGCTAAGACGTTCCAAGAATATAATATAAACTCTTGATACCTGCACTAACCCCCCCCCCACTCCCCCCCTTTGCCCATGTATACAGTCTGTCAGTAGACAACATAACTCTCCCCCTTCTCTTCTGAAACTGTTGAATGGACAGACTGGTAGTGGTGGTGGAGAAAGAGACTCTTAGCAAACCTGCCAATGAGAATGGCATGAATGGACTACATGGACAGACTAGTGATGTATTTGTATCTTCTTTTCTGTCTGGCTGGCCCTGGGCTTTTCTCCAGGACCAGGAAAGCACACTCCAATGTTGGAGAAATGACTGCTCTACAGAGGTAGGACTGAGTTTTGATTTCTCCACCTCGTCTCGTTCTCGTCTCAAGGCAGAGGCGGGCATTGTGCATGTGAGACAGTGTGGAATCCCTCCTCCTGGCTCTGATTCTTCTTCTTCTTTTTTTTTTTTTTTTTTAGTTTCTGAATTCTTTTTTTTTTTTTTTTTTTTTTTAAATTCTTTTTTAATTTTATTTTATATTTAAATGCATTCATTGTATGGTTATGCTAGGCATTGTAGAGCTGTATGTACAACTCAATGGCTAGTGTGTTTGTTTCTCAAATCTCTGTTTCTCTCTTTTCTCTGCCTGCTTGCTGTATGATAGCGAATTCTAGTGGTAAGCCAAACTGTCTTGTCAAAAATTGTGTTGTATATTAAAATTATTATTTTTTTTTAAGAAAATACCTTTATTGTGAATAAAGTACAAGACCATTACGACACTTGTGTTCGAGTTTGGACAGTGTGATGAGTGCTGTACTGTATGTGGATGAAATGCGATACTGCTTCTGGTGTGGTACCATTGCTCATTTATATTGATCTTGCTGTCAGTGACTAAAAATGTGATGATGATGATGATAAGAGGCACACCTTGTCTCATAACTCAAAAGCAGCATTCCACTATTTTATTGCATCTCTGCTGGGGGTTACAATGCATTACCTCAGTCATCTATGAGAGACCCGGCACTTAAAAATGATCAATTAGGCCATTGTGTGACTAGCTGGACAAGCTTATCTCAAAGACAAATGTCAAATATAGCTAATCAAATTAACATATTTGAGGCAAAGTTAATGTCGGCTTCGAATTGTTTAGGTTGTAAAATCTTGCAATCAAAAGATATGTTGTGATGATTCGTTTGCAACAATCCGAATTGCTGGACATGGCCATTCCTAGAGACACTTTGGCCCTGGGTGGTGGATTGGGACTGTAACTGCTGTCAGAATCCAGCACAGGTACTGGTACACAGGCTATGAAATGAGGAAACATTTGCCAGTTAGTCTAGGAGCTGAGATGTTGGCTTCCTAGCCAGGCATAACTGGAGCTTTGCAGGCTGCCTGCTGCTTTACAGCATTTCTCAGTCATGGAGGACTGGAAACAATTGGCCATGGACATTAGGACGGGACCTGCCAGACTCATAATGGATTTCTGGGTGAATTGGAGCTTGGATGCCATGAGGGGTTCCATTGAGGGCAGGCGTGCCAATTCCTTTACTTTCTTATCGATCCTGTCCATCCCTGGACTGTGTTTTAAATGGAACGTGGGTTGCTTCTGGAACAAATGGGTTCCATCAGGCACTCAAAGAAGACGATGCAATCGATGCCTTGTCAAGCACTTGGCATTTGGCAGATGTGTATTTTTCTCTCATAGTAAGAGGTGTTCTCTCTGGTCAGGGAACGCTGAACCTTTCCACTGTTCTGTTGTAGACCTCGTCTTTACTGGTGGACTGGACAGGTATTATCTATACTATCTTGCAGCCAATGTAGATTACATGAAAAGTTTATCATAATCTTTGAATTTGCAAAAGATTCCAGCAGACACCACAGACAGTCATGCTCACTAACTGTTAACCTCCAACAGAGGGCAGCAGACACCAATGATTTAGAGTCGCATCCAAGGCATTCAAACTGAAAATATCCTGAAGGTTTGAGGGAGGGAAAAAAAAAAGATCTAGCCATAATTCACACTTATTAGAATTGGTTAGCTTTCAGCTTCATATGGATGAAAGATTGTGACCCCACATTAATGGACACCTTGAAAATGAATTACATGCCCTGTTTCATTGATTCATATTACGACCTTTCTGTAATTTAGGTTCCCTGAAACACAGGTTTGAGACTTTTATGTGATTCCCTCCCACAGGTCTCTTAGAATGAGGTCATGAGCGTGAACTTTGACAAGCATATGGTCTTGACATGTATATCAGGGGATAACCTATGAGTTCACCAATGAGTACACACTTTGCGAGTGTGTGCGTGGCGCGTGCGCCGAACACCCCCTGTGGGGGAATATATCTCTGATTACTGTAGCAGATGTGTGGTGAAAGAGGGAGGGAGAGATAAGGGAAAATAAGGATGTGCAGATAGCTATGAGTAAAATATCCATGTCCGTCAGACCCTACTGAATTAAAATTTTGGCAGAAATAAACAAGTTATGAAGATAGTACAGGAGGGGTGAGAGAGAACAAGATTTATTACCAAAGAAAACGACTGAAGAACAATAAAAACAACGATGAGGACCTTCCTGGCCAGGATGAACAAGGCTGAGCAGTGACTTAGAAGATAAGCAAAAAAACGGACTAAGACGAAGTGAAAAGACTTGAAATGAGGACAGGAAAGTAAAAAACTGGAGAAGACGAAAAAGAGAGTTTTTTTTTTTTTTTTTTGCACATGCTGCTCAGCTGTGTAAACTGGAGAGAGGCAGGGTCTCGGATTCCCTGGGAAAACGGCCTGATATTTATAGGAGACTGGCAGCCCATATGCATCTCTCTCCCTCTCTCTCTCCCAGTCTCACACACATACTAATATTATTATTCCTGAACACTCAAAAATGGAAAATGGCAGGAACCTGAGATGCCATGTGTGCACACGTGTGTTCGTGAGAAAACGACGAGTATGTCGGTCGGGTGTATGCGTACAAGTGAGAGTAATGATAGTCACAGTGGAAAAAAAGAGGACAGACAGAAGAAGAGGAAAAGGAGAACATTGGCATGGCTCTAAAGAGTTGTAATGTGATCTACAGAACACTGTGAGGAGAGTAAGCCAGAGAGCAAAAAGGCAGAGATAGAGGGCGTTAAGCACATTCAGACATGAACACGTATTCCAGGATGAGATTAGATGATTCCAGCAAGTATGGTGCAGGCATGTCGAAACAGCAGACATACGCACACACACACACACACACACACGCCAAAAAAAGAATACTCCACCAGTAGGTAACAGGTGGGCAGGGCGTCTCTGAGAAACTCATTTGATCTCATCTGTATCTCTCTCTCTCTATATATATATATATATTAAAGCTAGTTTGCCACAGTAGCTCACTCACTCATACTCTATACTGCTTTATTCAGTATACAGGACTGTGGAGCCTATCCCAGGAGACTTAGGACATGAGGCAGAGTACACTTTGGATGGGATGCCAATCCACTGCAGGATGCACACACACATACACACATTTACTAATCTGCATGTCTTTGAGGACTGTTGGAGGAAACCCACCAAGCACATGCAAACTCCAAACACACAGACCCCCAAGGCAGGATTCGAACCCAGACCCTGGAGGTTCAAGGCGACAGTGTTAACCACTAAGCCACTGTGCCTTAACAGCAGTCAAATCTCAAATCTCGCTTGTCACTAACATTGGGCAATTGATCGAAGCTAACTGCATTAGCAAGGATTCTGGTTTGGAATAAACCATGATTGGCTCAGAGAAAAATAGATAAATAAATAAATCTGTGTCAAAGAGGGAAGTATGGTGAAGTAGAGTTACGGGAAACTTGATTACTTTACTATAACATTGCATTCTGAGATGTTTTGCACAGATTATTCAATTTCACATTTTCATTTGTCACATACACAGTCATACACAGTATGATATGCAGTGAAATGCTTAAACAGCAATTTGGGAACAGCTCCACTATTTTTATTTATTGAAGGCAATCTGTGAAGACAAAAGTTGTATGTTGTATGTAATGTTGTACTTTGGCTTTTTTTTTTTAAATTTTTTTATAGAATGCCTCCTCACAGAAAGCTTCACCATAACCAAATTTCTGTGTGGAGTGTCCACCATATAACTTGCTTCTATATTAATAGTAATATATAAAAATGAATGCTTTGAATTCCGTCAGAGCTGCTTGTTATAGACAATCAATCAACACCTTTTGAACAATCAGAGTCGGCAGAGCGGTGGTGTCATCATTTTCTCATGTGGTGAAAAAAAACCCTCATCAAATCTACATATTATATACCATCATTTTCTACAAATATTGCGATATATTCATGCCATAACTTCTCTAAATGGGATTGAATTGAAGGGGAGGAGTGAAGAAAGAGACAAGGTACATGACCTACCACTGAGTTAGAAATCCCTCATGAGTAGTGTTGATAAATTACTCAGAGCAGGCCTCGGGCTTTAAACTGCTCAGAAACAGAGAGACAGGGGGATAAAGGGATAAAGAATAAAGGTGTGGTGCAGAAAGACAAAGTTTCATTTGTTTGGGGGGGTCATATGAGGAAAAGAGTTCAAAGGTCAGAATATAGCCAGGCTCTGTGGTTGGTTACGTGCATGTTAAAGTGTATTTCTTGTAATAGTAGAGGAGTTGTTAAACAGAATGTAAAACCTAAAATAGATCAACATGAACATTTTAATCTGTTGACAAATTCTGCAATGGATTCCGTTCAAATTTATTTAGAAGATTTCATTTTTTTTGTTTGTGAGTGCCTGGGGAAACTTGTCAGATATCGCTGTGGCTCTGGAAAAACAGCCAAAAACAATGAAAACTCTAGATTTTAGCAGAACATTCTTTGATATCACTATTCCAAGAGAACATAAATTTACATTCCCAAAAACAAGTAAATGCTTTTGCTTTTAAATGACCCTCATCAAGTTGCCTAGGATTTCTGCATTACTAATGTTGGAAAGATAAAAAGCCAGTGTAAGAGTCAGTAGGTTTATGCATAGTCAAGTCAAGCTGTGGTTATAGCTCGACTAGGCCATTTGATTGGACAGTTGTCCTCGTCCCAAGATAAAAGCACAGCATGGATTCCCCTGCTGTGCTTGTCTACTGGCAGAAGTACGTCTGAGTCCGCTACATTAAGCTGTAAGCTTGTTAGTATTGTATTCCCAGTTTGACCAAAAAGATTGAGAAATAAATGGTAGCATGTCAAGCAGTGAATAACTTTACAACTCTGCACATTTTATACAGTACGTGCTCTATCCTCTACCTTTGATAAAATTGCGATGCACACAATCCGATGTTTATAGTGTTATACTTACTGTATACTGCCATATTGTCAGCAGCGTCTTCTGGTGTTACTCATCTTGTCTGATTTCTGTGACCGATTGAGCTATATGTGAAGGAGCTGCTTGTCTCCTAATTGCGTTATCTGGGTGTGCTAGTCTAACTGAAGTATGATTTAGTACGACTTCAGTCAGATTAAATAGTTATGTTTATTTTAAACGTCCGGTTATAGTCACTTTAATACAATTAGTCAGACTGTAAAAAAAATACTGAGTGTGAATGTGTGTATGTCAGGCATTTTGCATGGTACTGTATCCCTGTGTGTGTGTGTGTGTGTGTGTGTGTGTGTGTGTGTGTGTGTGTGTGTGTGTGTGCTTGTGTGTGTATGTACAGAACCTTGAATAAGAGAGAAGCATGCCATCCAGGATGTATATTCACTTTGCAGTCAGTGTTTCAAGACATAACTTTTTTTCTGCATGCCAAAAAGAAAGAGGAAACTGCAGATCCCTGACCGGAGGGGACATTGTGACTGATGGTCTCTCTCTCTCTCTCTCTCTCTCTCTCTCTCTCTCTCTCTGTATGTGTGTATGTGTGTGTATGCATGTGTGAATGGGATATTTTACTGGTCCTGCAGGCATTGACTGTACCTACCATTCATTTGCAAACCAGTATGCACTCATACCCTTATAAAACACATGATCACATTTTCTCATAAACACATTAAGTAACCACTACCACCAGAACAGGAGGGCAAATACAACAGAGAAAGTATTACTCCTCCCTTTTTTATACCTTCTACATACTAATACCCCTGTCTTTCTGTCTTTTACATACTAACCCACAAGAGATTATTACTGAATTCCTATGAAGGAATGAAGGCATTACATTACTTGTCTCTCTTTTGAAGTTAATCTCCACATTTGCTGTCAGCTCTTTTCCTATAATTGCACCTTGTTCTTACTTATTCTACTTTTCCTTTTTTGTTGACCCTACTTCGTTCTCCCCTCCTGTCTCTCTCCCTCCCTCTTTTGCTCATTCACTACCTGATGTTATGGCCCAGTGCCTTGTGAGTCACAACTCTGGTAAAACCATCAGAGAGAGAGAGAGAGAGAGAGAGAGAAGTGGGCAAAGAGAAGAAAAGAGAAAAGGTGCAGAGTTCACATTCACATTTGGAGTCCAAGTAATTTGTGTGTGCATGTCACTATCATTTAGGTTTTCAGTACAATAGTACAGGCACATGCATGCTCATATCGATGCATGCATACCATCCAAATAGCATTACATAATATCTTATAGTTCAAAAACATAGTTCAGCCTATACCACCCTCTCCTTTACTCCCCTTTTGTTGCCATTGGATACTACACAAACAAACCCTACTGGGCAATTCTAAGAGTCAGGGGAGGATATGGGTCAGTCTTTCTTTCTTTCTTTCTTTCTTTCTCCTTCTCTCTCTCTCTCTCTCCGTTACTCGCATACACTCACTCGTCTCTTTATTGTCCCTATGTGTAAGCATTCTTGACATCACGTGCATAAATCTGAACACTTCGAGCAAGGGCATGCAAACTCTGCACGAGTATGTGTGTCTTGGTTTTTGTTTGCTGTAAAACTTCCTATCTTCCTTAGTAAATCCCTACCCTGTTCATCCCGGCCCAACCCAATCATAAACCCAGCATGTAACAGCTCAACCCTTATCACCCTATAATTTATAACCACTTATCAGAGTAATCCTTGCCAAAGCCATCCCTTGCAACCTACCACTTATTTCCACTTATCAGGATTAAGCCTATCATTTATAACCATTTCTTAGTACTCTTCTTACCAAAACAATTCCTTACAACATATCACTTATTTCCATTTGTCAATGTTATCCAAAACCAACCTTTACCACCTTAAAAATGATCAGTGGAGTCCTTACCAAAACCATCCATTACCAGCTTCCCACTTATTACCATTTTCAGCTCAATCCTTATGAAAACTATTCCTTACAAGCCTACTACAATCAGTGTAATCCTACCACACCATTTATTATCAACCTACCACTTATTACCTTTTACCAAGTGAATCCTTCCCAAGCCACATGTTTTACCACTTATTAGCATTATCCTTCCAAAATTTAACCCTTACCAACCTACTGCTGATTATAACTTACAGTATCAGTGTAATTATGACAAAAAACCAACCCCCTACCACTTATTACCACTGATCATTATCTTTACTAAAACTTACCGTTATACTGACCTACTATTTATCAGTTCAGTTCTTACCAATATACCACCTATTACCACTTGATTATCAATGTTATCGTTCTCAAACATAATTCCTAACAATCTATCACTTACCAACATTATCATATTATTATAACTTACCCTTAACATTCTACTACTTATTCTACTTATCAGCTCAATCACTTATCATTTATCAGCATTGTCCTTACCAAAACTAATCCTTACCAACCTACTAACATTACAGCTGATTAGTATAATCCTTAACAAAATCCTAACCCTAACCCTACTTATTACTGATTCAGAGTGTTCTTCTTACCAAAATTGCATTCCTTGCAATCTAACAATTATTATTACTAATAGCATTATCGTTACTAAAACCAAACTACCTTGTGTTACCACTTTCAGCATTATTGTTACCAAAACAAACTTATAATAACCTACTGCTTATTGCTATCAGTGTACTTCTTACCAAAACCAACACTTTCCAACCTATCCCATTTTACCAAAACTAACTTATAAAAATCTTCTACCTATCACCACATACAGTATCAGTGTATCAGTGTATTCCTTACCAACACCATTCCTTTCCAATCCACCACTTATCACTTATCACTTCAATCCTCATCAATCTACCATTTATTTGTGTAATCCTTACCAAAACCATCCCATACCAACCTACCATTTATTACCCTCCAGCCAATGCCAAACCAGTTTTCAGAACTTGGCTGTTGTAAACCAATTCATATAAAGACAGTCCATACCAACTGAACTTATACTGGACTACCCTCTACTAGCCAAATGTTACCTCCCTAATTCAGACCAATCTAACCCATACAAAGCAAATCCTAACTGCCCTACCTAGACCCAGTTCCCACCATCCCAATGTGGGTCAGAAAATTTCCAGTGATCAGCGCAGTCACTAGTAACTTTGTATTGACATTTAGATTAAAGGAACATCAACAGTAACCCCTGATGCACCTCTTTTCCCTTTATACAGAATACTGAGGTGCAACAACAGTGCAATATTGCTATGCTGAACAGGCTTTTCAAATGAAGCTAATGTACCAAAGGCTTCAAAACAGTGGTACAAAAGAACAACAAAAAAAAAATACACAAAATCTTACTCAAATCAATTTAACAGCACTCAAGGCAAACAGCTAATTAATAGTGAAGATTTTTCTTCCTCTTGAGCATGACGGGACGAAATTCCATGGCTAGTGAATGTAAACGTTAAATATATGTGGGAATAATTGTCTGTTTTTATCTGCATGCATTTCAAGACAATTGTCTCTGCAAAAGTAGTGGTAGCGTAAATCTTCCAAGAGCCATCACATATAACACCAAATCAATGCGCCCAGTGGCCAGCTTTCTCCCTTTGGTTGGAGTCTTACTCTAGAATCGGGCTTTCTCAGAACTGCGGCCTGCACAGATTTCCAACGCAAACACGCATCAGTAAGCAGTCACTCCACGCTCTGGACTCAAACTGACAGTCAAAGACCAAAAGTTTTGGAGCGCTTCCACAGAAGAACAGTCTCTGTGCATATTTCCCTTTTCACTGCTTTTGTGTTTGATGGTGTGCACACACACATACAGAAGAAGAAGAAGAAGAAGAATAGCGAAAGAGAGAGGAGGGTGAAGGGAAAGAAGGGTCAAAAAACAATTACAGTAAAAATGACTAATACGTCACAAACCCACTAAAGTTTTTTCCTTCAGTCATTCTCTGTCTTACTCATAATTCCTTTTATTCTAAAAACCCCTATAATTACAAACAAAAGCTCTGACTAGTTTCCAGCTGTACAGATGATAATAGAGAATCATGACGTAAGCAAACATTAATGAGAGTGAAGATAGAGATTAGCACAATCTGGGCACACACACACACACACACACACACACACACACACACACACACACACACACACACACACACACAGATAGAGATAGACAGTATGTGTGGTTGCATTTTGCCGTCTTCCTTGACTTTGTATCCACTTGTTCAAACACAGCTGTGCTCAATTGGTGGCAAATCCAATCATGGGAATCGACACATAAACAACGAGAAACGATAATTCATAAATGAAAAGATACTGAGTGAAAGACATGTGCAATCACTAACATACACAAACAGACTAGCGTTTGCAGATAGTGACATTTGAGTGTACAATGGTTGTGTTATTCATAATTGTTTAGCGTGACACAGAGCACACGTCAGTGTAATTACACAAGTGGTAAATACACACTATTCCGGTCTATGTGAACAGGAACCTTAAACTCAGCAATGAATAATGGTTGTAATGGTTTTATTAGTTAGCATGGTAGAACGGTGATAATTGTAGTTATAAAAGCCAGATTTAAATTTGTACACGATGGAAAACATAGACTCTCAAACAAAGAGTACTGAATGTCATCATCACCACTGGCAGAGCCAAGCAATAATCACACTCAGATCACCTACAATCTCATGCCAAGATACGATTACACACATAGCATGTGTGTGAACGTATTTGTATGTGCATGTGTGTTACACCTACTTTACCTACCCGCTTAAAGTGGAAAAAAAAAAAAAACGAGACAAGACAACTTAAGATACTTTTACTTTTTGCAAGCAAGAAAGAAAGTATTGTAGTAGCCATTATATAGGAGAGAGAATGTATTTTCATCTCCACCCCCCCTTAATTCTCTCAGTCCTTCTCTCCTTTTTCCATTTTTATATGCAGCTCCAGATGTTGAAGCAGTGAAATATTAAATTACAGAATTTGGCTTGTTTCTGCACTTTGGCTATATCAAAAACAACCCTGCCCTTTCTTCTTGCTTATGTACACTCACTTGCACATTCTCTCTCTCTCTCTCTCTCTCTCTCTCTCTCTCTCGTATAGTCTGTGCTTAGCAGGGCCTGCGAATTCTGCACTAACTTCAGTCATAGCCTAATTCAGTGTGATAGGTGAGAACTCTCTCTCCTTGAGGCTCCAGATGTTTTCTGGCCAGCTGCTCTGAAGCATTACAAAAGATGTTAGCTTATCCATAAATTAGGTATGAGCAACATCACCAGATTGTTAATTCACTTTGAATTCCGTGTAACCAGGTGCAAAAACAAAAACAACGGACCTAAAACACAACCTTGCAGGACCCTGAGGTGCTCACTTACCAGAGTCCCAAGGGAAATGACTCAAACCTCTGAACATTCACACATACACACATACTCACAACCTTTTACAGAAATGATATAATTTGCCAAGCCATTGCTGTTAACACATCTTTTTCATTCTCTCTGTATGCTGAAGTCAAAGGAGTGGTTAATGCACAGAGCTCATGATGTGTCAAAAATGATTTTTTTTCCCTTTTCTGTTTATGTAATCACATCAAGTGAAGACTTGAATACATCTGCATGTGCTA
>JAQQZT010000012.1:10880064-10903937 GCA_030068275.1 Clarias platycephalus
ACACACACACACACACACACACACACACACACACACACACACACACCTACACACACACACACACACACACACACACAGCTACAGCAGCCACAGAGGCAACTCTTAGGTCTTTGGCTGGACCTGTATTGACGTGGGGTGATGGATGTTAATTGCGGGACCGAATGGCTGTATTGAACAGGCTTCAGAAAGCGCCTGCAGAGCTGGACCCAGAGCAGGGGAGAGAGGGAGAAAGCAAAAGAGAGAGGGAGCATGTAAAAGTGAGAGAGAGCCAGATGCACAGCCAAGAAGGACTCAACAACTGACACCTCTCGCACCACTGCCCAATGCAATGCAAGCCATCACAAACAAAGACAATACTGGCTGCACTCATGATTATGTGTGTGCGTTTAAGGGGAGAGACAGCGAGAGAGAGAGAGAGAGAGAGAGAGAGAGTATGTGTGTATGTGTGTAAATGTCTCAGCCAAAGATCAATAGCCCGAAGCTGCAAAAGCAAAGACATGGGCAATCAATACTCAGGCCACAAGCAGCGTGAAAAGGCCAAAGGAGGGAGAGAAAAAAGACATGAGGAATTAAAGAGACAGAGCAAAACGGCAGAAAAAAATGAATGAGAAACAGAATGGGGTCAAATGAAGTAATTTGACTAAAAAGACAAAAGAAATACAGCTGATGTGCTTGAACTTGTGAACTTGTGGATGATTCCGCAAATTGATTGTCTTTTGATTCAATTTCTATGGTCTGCATTAACAGGCTCTTTTGTTGTTACTATACCACTTCTCTACTATAACACTATACAAGTGTTGCCAAATTAAGTCATTAGTTTGATAGCTTTTTGTGTGCATAGTAAATATAAGTTTTTTTTGTATAAATGTATACTAAGTACATAAATAGAATAAACATAAAAATTTGAATGGTTTACTGCAGTTAAAATGTCATAAGTATTAGGCTCAGCGGGTCATGTGGTGTGGTTTCCTCTGGTTACTGTCTGCATGAAGTTTCTTTGCATGTTCTTTTGTGGAGGTTCTCCAGTTTCCTCCACAATAAATAGATTGATCACTGTCTGTGTGTGTCTGTGTGTAGGATGGGTGCACATGGTGGTCTGTGACGAACTAGGTGTATTCCTGCCTCATGTCCAGTGTTTAAATGATCTTGACCAGGATTAACATTTGTTGAAGATAATTAATTAGAAGGCTAATGTATTTATTAGTTCTTCTCAATCCTACTCATAGATTCTGTTTTTTTCAGTGTTCTGGTCTCCCAGTTCTGCATTTTTTTTTTTTTTACATTACATTTTGATCTTCACATTGAGGCATTTTTTTTTTTTTTGCAACAGGCTCTACTGTATATGTGGGGCTGCACTAAACTTCCATGCAATGCCCCGTAGTGAAGACTACTAAGTAGTAACCAAGGTGGATGGACAGCTGGAACCTGAACCTGATTGATGCTGAAAGGAGTCCACGGCGAAACTCCTTGCATGTTAGATGAATTTGTGTTGGACTTTATTTCCCTCACTTTCTTCCTTTGACAAACAGCTTTCCATCCAACAGCAAATTCTTCATAAGCTGCAACAGGTCAGGCAAGGAGCAGCCATGTCACAAGGAAGAGGATGATGCAGTACATATGAGTAAAGAAGAACACTGGAGACACTTTCTGTAATTCGCTATCCACTGCCATAAATTATCTGCTCTCCCTGATGGAGTGCTATTAATAACCAGTAACACCACACACACACACACACACACACACACACAATATCCTTACTTTTTGGGGGATGAAATACCCCTGCACGCAGCACTTAAACAATTGTGTCGGAGTGTATGTGCGTGAGAGTGTGAGAAAGACAGAAAGAAGAGTGGGAAAGGGAGGGAGAGTGAGTGTGTTGGCTTGGCTGACCGTCTGCGGTTCTGTCGCGGTAAGGGGGAGATGGAGGTGGTGGTAGGGGAAGGGGGGCAGAGCGGGCGTTGCTGCCGAATTCCCTGAGAAATGTTCCTTTTGGAGCCGACCCTGTGCTTACAAACCTCGCACTCCCTTTTCGAGCTCTCCTCTCTTCACTTCCACGGTTATGAAACGCAGGATCCTAAACGCATCACTCTTTCAAAAAGCACTAAAAGTTCCTGTGCGCAAAGAAACTTTTTTTTTTTTTTTTTTTTAATATATCTCAATTAGTACCTTAATACGCCGCATCCTGGAGTAGCCCTACACTGCATGTTGGTTTTGTGGCGTTTTCTATGCGCCAGCATCCTTTTGAACATCGTCAGGAGCTTGTTAATGAGCTGATGAGCTGAGTCAGGTGTGCTGAGCAGGGACACATTATAATGTGCAGTTAATGGGGACTTCGAGCGTAGGGTGTGAGAAAATACAATCGTAGAAGAGAATAGGTGAGATGCAGGCAACGAATCCCTTGGGTCTTGTTGTCTCGGTTTCTACCCCGGTGGTAATAGAGACATGTGCTGCGCACGGGTCCCGTTGGGGAAGGTGCTAAAACTGCACTCACACCGCGCCCTCAGTTACTTACGCACCACACACACACACACACACACACGAGTGTATTTTTGCTCGCAGTCAGTCGGCATCTCAGCGCACGGATCCGATAAAATCAAGCGCGTCTGAGAGAGAGGCAGAGTGAGTGCGTCTGGGAGTGAGAGAGAGAGAGAGAAAGAGAAAGAGAGAGAGAGAAGGGGGTTGGGGATTGTAAGGGAGGGTGGACTGATCTGTGTGCCGCTGCTAAAATCTTGTTCTTGTGTTTTCATTCTCAGAGTGAGTTTTCAGCTCTGGACGAAGAGGAGCGTCTGGTCTGCAGGGGGAATGTACAGAGAAACCACCCTTTCCTCTCCTCTTTCCCAGTGCGTATTTTCCCACCGTTTTTTGTTTTATTTGTTCACATGAGGGGCAGAAGACGAGAAGGAAATTGGTACAGCTCGGGCTTCACTCTGTCACTCTGCTTAAGTGGATGTCTCTGCACAGAAGGATCGTGTTATCTTTTCGTTTGGAAGGCAGACATTTGCAACTGCTGCTTAGTGGAGCCGCAAACTTTTTTCCTGCTTAAAGATAAATAATTTAAAAGCTTGGATCCCTGGCTACCCCCCTTCTTCAAACATTTTTAGATGATGTCATTGCACTGCGTTTTTTGGCCAGAGCTTCAGGAGACCCACAGCCGGGCAGAGAGCGCGGTGAACTCCGGAAAATCAGGTGCAGAGCCACTGTGCTGAGTCCCGCGGGTGGATAGATCTGCCACGCGCATCTGCCCTCTTGCTCTCCTTCCATCATCTGAGCTGGACCAGACCATACCCTGCGCCGACTCCAGCACTTCTTCTTCTTATTGGACCCCTCGCAGCCATGACCAGGGCTGACTGGAGGCGCTTGAAGTGCCCCGTGCCACGCGCAAATCTTTTCCGCAGCGGTCCGTCAGTCCGAGTCCCTCTTCACATCTCTGCGTGTCCATGCCCGTCAACGGAACTCTTGTGTCATGTTTGTTCCGGAAGCTTTGACATTTAAAAGGACCACAAGACCTTTGAGGAAGTGGCTGTGAGAATTGTAACGTATTTGGAATCCTAGGTTCATTTCGCGCGCTTTCCCCTTGGGTGATCCTGGGACCGGAAATAGAGCGAGGACGCCCGGTAAACTTGGCTTCACCTGTTACCCGTAACCATTAGAGAATACCAGCTGTTATGGCCTAACCCCCCACTCCTGCTCTCCTCCTCCCGTCAGTTCTGCCCCGCCCCCGAGCCGTTACCAAGCGCGCAGGCAACAGCCGCCGTTACAGCCGCTCCCGGTGGCACGCTCTCCGCGCACTCCTCATTGACACACACACGGGCGCGCGCGCGCACGCACGCCCACACGCACACACACATACACACGCCCGCACACACCTCCTTCCAAGGAGGAAGCTATGCGCGCCGCCCGGTGCCGGCGGGAGCGTCCGCTGACCTTGTGACCTTTCCGTCGGGGTTGGAACGTGAACTTTGGCGGACCTGAAGGCGACCCGGCGTTCATTTGCTTTCCAAGACGCACGGAGCGACTCGGCCGGACGCAGGGAGCGATGCGGTCCTTCCTCTCTACCCTGGCTGTCTTGTAAGTCATTAATTACCTAATGCTGAACTCCTGCACATGCGTGTTAATGTAAGCCATTTCCTGTAAACTGTAATGCGTAAAATATTTACTCTATAAAAACAGAAGCTATGCGGAATTACGCATTTGCTTCACGCTTCACTTCCCATGACTAACTGTGAGTCTTTCATAAATAATCACGAAATGCACAAAATGACATCACCCCTAAGGGTTGCCATGGTCACGGATGTCAATCAGGCATGCTCTCAGGTAAGCGTGTCACATCAAAAGAGAACAAACTGCAGAATTTCTGCAGTGCTCTTCCAAAGTCTGACTACAAACCATATTTGACATTCTTCTATTTGTCCTTTCTCTTTTTTGACACATGACAGTTATCTTGAGATGGTTGTCATTTTTTGGGCCAACCAGCACACAGGCTGACTGATCTCCAGCTTTCCCTCTTCACAAAACCAACACTTTATTTAATAATACCACTAACTGGAATAAAATTGGCACCTTATCATCTGTATGGCGTAAAAGAAGTCAAGAAATTGGTTGAGTATGCACATCCCCTTGGAAGACTGACACACATAGCACATGAGGACAGGTTCTAGAAATTACAGCAGCTTTAAAATGTATTAGCTGAGCATTTAAAAGTTCAGTCCCATGATGGGAAAAGGCCTTTTTGGGGGGAGTTAGGCAAAAAAAAAAAAAAACATTCCACAGAGATGATCTAATAGAATGCTGTTTAGATTTGTATTTTAAAAAGTGGCTCTTTGAGTGCTGCACTCACCGCTGAAGAAAGATGAAGCCCTGTGAAGTATCAGGATCAGGTGTAGAAGTAATTTTGTGATTATGCACATATGCATATTTTTAAGAGCGCAAAGTCTACAAATGTCAATATGAAGTGTTTGTGTTTCTCATCTAAACCTTAACCACTAAACCTTACCACATGTGCAGTGCTCAATTCTGCACAGACTGAGAGAGGTGCAATAGGATCCATCTATTTCAATTGAACTCTTGTATTTCATCACCCTCAAGTCTCTTGTGTGCAGTCCAGAACCAACTGCTTCCTTCGGGCCCTTGGCCTCGGCCTGTCTCGCAGATGTGAAAGGTGCACTGTGTAATGTGGCAGTAACACTACATTGCAAGCTGATTAGCTGGTTTGTGTTCTTGCCATACCGCTTAAGCCGAGACAGTTAGTCAAAACTTGTGCTAGACAATGAACTCTGCTTGAAAGGCAGAAGGGAAGAGGTTTATGGTGATTTGGGATAGAACTCCACTTTCCACACTTAAACACCTTTAGGACAAATCCTGTCTCAGGTCTGATGATGTCACACCGCCTTGCTTGTCTTGGCTCATGACCACACAGTGCTGCAAAGTAAGAGCTCCCAGCTACTCCAGCCGCCCCCCCCACCCCCCCCACACACTCTCTCTCAAGTTGGCTTCAGGGTGGATGCGGTTTTGGAGGGATAGGGGGAATCCGAAGTTGCAGCTAAAAGGGTTTTTTTCCCCTCTCTTCTCATTTTCTGTTCTTTTTGAGCTTTCTTCCTCGCTCAGCGTAACTGTGTTGTTTGAACAGCTGAGAATTCTTACCAAGCTCTGAGCCATTTTCACCTGCACTGCCAGCGCTGGCATGTAGATGAAGCATGCATACATCACAGCAGGCAGTCAGTGCTCATATGTCTGCTAGCAGGATGCATAAATATGGAGATAGCATGCCTGAATGCACATATCAATAACACCCCATGAACAGCAGCCAGCAATCATACAGTTAATGTGCACTGACTATGCACTGTAAAACTTCACAGCTTCACAGTTTAACAATACTTTGCATTTAAAAGTGATACAGTCTGGAGTTAAGGCATGCTGAGATACGTGCATAGGGATACCAGGGACCTAGAGATAGGGTGCCAAATATTTATGGGCATTTATAGAAAATGTACGGACATTAAATATAAATTTTATTATTGATGCTGTTGTAAACACAGTAATAAGAAGCCACTTAGCTGCCATACTGTTGTTTTCTTTCTTTGCTGTTATATCTGTGGTGGTCTATAGATGTAATCTTTTAGACATTGACAGTACTTCTTGGGAGAAGACAGCAATACCTCTGTCATCTATCTAGGTATCTAACAGGTTTATCTATGGTTTTGAAGCATCTGATTATTTTAATGCCTAGAAGTTCATATTGGACATATTAATAAATAATTGTCTCAATTAATGCATCTTTATTATGTTTTCATATGGCAATATGGCAACAGGACTAAAAATTCTACAAGATTTCATAACTTGGTTGCTTTACATTTAGTGGTGAGCAAATGTGTATGTCCTGTGAATTTTTTTTTACAGTTACATTTCTGTATTTCCAGCCTAATAAGTTCCAGCCCCTTGCTTTTAATGATTGTGCTTGGTTTGGTTCTTAAATTTTTAGCTGCAAGCAGTCAGCTTACATTCTACATACTTTTTGTGAAGCTGCTTTGAGACAATGACCATTGTTAAAAGCGCTATATAAATAAAATTGAATTGAATTGAATACTTAGATGTGTTAGTCCTCTAACTTATGGACTTATCTGTAAATTTACAGGCCTTTAATATGAGCCAACAGGAAGTAGTAGTTAACCAGACAGCATGGATCAATGCAGTAGTAGAATGCGTACAGTGCATAGGTCATGACCTGTATGTACAGGTGTAAGGTTAGCACCCAAAACCACTGCATTCCTCTTCACAAGTATAGACCTGGTCAGCAGATGTAGGCAATGACTTCAAGCACCTGGCCGACACACTTCAATACCCGTGTAGCCTGTACCTACAGGTGCACAGTCAGGACACACAGGTGCAGAAAAACCACAGACACACAGTCAGCCTGCCAGCTAATACCACTGCTCACTCCATATGCACTGACCCCAAGCTGGTGCATTCCCAGTGTGCACACATGTTGAACCAGTCTGTTCGGATATAACAATACTATGCACAGCTTATGACCCAAGGCGTTCGTTCTAGACCATTTTGCAGAAGGAAGACAGCCAATGCGAAATACAAAGACGACCACCCTGTGAAAAAAGGATGATAGCCAGTAAGATATACAGAGACATAAAGGCAGTGCTGTTCAACCCCATTGGCAGTTTGCAGTTATGCATGGCCAATAAAGGTATTCCAATAGACAGAGTGCAAACACACATTGGGCCAGTATGGGACGGCATGAGGACAGTATGAATCAGACAGGTTATGGAAAGAGACGATGAGACGAAGTCATGTCATTCAGATGATTTTCCAGCAGCGCAGCTTTAACATCTGAGGCATCTTTCTCCCTTTCTTATGCGCCCTCATTTTGACTTCCTCTTACTAATGAGGCTCTACAACCAAATTGCTCTGTCTATTTCTCTTTCTGTCTGTCTCTGTTTCAGGATGGGAGTCCTAAGATTCAACCGAAACTTTCAAAAACATTTTTAACGATTTTTATGGCAAATTAGTTTGATTGACACTGTAGTTAGAGGTGTCACTGCAGTGGATTGGCCATATTTAAATATTCTGAAAATCTAATTGAGACAACCTGTGTGGAATTGAACATATGTCAGGCAGGCATTATTAAGTTTGTCACATTTATTTGGTCTTCAGTGGTCTGTGGGCTAGTTTTGTATGACCTCGGTTAAGAGAGGGAAAGACAGAGAGAGTTTAATTTTTGTTACTTTTAATTGAGTATGGAGCTTTTTGGAAGACCCAATTATAGAGACAGTCAATGCAAGATTTTCAGTGTTTGTGTGTGTGTGTGTGCGTATTCCTGTCATTTGTTATCCACTACAAAACAAGATAAAATATTCCAATAAGATAATTGTAAATAAGGTTGGCATAGGAGATAACGTTAAATTGGATACACCATGTCGTCCTAAAGATAAATACTGTCAAGCTTAGTTGAAGTTGTGAGGGATTTGTTGTATCATGAACAAAAGAAGAAAAGCTTTGGCTATGGTTACAGCAAAAAGTAAAAGTAGTTATATATATTTTTGTTGTTGTTCCAAATCCCTTTCAGATCAAATGGGATTGTCCTCTTGGTCAGATGGAATTGTTTAAGGTTCAATTGAATAATGGACTATTTTTAAAATTGCAGAGTAGTAAAAATAGCACAGCTGTTACAGAGACTAGAGATATGAAAAACTGTGGATTTTCCAGTAAAGTGGTTCTTTGGGTAGAATGGGAAAGTCTTTCCGTATGTCTGTGTGTGTATGTTGTATGGCCTACAATGATATGTCAAGTTTAACATATGAACACCTGCTTTCTTTTTTTCCCGTTTTTTTTTTTGGAGATTACAGATTAATTACCAATGATCGGTATAATGGAATATGTTTTTTTTTTTTCTTTTTTTTGATGTGGTAAGACAAAGTGTATAAAAGGGCTATGAATATGCGTTCTGTGTGTGTGTGTGTAAAGAAATATCAGATGTGAAGAGAAGTGACTTGTGTGTGCATGTTCCTAATTACAGTTATATGTATGGGAGTCTGAGTGTGTGTTCAGCATCTGTGTGTCTGCTTTGCTGCAGCTGCCAGCTGCCGACACTGTTTCTCTGTCTTTATTTTTCCTCATTCTGTTTCTCGCTCTCATATCTCTTCGTGGCTGGGACAGCATGGGGGAGTCTTCCCACTCTCCTAACACCAGACAGGGAAACGACAGAGGAAGGGAGAGCAAGAAAAGAGGATTTAAAAATGACAAGATGAGAAACACTCCCTCAATTCTTTTCATATCTTTTCCATTATGCTTATTTCTTGGGACGCCTTCACATGTTTTTCACCCGACTGAATGGTAGTGATGTAATAATGAGGTGTGAGGTCTCAGGATGTAAACAAGGAACCAGGTCCAGTTGAATCATTCCTGAATAAATCATTGGCTTATCGTGTTCACAGAAATATCATTAATTTTGCTGTGAAGCCACAACTCGGCCAAAATTCAAAGAGATTTTCCCGTTACAGAGTAGTGTAATTGACTAGGAATCTTAGTGTTAACTGCTTTGTGACCTGTTACATTAGTAATCAGTAACTGAATGCATAGATATGAGTGCGACAGAATGATTGGAGTTCCATTAATTCAGGAACTAGAGGGCTACTTAAGGACATCCACAATAGACTCCACTCTGAATATAGTATTCATTGACACTCACTCAGATACAGTACCAGTCAACAGTTTGGATTTATTTTCTACATTATAGAACAATACTGTATTCTTTTCAAAACTATGAAATAATACATATGGCGTGAAGTAATTAAACAACAACAATGATTAGTTTTTATTTTAAGATGTAGCTGTCAGCATTTGCAAAACCCATCGTGCACCATGATGAAAATGGTTCTCATGAAGACTATCCCAGGAAAGCATGACCAGAATTTACCTCTGCTGCAAAGGAGAAGTTCATTTAGAGATACCAGCCTCAAAATCACCAATTAACCGCACCTCAGATTAAAGCCATTATAAAGTCTTTATAGAGCATAAGTAGCAGACACATCTCAACACCAACTATTAAAATTAGATTATTGCATATTTTGGATCCCTTTATTGTTTTACAATGGTATAAAGAAATAAAAATCAGGAAGGGCCATGGAAGTAGGAGGTGTGTCCAAACTTGACTGGTAGTGTAGTGCATATACAACCAACAGCATGGTATGCATGCAGTGGTTACTAATCCAAATCAGGGCCACTCTGGTTTAGTACTTCTGTCAATTTGCCATCATATAACTCTAAATCAGGAGTGTAGCAGGAGATGTTTGGAATATATTATAGAGTGGTGACATAATTTCTCTTATGACTCTAGTCTTACTAGTCAACACCAGTAACTGGAATATAAAAGCAAAACTGGAATATTGATACGGTTCGATTTAAATACTACACAGCATTTGATTACATTTTTCATTAAATATCATAGAAATATTTTCAGACACTACTGACCATGGCTATACTGTACTGCCTGGTAGAACTTCACTGGAAGTTGTGTAATTCATAGTTTTCTGTTAAGAAGAGTAATCAAATTCATAAAATGAATGAAGTTCTTGTTTATGTCCATTGGCAATAGAAATAATGACAAAATAGTTGGATTACTGATTTGCTGCTGCACCATGCTAACAATGTAAAAAAAGAAAACTATATTATAAAAAAGCGTACAAGGTCAGGCATCATTTGTAAGAAGTAAAAAATGAAATGATGAAAGAACTTGTCAGCTTGTTTCCTGCTCTGTTTTTAGGGTATTTCCACCAGAGGTACCGGAATGAATTTTATGCTGCTTTTGAGTAATCTCATCACTCATACATTTCTGAAGCCTGACAAAAAATTAAATAAATAAATAAAAAAAATTATTCCTAACTCAGCATTTCTACAGGGAAAGTTTGGATTTCTACAGAGGACATCACTTCAACCCTGTGCTTATCAAGTACCACGTTTTTTTTGGCTTTGCCTTTTAACTGAACTTCCTCAAACTTTAGTTAGCCCAATCAACATATAGATGTATTAGCTTGTTAAATCTACAACTGACTAAACTGTTCAGTGTATTGAGGAGGCAACCCATCACAGGCAGCCTTCTAAATTACTGCAACATAAGACAGGCATGTAGACATCCATCCAAATCCAACTCAAATGCATTGAACTCAAACTTCATCAAGTGGCAAGTTGAATACAGCATTGGTTAAAAGAACCTTTTAAGTGTTTCTTTTGTGCAGACCATCAGTTTTTTGAAACATCTGAAAACTGCACATCTGATGGTGTAGTGGATAGCGCCGTGGCCTCGGACTTCCAGGGTTGAGACTTTTATTCCTGCCTTGGGTCTATTTGCACGTGGTTTTTATGGTTTCCCAGTGCTTGGCAGGTTTTCTCCGGGTACTTAAGTTTCCTCCCACAGTCCAAAGACCTGCAGATTAGTCTAATTGGTGTGTGTGTGTGTGTGCCCTGCAAAGGATTTCCATTCCATCTACAAAGTACCCCGCCTTGTGCCCAAAGTCTCCTGGGACAGGACAAGCAGTGTAGAAGATAAAAGAATGAATAAATACTGTATGACAGTGTAATGATTGAATGATGTTAACTAAACATAAAAATGTTCAACCAATAATTAATTACAACAGCTTATGGAATGCTCACAATCTAGAAACCCATTCAGGTTCTCTGCAGTTTTCTTTCTAGTTGTTTTGGTCCTCTTTCCAAGAAAAGGTTCAGTTTGTGAAACATCTCGAGGACACACAGCTACTCTACCACTGCAGTGGTCTGGTCAGTTTACTATCATAACATTTCTGTCTGTGCTGACATCACACCCCCACACCACCCTGAAAGTGAGAAAGCATTTTTTTTTAAATGTATGTAGAATGAAAGTAGAGACGGGAGGGAGCTGGATAATATTGAGTTTTCAACTTTTGATTTGCTGATTGCTGTGTGTAGAAAGATATAAAGAAAAGAAAAAATGGTCTGCCAAAGACAAGTGAAGTACATGACAGCAGGGGAAAGGAAAGAGGAAAAGGGAGGGGAAGTAGAAAAGTTCTTAGGCCTAGATTATATGCAGAGAGTTGCCAGACGCAGGGCAGTGAGATTATGCATTCACCCTCAGGTTTTCCTCTTGTAGGGGGCACTTAAACAAGGCACACCCATCTCTGGAGTGTACTTACAGAGTACATAGCATTATGGAACATGTGTGCGCACTCACACTTACAGCATACATAACACATCCCTGGAGCCTCGGCACACACACACACACACCTTTGGCACATATACTCTGATACACTTCATTAGAGCACACAATGCACCTTGCCCATGTCGAACCAGAGTCGATCTCAGCAGGAATCAACCATGAAAGTAGATTTAGTATCAGATAATTCCTGATCTTCTTTGTGCTTAATTCATATGACTTGACTCTGATTTAGCTATAAGACATGTTATTATACCAAGCAGAATTTAGAATGTTAGTTTTTAGACATTATTTACAATAATGGTGCAGTTATAATGCTGCTCTATTTAGGATATGTTCTGACTTTGGACTGTCTCCTGTGTATGTGCAAAAAGATTGCCTGACTCAGGAGGGGAAAGAGAGAGGAAAAAACAGACATTAGGACCCTGAAGACTAGGTCAGAGGACACTGGCGCTTCCTTGCAGAGAGGCTGCTGTGTGAACAGTTCACTGGTTTGCATAAAAAATGTGATTCTTCAGCTAATATGGTTCTTTCTTGATGTAATGCATGGAGTGTACAATACACAGGAGCCTTACCAGTTATTGTTCTAAAAAAATACTGTTCTATGACCTTAATATTACAACATAGAACATATGAGATAACTGTAAGTTTCTCTGGATAAGGGCATCTGCCAAATGCTCTAAATGTAAATGTGCAATGAATGATAAAAAATTTGAGAACCTCATGGCAAGAAGACATCATTGCTCATGGCACCACAAACAAACAAACTACAGTAAGTCCCCTACATACAAATATTAAAATTACGAACTTTTGAAGCTACAAACATGTGTTGATGCATGTGCGGCATACGTTGTCACGTATGTGCATCTCAGGATGTCTGAAAGCAAGCATAAAAGCAGCAGTGATGAAGCTGGTACTGCTAAGAAGTGCCAAGAAATAACGATGGAGACAAAAGTGAACATAATTGAGAGAATACAGCAAGGGAAAATGATGGCAGACATTGCTCATATTAATTAACATGAATCTTTCAACCATTGGCATGATTCTAAAGAACAAGGACAAGACAATGGAATATGTTAGTTGTATACTGTGTATAACTAGTCGTGTTAGTGTTCTAGCACCTAGACAATGTTTGTTGGACTTACGAACAAATTGGACTTACGAACAAGATCTCAGAACGGAACTCGTTTGTATGTTGGGGACTTATTGTATTTACATATTTACAAAATAATTTTCATTAAAAAGTCAAATTATTGAGCAGTACACAAAGAAAGCAATTCTGGAACTTTTATTATTAATAAACTCAAGAAAAGATTTGATGAATAAAGAAGTGTATATATATGGTGCTAATAATGCCGATCATTGCTTGATTTTAATGAACAATTTTAATGAACAAACAGGCGTTACACACTGCTCATGTGTCAACCATATCTGGTTAGCTGAACTCGCCAGCAGCTGGGAGGTGAGGTGGAGAAATGTATCAAGTACAGGACAGTCGCTAATGCTCAAAAAACATTGCTAAACATGTTGCCTAACTCTTTTGAAATGGTTTTCTATGTTGGCAACCATGCGTTGCAGGTAAAGAGAATGATCTTGGGCGATCAGGCAATCAGGCAATCAAAATGCAGGAAATATTACTACCCTGAAGATGGTGCCTATGTGTAGAATTGGAGGATGGGCTATGATTTTGTATACTTGTCTGTCTAGCATGACAGGCGATGTCAGGCAACTTTCCTGGAATTATCTCATAACAGCCGGGAAATTTAAATGGCATGTTCAAGCACATTTATGGACAAAAATGGAGAAAAAAAGAGGGAATGTTTTTTCTCATATTTTGTCTGCACACACTCACACACACATACACACACACACATACATAGGAGACACATGTGACTGTTCAAAAATAATTTTAATTTTGCGTAATAGATGCTCTTTTTTTGCATTTGCATGTAAATGTAAAATGTAATCTAGGACTGTTTGTAGGAGGGGTTTCATTGTCTGTAAATTGTAAAATATCTATATTGACCTTTTTAATATTAAATTAAATGTTCTTTGAGCCTTCTGACCAATCTGTATGTCCTTTAATTATCATAATATAAAAACAGTTGAAAATTTTGGTCACATTCATTCTGACCAATCTTTAGCTGTGATACATCATATTTCATCTTTTCATGTTGTTCTTAACATACAGGAAGGCACGGCATAATCATAATGTTCGGTGTTCTGTGCAATGCACATTTTTATACATTTTCTAAGTTTGTAATTGAAGTTTCAGAACATCTGGCTAGCTTTCTCTGTGTCTTTTTTTGTTTCAAAAATCACTGAGCACACCTTTAAGGGATTTATTGGACTACATTTTTGATGTTTATATGGGATTTTTACAACAAATACCAGCTATGCTACTTCTCTTGTTCTCCTTCAAATATGCTTTCAACTATGCCTCTGACATCTGTTTTAGACAACCGCTGGACTCACGCCAAGAGTTGCTTTAAAGCTGTTGTCACAATTTTTGATGTTTCACACAAAACTGTTCGGCTCACGCACCCTGAAGAGAACCTGAAAGCAACTGCTAGTCTGGGCTGAAGGGCTCCTGGCAAGAGCTCGCTTCACCCTTGCTCTGAACTACCCCATTCGCTCTTTAAAGGCAGCACAAATGGTTCTTGCACAAAACACTGTCCAAGTTTCCATACAAATGTGAGCAATGCCTCAAATGTCAACTTTTTCCTCTCCCAAAGTGAGAAGATTAAAGATGGCAGACAGAGAAGGGAAAAGAGAACAGGGCACTATCCAAAATCAGGGCAAACTCCCTTCCCTCCCACCCACCTCCTGGGCTGTGGAGATGAATAAGGAGATTATCAGGCATTTAACATTCTGACGGATTCAGCATCCAGCACACTGGGAGGTACAGAAGTAGTTATCTTATTTTTTTTATTTGTATAACTTTAGGATCTAGCCAAATGGTTTTAAGGCAGGATAACTACAAGAGGTTAGGGATTAAAAGAGAGTTTCCAAATTATTACAGGAGTCATTAGGGTGTGGCCCAAATAAACTATCCTCTATATCCTTTATAGTCAGGTTTATGACTGTGTTTGAGGAACTAGGCTCTGTATGAGTGTAATTTGAAAAAGGGTTCATGACCTGGCCATAGCTGGCATGGCCAGAAGTCCAGGCAGCTGGTGTATGCTACAAATTCAGTCCCAGAGCATCGTGACGGTATAAATCATACAGTTTTTTAGCTCTGCATTTCAAGTTTTGATATACTGGTGATAAATTAAGTGGATTAGGAACTCTGTGTACTGTAGATGCAGTACGGATGATAAATTAGATGGAATTTTGAGCCTAGAAGATAATCATCATCACTCATTTGTGTTATACATTTGTTTTTATTATTAACATTATATATATATATAATGTTAATAATGTTAATTCCCCTTTCAGGTGTATCCAGATGATGCTGGTGATGTGCAATCCTCAGGTGAGTTGAATTTGTTGTGTGTGTTACAGTGCAGAATTCTTTAGATACTAAAGTTATTAGGCTATGCGATAAATATTAGATAAGCAGGTAAAACAAGTCATTTGTATATAGGGGACAGTGCTAGCTCAGAGGGTTAAGGTATATATATATAGTATTTCCAACAAAATTAAAAGTTAAAGAAAAATATTTGGAAGCTGCTGGATTTGGCATGCAAAAAGGAAGCAGGTGCAACATCAAAGTCCTCAGGGTTATTCTGCACGATGCTCATTAAACGTAGTAGATAATACAAAGTAGATAATTGTCTTACAAAACTGCACAAATTGTACCTGAGAATAAAGGGTCCTCAAAGCATTGTCAAACCAAATACTTACTTTGTTTTATTCTTGCTCTACAGCATTTATGTTTTACACATTTATTTGCTCATGGCACCACAAACAAACTATTTATATGTTTAAAAAAAATTTCCATTAAGAATGCAAAGAAACTGAAGCAGTAATGAGTAGTACACAAAGTAAACAATTGTGGACTATTGTTATTAACATTGTGCCCGCAGGTTTTACTCACTGGCCATGAGTCGACCACACCTGCTTATCTGAACTCACCAGCAGCAGTGTTGATGGAGAAACATATTTAGTACAGGACAGTCACTAATCCTTATAGAATTGCCAGATACGTTGCTTAACTCTTAAAATAATTTTGCTATGTTGCCAACACTGCTTTACAGATAATGTGGCTGACACCCACTACATTAAGAAATATCTAATTAGAAACAGAATCCCATGAATCAAAATATGTAACTTAAAAGTTAGTTATAGTAAAAAAAACTTTAAAGGCCTGTAACAAATACTACAGTAATTACTTCTGGATTGGAGTCTGTATTAGTGCACGCTGTGTAGCTTTTTGTCCGTTTATTAAAAATGAATTATTAAATGATTAAATATTGATTTAAACTGCTCCAGTATCGTGAATTCTCAGGATGAAAGCCCCTGTTTTTGAGAGGTTCTACTGTATTTCTAGGAATGTACATTTGTGAGAAACAGTGAGATATCAGGGCACAGGAGAGATAAGACACCTGCATGTATGTTCCTCTGCCTGCAGGTGTTTGGAGTTGATGGCGTGAACTTCAGCATGCACGTGGAGAATCAGACTCGTGCACGAGACCCCATGAGCCGGCGACAGCCTCGAGTCTACCAGCTCTACAGTCGCACCAGCTGCAAACACGTCCAAGTGCTCGGCCGCAGAATCAGCGCCCGCGGGGAGGACGGAGACAAATTCGGTAACAACACACACACAAATACATAATGGCTTTGGACCATTCTCTCAGTCCAGGGTTGGCTAAATTGGGTAAATATTTAATACAACTCATTGAAATATCAAAATCAATAATTTGGCACAGTTATTCAGCCAAATTAGTTTGAGCATTCTGTCATTTGATCAACTGTAAATGAACATTGCATACTAAAAACAGACGTTTAGTAGGTGAGTGTTAAAATTGAAAAAAGCACTCAAATAATTACAAATAATTAATTGCACAATGAATTAATCTCTAATCTCACTATATTTACTTTACTTCTCTTTCTTTCTTTCATTCTTTCCCCCTTTCGGTCTGACTCACTCTGCCTGTCTTTTTTAATCCCTTTCACACGGTACAGAAAAGACCAGAAAAATATTTATAAAAATCTTAGAAGGAAAAGTATGTATCTGCAGACAAGATGTTGGCATATCGACTCGAAGACGAATATCTTGCTTATTCTGTTGCACAGAGACACACTCACATACAGTGAGGAAAAAGGTAGTGAGGAAGTTCTGTGTGGAAAACAAACACCTCAGCGACTGCTGACACTATGATTCATGAAGGGGAGGGGTGGAAAGAATGAAAGAGAGAGGAAGAGGTAGTGAGAGATGGATACAGCAAAGTCAGCGTTGGGTGTTAGTGTGTTAGCAGCTCATCTCCTCATTGATCTCTCCATTGATCCTGCATTTCGCTTGTGGGTATTTTTTCCTTGAATGGTTTTAAACAGTACACTGACCGTGTCCTCCCCCTCTCCACCTCTCCTTCTTTTGCTTTCACTCCTTATCTTACCTCTCTCTCCTTCCATCTATCCATCCCTGCATCCATCCTCCCCCACTCTCTCTGGATGCTGTGTGATGCACTGCAAAGCCACATAATCAATGGCAGCGGAAGTTGAAAGATGATATGTTCCTACCTAGGTGACTTTAGTATAGTAGTGATGGCTAATATATTTATTTACACTGCAACACTTTTTCTCTGCTTTTGTGATTTCTTTACATAGTTTCCTACATAATATTAATTGGATGCGACCAGGCAGTAATAGGATAAAATAACAAATACTGGGGGAAGAGAAACAGGAGGGAGAGAAGGATCTTATTGATCGTTGCTGACCCCTGCACTCGTAAAAGGTCATCTAGGATCTCATTTTAGGGGTTTATGTTTAAACAGGCATACCCCTTGTGAAACACAGCCTACATGAATGAAAACCAGGAACACAGATATTTGCCTTTTATGCACTTACTAAATGACTTTGATTCTAAAATATCCTCTTGGGAGGTAAAGCATTATTACACACATCATTACCAGACATATATTTTTACAGGAAAAAAAATTATATAAAACTTAAAAAGGTTAACAGGGCCACTTATGACTGGCCAATTTTACGACATATATGGTCAATTTCATGATAAAACCATATGCTGACCATATACTGTATATCATAAAATTATATTGATAAAGAGTATTGATATTAAAGGTGAATTTTATCTTTCATTGCCTGTTTTTAAAAATTATTTTGGACACAGCAAAATTTTTAAAAATGTAACCACTTCAGTTTTTCTTCAATATCACAGTCTCTATTGTGATCATTATTATTTTTTGCCTCATTCTTAAACTTCTAAAGCCATGCTTAGTCACAGTGCAGGGTTACACTACTGAAAATATCCCCTCAGCATATTTATGTCTGATTTTGTTTTTCCACTAATGCTAACACTGTTAATGTTAGCACAGGAAGTCAATCATTATAGACTTAAAGCAATCATTAAAGGCTAGTTATTCAGTTTCTGTGTGGTATTTACGACACTACTCAAATTCACTACCTAAACCCAAACCATCTTGAACAGCCAATCTGAACTGAACTTAATGTTTATGTTTGAAAGGAAAAGGTGAATGTTTCACCTGAAATAATAACCCCACACATTCCCAAGATTATTGTAATACTAAAACTTAAACACTCTAGTGTTTATAAACCCAAAGTCTCATGATCACTTCTGTAATGTATATGCAATTACCATGGGTAAGAATGAGGTGGAATGGGAATGTTCCTCTTTTACATACAGAGTTCCCACCTTACACTCAGAATATGCCATTTTATCTTCAAGATGAGATGGTTCCAAAAATGAATGAGTAAATGAATTTTAACAAACTAAGAAAAATAGGAGAATTGAAGAGTAGTTTTTATAACTGTTAATAAATATTTAATACAATACAAGTAAACCCTTAGAAAGCTCTTAGAATTAGATATAAGCCTGTTCTTATTGTGCTATATGCAGTTTTCTCCAAATATCCAACAATGGATCATGACCATTTATCACACATTATTACATTCCCTCTGAAAAAGTTAAATCTCTAACATTAGAATAATGTTAAAGTATTGTTATTTCAACTTCAATTTGTAAATACCATGAACACGAATATTATGACAATATTTCATAATGTTTGATTGTCTTTTTTCCCCCTGGTATTTTCTGTGGCAGAATGATTATACAACATTATTCACCTTAAATAGAAGAAAACCCCAGAAATTTGGTGCACAAATTTCTATTTATTTTGTGAAATCAACACATGGGCATATACAGTATTTATTTGATTGAATTTCCCTTTGTAAATGTCACCTATAGCAGATGCTTTTGGAAGGCATCGGTAAGCTTCTGCCAGTATTCTAGTTTGATATTTAACCACATTCTTTTGGTAGAATTGTTAAGGTTCAGTTGAAATGGTTAGTTTCCTGACAGAGACCTGACTTGGACAGTTCATAAATTATCCATAGAGTTGAGGCTTCAAAAGCTGAAAGCTACTCAACTAGCTTTAAGGTGTGTTTGGGGTCACTGTTTTGTTTAAAGAAGATGTCTAAGTTTTAGATGTGGTGATTTGATGTTATGCTGAAAAATTCTAAAGTGGCCTAATTCATTTTTCCATCCACTTTGTGTAATATACCAGTTTCACTAGTAAAACAGCTTCAAAGCATGATGCTACCACCACCATGCATAGAGTGTTCTTTGGGTTGAATGCCTCACCATTATGCCCCAATCATACATCTAGTACAATAACCAATGTCTTAAATTACAGGAAGAATCCTCAGCAAGAGAGGCAGAAGGCAATGTCTGGATTGTCACCTGCTATATTTTTCTTGTTGTTTCGTGTTCAGTGTAAATGTTCAGTGTTCTGTATTTTTTGTAATGTCCCTCTGTATGCCTATCTTTCTGTCCCTTCACAAGCCCAGCTTGTAGTGGAGGCAGACACATTCGGCAGCCAGGTGCGAATCAGGGGGAAGGAGACCAACTACTACCTGTGTATGAACCGCAGGGGCAAACTTGTAGGCAAGGTGACACATCTCTATATAAGCTAAAGTTGCTTTATCTTATTCTCTGTGTAGACAATCTGAGTTCATGGCAAACTGACAAGTGTTTACTCTCTCTCTCTCTCTCTCTCTCTCTCTCAATGTCTTCTCTCTGTATGGATGTTTTTCTGGACTTTCCCAGAAGGCCAGTAATCGCAGTGAAGACTGTGTCTTTATTGAAATGGTGCTTGAGAACAACTACACAGCATTAATGTCAGCACGTTACAAAGACTGGTACGTGGGCTTCACCAAGAGGGGGCGCCCTCGTCGTGGCCCTCAGACTCTTTTAAACCAGCAAGACGTTCATTTCATGAAGCGCCTTCCTCCAGGGGAACAGCCAGACCACACACCATTTCGTTTCACCACTGTCAGCAAGAGGAGCAAAAGAATCCGTGCTGCACGACCACGCTAACTTATGCTTCACTAAAGCTTAAAACCCACTGTTCCTCTAAGGGACATTGCTAACATTTAAATCAGGGCTTCACAACAAAAGACAGCCCTAGGCTACATCCCAGTAAATGGGACCATGATAACATTTAAATCAGGACCTGCTAAGAAAAAAGAGACTAATGGGACAATGTCAATGCTAATAGGACCTGATGTGGATGAAAAGTCCAACCCCAGTTCACTGGCTAAATGTGGACCGCTTTTCTTTTGAAGATTAAGCTAAGTTGTACTGTAACATTCTGCAAACATGTTCTAAACTGGACCAGCTATTATACCAAAAATGTGCTATTCCCCACCAGAGCCTTGACTTGGTGCTGGCATGCAAAACCAAGACCAAACATGATGTTGCGATGGGTGGTGGTCATTTTTTTTAGACTAAAGAAAAGAAGCAGAAATACTGACAACTAACAACCCTCAACACAGCATGGGGGACACCTGACTGAAGAGTCAACTAACCAAACTCTCATAAAGACAGCACACAACAAAGGCTTCACTCAGGATTCCCAGAGCAAGATTCACACAAATGTGACTGTAAGAGAAGACTGAATCTTCTGGAATCATCTAGAGGGGTGTAAGATTTAAATTGAGAAATTATTTTAAAAAAATAATAATAATAATAAAAAAAAGACTCAGGAGTGAAATATAGGAGAGACAACATTTGAAATCTCTCCTTCTTCCCCTGCCTGCAAGATAGTATGAACTTAAGACTGTGCGCATGTTTGTATGCAATTATATGTGTGTGGGTGTGGGTGTGGGTGTGTGTGTGCGCGAGTGTTTATCTGAAAAAAGTTCAGGTTGCACCAAAGACCACATTGGATGCTCCCACTAGTGACGTTGCGGAGTACATCTGCGTAGGTAACCTTAAGGAAAAAAAGTGCTTGCCTTTGTCTGGAAGAACCTACTAAAACTGGAATGTAATAATAATAATAATAATAATAATAAGGCCAAGAACGTCCTTAGAAAGCTGCACCAAAATGAATTAATGACCAAAGAGAACTGGAGCCTAGTGATCAAAATGACAATACCCTACACCCTAAAACTTTTAAATCCAGCAGCCTATCAGAGTGCAGGATTTAGCATTGGGACAGAAAAGGGCCTGAGACTTTCCTCTATATCCCTTTTGCTTTTGAAATGACACAAGGAGCAATGTTCCTGTTTGGATTCCAACTGGAATGCTGCTAATGGACAAGTCAGACAAAGTACCAAAGTCATATATGTTATTGTTAAAAGAAAGAAAAACAAGCATTACAATAAATAAAACTATATATTTGTAAATAGTGAAAGCTAAATAAGTGATATTACAATGACTGCTACTATATTTGTTGTTACTATAAAGTTTATTTCACTTATTTATTTCATCTGTGTGTACGGCAATCTTTCTTAAGCCAGTAAACTCTATGGAAAGTGTCTGTGTTTTAAACCATGTCTACAGTGTCCGTCTGTCTGCCTGTTTGTCTGTCCTCATTATTAACTATGCCATGATTTTCAAAAGGCATAATTAGTCACGGTTATTTACAACAGAAATGATTATCAAAATGATCAATATCATGATAATCAGAGAGCAACATCATGTTGCTGCAGGTAGTGTTACGGCTCTCTCCATGTTCTCTGGTTTCCTCTCACATCATGACACTAACTTGCCACTAGGTATAAATATGTATGTGCACCATGCACTGCAATGGACCGGTGGCTGACACATCTAGGGTGTGACCAATGAAATAACAAGAAAATAAAACATTTAATCTATTATTTAAAAAAAAAGAATCAAGAGCCTCCTGCAATCTCCATAAAGTATAAAATAATGATTTATCCTCTAAAGCTACAAGCAGCCATGACAGATGAGATGTAGGATTATTCCAGCAAATACGCACACACACAAAGATCCCTGTTGCAGCTGGTGGTAAACCTAGGCCTGCTATCTGTGAATCATTAAGTGATTCTTACGCACACTCTACCATCACTTCCAACCTGTAATCCCCACAATTCCACCCAGCTGACTCAGCGGGAAAGTGGAAGGTTCTGAGAAGGAGGGTGAAAGAGGGAAGAAGGGAAACAGAAAAGGGAGAAGAGAGATAGAAAACGGCCTCTGGAAGCAGCATGGTGGAAAGATTCCACGGCCAAACCCAGAGGAAGGTGTATGGTAAGGCTGCAGCAGGAAGGAATGTTAAAAATTTGCGTGAGAACCGAGTAGTGACCCGAGACCTGCAGGAATTATGGGAAAAAAAACATATCCCAAAAACCCACAGGAAACACACACCCTACATCATACACCAGAAGAAGCATACTCGAATCATATAGTGATCACAGTCCCACATATGTGTGTGAATACAAAAACCTGTGTCAGCGGATTAGAGAATTCACAGACATTAGGAGGATACCACATTACACTTAAAGGATCGAGCCATCTCCCACAAACATACAGTACGCACAATACATTAAAATGTGAAACAACACCAAGTGGACACATCTGCAAGCGCTACTGCTGTCCATGTACATGCGCCTGATATGACTGCTTCCGTAAATCCACATAGTGTGCCGTCTAAATGCAAAACATCACTAAGCACAGAGAACCACAAACGCATGACCTCACACACAATAGTGGTAAACCACAACTGCACAAGAACCCAGCAGCCAGACCCATAATATAAAATGAGTGATTAAATATGCACACAAAATGCCCTCATGCTTGTGCACACCACAAGTGACATGCTTTACACACACACACACACACACACACACACAGATGCACACACACTAACAATACATCATGACCTAATCGTAATGTTTTAACCAACTAATAGCTCTTTTAAACTTTGGCAATTGGTTTCAGGGGGTTGGCAAAGAACACTAGAAAAAGATAAACACACAAAACAAGGACACATTTAACATGGATTAGTAACAACTAAATAAATCTGTGTGTAAATTAGAAACAGTGTTGTCTCTGGATTGCCTTTGCTGAACACATTTTTTGCATTTTCCCTCGCTTTATTAAAGGAGCAGTCTTGAACCTAATGTCTACATACTGGTTCTATGCTTTACGTATCATTACAGGCAAACATTGCCCCGTCCTTACATTGTATGAAACAAAACTCAGCGAGAAAATCAAAAGAATGGAATCATATGAAAATCCATATGCATTTTTTTGACAATATTTAGTAAAAATGTATATAGTTTTTTTTTTGTAGATTCCTGTCAAATTCATGAATGCCTCCACAATTATGACAATGATCCCCCCTCACAAAAAAATCTGTGAAAGCCAAACTTTATAGAATGCTATCAATGACACAATGATGAATAAACTGAAAAGATACCTTAGATATTTTTACAGTAATACAGTGTACAACGGTATTACTTTTGTTCAAATTGAACAGATTGTGGGAGAACAGTGGTGTAGTGGTTAGGGTCGAGGGTTTGAGTCTGTGTGCTTGGACTTGGAATGTTCTCCCCATGCTTTCCCCAAATGTTCTGGTTTCTCCTGCTATCCAAAGACATGCAGATTAGGCAAATCGTCAGTTCCTGCATTGAACTGGCACCCCTTCCAGAGTGCATCGTGCCTTGTGCCCAGAGTCCCCTGGCATAGGCCCCATGCTTCCTGTGACCCTGTTCAGGATAGGCAGTATATATA
>JAQQZT010000012.1:10984223-11000780 GCA_030068275.1 Clarias platycephalus
ATAATAATAATAATAATAATAATAATAATAATAATAATAATTATTATTATTATTATTATTATTATTATTATTATTATCTAATTATTACCTAATTATTAAAATAAATATGCCTAAATATTTAATAAATTTAGTACTACTTGACTTCGGTGTGCTTTCATCTATGCAACAAGACACGTGGTGGCGCGATAACGTAGTTAATATTGGGCGTTCAAGCCGCCGTATCACCACAATGAGAGGAGATAACAAAGCGAGGAGAGCGGTGAACGTCCACCTTCATCCAGTTGTTGTTGTCATTTAAGCCTTTTTTCACATTTTTAAAGCCCTTTTTCACATTTTTACAACATGTGGCGTGAATATTTAAGGACAAGGTGGACATACAGACATTTTGTCCTCTATTTTGTGTGTCTGCTGCTTCTTTCCGACTTTGCCTCAACCCACATACGTTATTCTCTCCAAGAAGAATCAAAGATTGGGACTCTTTTAGGAAATATAGCTAAAGATATGGGCATGGACTCGTCCGCGCTGACGGGGAGGAATCTGCGAATCGTGACTGGGACAAAACAGGATATTTTTCAGGTAAACCAAAAAGAAGGCTCATTGTTCGTTAATCGTAGGATCGACAGAGAGGAGCTGTGCGCTACGAGTAACCAGTGTTTCATCAATATTAAAACTGTGATTGAGAATCCTCTCGAAATGCATCAAATAACAGTTGAAATTGTAGATGTAAATGATAACGCACCTACATTTACAGATAATGTTTACAATTTAGAGACACTTGAAACTGCAGTGACTGGAACACGGTATCAGTTGGAAGGTGCGCACGACCCAGATATTGGTTCCAATGCCCTGCAATCTTATAAACTAACGCAGAACCAATTTTTCCGTTTAGAAACAGATGATTTTGGAGATGGAGGAAAAGTCCCCGTCCTCGTTCTGCAAAGAATTCTGGACAGGGAAAATAGCGCAAGGCATGCTTTAATATTAACTGCAGTAGATGGAGGAAAGCCACAAAAAACAGGCACTCTAACAATTAATGTCGTTGTGTCAGACGTCAATGATAATGCGCCTAATTGTGGCAAACAAAAATATAATGTAACAGTGAAAGAAGACGCTCCAGATGGCACGTTTTTGTTACAGATTAACGCGACGGATCTAGATGAAGGTGAAAACGGCGAAATTGAATACGTATTGCGAAGTAAGTTTAGAAATGGCGCGTCCGACCTTTTTTATTTAGACAGCAAAACTGGAGAATTACGAATTAATGGTGGGCTTAATTTTGAGGAAAAACAAGTCTACGAGCTTAAAGTTCTTGCCGCCGATAAAGGAGTCGTGTCGTTGTCCACCCAATGTAACGTGCTGGTGAAAGTGGAAGATGTGAACGATAACCGACCGGAAATAGACGTCACCTCCTTATCTGACCGAATTTCCGAGGACGCGCGTCCCGGTACCGTAGTTGCTTTGATGGGAGTGACAGACTTGGATTCAGGTGTTAATGGACAAGTAGTCTGCTCTTTGCCAGAGAACATACCTTTTGAACTTAAGCAGTCATCAGATTCAAATTTTTATTCATTGGTTACTAAAGGAAACTTGGATAAAGAGCTAAAGTCGTTTTATGATATTGCTATAACAGCTAATGATCTGGGAACTCCTTCTCAATCATCAACAAAGATAATTCATGTAAAAGTGATGGACGTCAATGATAACAGCCCTGTGTTCATCCAAAGCCCGTACACTTTCTATGTACCCGAAAACAATAAACCGGGTGTGTCTGTTTTCTCGGTGAGCGCAGCTGATGTAGATGAGGGTGAAAACTCAAGAGTTTCATACTCAATAGATCATGCGAACTCAGACCAAAGTGTGACATCATTCGTGAATATTAATGATGAAAGTGGGGCAGTTTTTGCGCTTAAAAGCTTTGACTTTGAATTACAGAAAACATTCCAGTTCCACGTGCTCGCTACAGATTTGGGAACTCCACCACTAAGCAGCATCGTTACAGTGAACGTGTTCATTCTGGATCAGAACGACAACGTTCCAGTGATCTTATATCCAATCAGCGCTAACGGATCTGCTGAAGGTGTAGAGGAGATTTCCCGAAATGTTAATCCAGGACATTTGGTGACTAAAGTGAGAGCATATGACGCGGACATAGGATACAACGGCTGGTTATTATTTTCACTGCAGGAAGTGAGTGATCACACTCTTTTTGCTTTGGACCGCTATACAGGACAAATAAGGACTCTTCGCTCATTCACAGAAACAGATGAGCCTGAACACAAACTGGTTATACTGGTCAAAGACAATGGCAACATTTCACTTTCCGCCACAGCGACTGTAATTATTAAACTTGTTGAACCCAAAGAGGTTTTTTCAGCTACTGATGTTAAAAGTGTGGAAAACAGTGTACAAGAAAATAACGTAGCATTTTATTTGGTCATTACCTTGGGATCAGTTTCTTTTCTTTTCATTATCAGCATCATTGTACTGATTGTAATGCAGTGCTCCCACTCTACAGACCATTCATCCAAGTATTTACAGGATTCAAATTATGACGGGACACTGTGTCACAGCATCCAGTACAGATCCGGAGATAAACGCTACATGTTAGTTGGACCCAGAACGAGTATCGGTTCTACTATCATTCCAGGAAGTAAAGGAAATACTCTAGTTGTTCAGGATAGGAGGAGGAGACCGTCTGGAGAGGTAAGAGCTGACTAAACTAACTGAACTGTGTTACGGTTATTTACTTTTGCCTATTACATGTTATCACTTTTTGAAATATTTTTGGTATAATTTTATCAGTAATTACATTTTAAGGGTTCAACCGCGCTGACTTTGGCCAACTGTGGTGCTCTCCAAAGTGCTGAATTTATTTGACAAAGTGTTTCCCATATTATATGAAATATGGTACTTCATATAATCATCATATAATTCTGCTTGATTCATTAATTACATCTGGGATTATTATTATTATTATTATTATTATTATTATTATTATTATTATTATTATTATTAGCAACAGCAGTCTGTTTTTTTCCATATTGCTCTTATGACCTTTAAAACACGTTTTAAACTTTGTTAAATAAGTACTATTTTCTTTCTTTTTGGTTGATTCACATGTGCTCCCGGTGGCCTGCAATGGTAGGTTAATGTTGTTTCTTATTTTCTTTTAATAGTAGCCATCTACTCCAGTAGAAGCACCTATTAAGTTCAATTAATAAATTAATATTTCCTGAAAATGACTGCAAGAAGAAAATTAAGTTTAAGTTTAACCACCAAACCCATCTCGAAAACGGTTTTTTTTTTCTTTTAGAGCCAGAGCGCAAATAACGTAAAAATTACGTGCGTGATTTTGCGCCACATGGCGTCAGTACGCCATCGTATTAACCCCCCCTTTTTTTTTTTTTTTTTGCTGCTTTCCAAACTGGAAAGAGTATTTGACGGGTACGGAACCGTGCGGATTTTTTTGGTTTGATTGCTTTATCCTGTTCATGTTACGTTCGATATTCTTATTATTACCTTTAAGCTACGCGATTCATGAAAATTATTGACTGTTTGTTCTTGATTAATTCAAATATTTTTTCTCCGCGATGGACGACAGTGGACAAAGGCGAAAATGGGAGTCCTGTTGGATTGCTCTGTTTTTCGCTTTGCAATTGTGCTTCGTGAAACGGGTTTTTGGTCAAATAAGGTACGCTATTCCGGAGGAGGTGAAAGAAGGAACTGTTGTAGGAAACCTGGCTAGGGATTTGGGTCTTGATGTCGGTAGTTTGTTGGACAGACGATTGCGTATTGTTTCTGGATCTAAGGACGCGCTTTTCAAGGTAAACCAAAACAATGGCGTATTATACGTGCAAAAGAAAATCGACAGAGAAGAAATATGTGACAGTGGTGATGTTTGTTTGATTAACATAAAAATTGCTCTTGAGAACCCTCTTCAAATCCATTCTATTGGAATTGAAATAGTTGACATAAACGACCACTCTCCCAGGTTTGCAGATAAACACTTACATTTAAATATAGCAGAAAATAAAGCTCCTGGTGCGCCACTTGATTTGCAACCAGCGCGTGATCCAGATATTGGCACTAATTCGATTCGCACTTATAAGTTAAGTCAAAATGAACATTTTAGTTTGGAAATAAGAGACAGTGATGAGGAAAGAATTCCGTCGCTTGTATTACGGAAATATTTAGATCGAGAAAGTAAGCTTGAACATGAATTACTTTTAACGGCATTAGATGGTGGAAATCCACCAAAATCGGGGAATCTTAACATAACTATTACTGTCCTTGATATAAATGACAATCAGCCTGTGTGCAGCCAAGACGTGTACTCGTTATCTTTGCATGAAAATGTCTCTGTTGGAAAGATTGTAATGAGGGTGAATGCGACTGACCCGGATGAAAGCAGCAATGGAGAAATAGAGTATTCTTGGGGTAGGAATACGCAAAGTAAAATCAAAGATATTTTTCAAATAGACAGCATTACTGGAGAAATTCAAGTAAAAAGTGAGATCGATTTTGAGAACATTCAGACATATAGATTACACATACAAGCCTCCGATAAAGGACAGCCTCCGCTCTCTGTCGACTGCAGGGTTGTAATCAAAATTATAGACGTGAACGACAATAAACCAGAAATAGAAGTAACCTCAATTCTAAACACCGTTCCAGAGGACTCAAAACCAGGAACTGTAATTTCTTTGATTAGTGTTACTGACAAAGACTCTGGAATTAACGGCAAAGTCGTTTGTAGCATCTCAGGTGGTTTGCCATTTGAGCTAAAGCCATCTGTTGAGGACAACGTCTACTCATTAATTACAAGTAAAAACTTAGACAGAGAGCTTACGTCTCACTATGATATTGTATTAATGGCTAAAGACATGGGCGAATCTGCTTTGTCCTCTTTTAAATCTCTGAATGTGCAGGTGACAGACATAAATGATAACTTTCCTCAATTTCCTCAAGACCCACTTGAGCTTTACATAAGAGAAAACAATGTACCAGGTACTTCCATATCCTCGGTGAGCGCAACTGACAAAGACCTGAACGAAAATGGAGAAATCACATATCAAATCATGAAAGGTGAAGCGAGGACTAATCACTTCTGGTCAGTTTTAAATATAAATGCAGAGACAGGTGTTATACTTGCACTTAAGAGCTTTGACTTCGAAACGACAAAAACGTTCCAGTTCCACGTGCTCGCTACAGATTCTGGAACTCCGTCACTAAGCAGCAACGTTACAGTGAACGTGTTCATTCTGGATCAGAATGACAACGTCCCAGTAATCTTATATTCAATCAGCTCTAACGGTTCTGCTGAAGGCATAGAGGAGATTCCCAGAAATGTGAATCCAGGACATTTGGTAACTAAAGTAAGAGCCTATGACGCGGACATAGGTTACAACGGCTGGTTATTATTTTCTTTGCAGGAAGTGAGTGATCACAGTCTTTTTGCTTTGGACCGCTACACAGGACAAATAAGGACTCTTCGCTCATTCACAGAAACAGATGAGTCTGAACATAAACTAATCATACTGGTTAAAGACAATGGAAACGTTTCACTTTCAGCAACAGCGATTGTAATTATTAAACTTGTTGAACCCAAAGAAGTCTTTGCTGCGTCCGATGTTAAAAACGTAGTAGAAGAAGAGGACAAAAATAACAGTATATTTTATTTGGTCATTACATTGGGATCTGTTTCATTTCTTTTTGTTATAAGCATCATTGTGCTAATTGTAATGCAGTGCAAAACTACAGACTATTCGCCCAAGTATTTACAAGATGCAAATTATGACGGGACACTGTGTCATAGCATCCAGTACAGATCCGGAGATAAACGCTACATGTTAGTTGGACCCAGAACGAGTACCGGTTCTACTATAATTCCAGGAAGTAATGGAAATACTCTAGTGATACAAGGTCAGAGGAGGAGAACTTCTGGTGAGGTAAGGGGCATTTCCTTTCATAACGGCTATATTTTTACCCCACAGTACAATACTAGATAGAAATATTGTTTATTGGTGAAATTAAACGTATATGCGTTCTTCAAGAAAGCGATTACCATTTTCGAGGTTTTCACAGTGTGACACTTATGCTTTGCTGTTTTATCTCTCTGTCTTTTAGATAACATAATTCATTTTTGAGAGTTTGAGGAATTTTGCTTAGTTTTTTACAATTAACAGTTTAGACACCTACTCATTAAGGGCATTTCCTTTATTTAATTTCTTTATTTTTAAAATACTATTCTAGAATAATACCAAAGCTATCCAAACCATACGAAATAACAGCCAAAACTTGTTAAAGCGTAGCAAGCAGTTGTCGATGTTTACTCCATTCGAGATAATATATAGAAAAACTGTCTTCATAGGACAGGACTCAAGGTGTCAGTACAACACCACGATCCATTGCAAAGGCCAGACCCTGCCCATCCACTGTGTTCTCGTGCATTGCCGTAGGACGACTGCCGTGAGCACGATGATAAACTGATCTCAATACCAAACACTACCTTAACGGGACGTGGAAAATTAATTATTTTTTATTTTAGTTCGAAAAATGTGGTCATGGCTTGACTGCATCGTTGGCTATTTGTTTGTTCTTTAAAGGTGATTGATCGTGATGGATAACAACAGGCAAAGGCGCAGACGGGATTGTTCGTGGATTGTTCTTCGAATTTCATTGCTAATCTGCCTTGGAAACAAGATTACGGCCCAGATAAGGTACTCAATTCCGGAAGAATTGAAGGAAGGATCTGTTGTAGGAAATATCGCGAAGGATTTAGATCTTGAGATTAATACGTTAGGGGACAGACGGCTTCGTATTGTGTCTGGTTCCGATAGCGATCTTTTCCACTTAAACAAGAACAATGGCGTTTTGTACACCCATAAGAAAATCGATAGAGAGGAAGCATGTCACGGAAACAGTCATTGCGTTATAGATTTAAAAATAGTGGTTGAAAACCCACTTGAGATTCATTACATAGGGGTGGAAATTACAGATGTAAATGACCACTCACCGATGTTTATAGAAAAGGAGAAATGTCTGGAAATAGCTGAATCAACTGCTCAAAATACTCGTTTTCAGTTACAAGCTGCTCGTGACCCTGACACTGGAGAGAACTCTGTTCGCTTATACAAACTAAGTAAAAACGAGCACTTTGATGTGGAAATAAGAGACTGGGGAGAAGACAAGCTTCCCTTTCTGGTATTACAGAAGCCACTCGATCGCGAGCGCAAAGCTGAACATAAATTAATCTTAACTGCTTTCGATGGGGGAAGCCCACAAAGGTCAGGTGCACTCAACATAACAGTTATTGTTCTTGACGTGAATGACAATCGTCCTATATTTAGTCAAGACGTATATACGACAACACTAAAAGAAAACACACCGATGGGAACTTTGGTGTTGAAATTACATGCAAATGATAATGATGACGGTATAAATGGGGAAGTGACTTTTAGTTTTGGGGCCGGCAAAAAACAAAACGCGTTTGATAATTTTGTTTTAGATCAAGTAACGGGTGACATTCGAGTAAAGGGCGAAATAGATTTTGAAAAGACTAACATTTACAAACTAGATATTCAAGCCTCAGACGGCGGGCAGCCGCCTTTGACCACAGATTGTAGAGTAATCATAAAGATTCTAGATGTAAATGACAATCGGCCATACATAGAGGTAACGTCATTATCGAATATAGTTCCTGAGGATACCAGACCTGGAACTGTAATATCGCTAATTAGTTTTAGTGATAGAGACACTGGTACCAATGGAGACGTCAAATGTGCTATATTAGAAATTGTACCATTTGAATTAAAGCCATCCATTCAAGAGAACATGTACTCATTAGTGATAAAAGAACAACTGGACCGAGAGCTAGTTTCGTATTATGACATAACAATTACAGCCACAGACCTAGGGCAACCTCCTTTAATCACAACTAGAACACTAAGCGTGCAAATTTCAGATGTGAATGACAACAATCCAGTATTCATCCAAAGGCCCATTGAACTGTATATATTTGAAAATAATTTTTCGGGCTCATCTATATTCTCCATCAGTGCATCTGATAATGATGTAAATGAAAATGCTTTAATATCCTATAGTATTCTCAGAGGGGGCGATGTATACAATGACATTGCATCGTTCCTTACAATTCATTCTGAAACAGGAGTTATTCATGCGCTAAAATCGTTTGACTTTGAAACAACCAAGACTTTCCAGTTCCACGTGCTCGCTACAGATTCTGGATCTCCGCCACTAAGCAGTAACGTTACAGTGAATGTGTTCATTCTCGATCAGAACGACAACGCTCCAGTGATCGTATATCCAATCAGTGCTAACGGTTCTGCGGAAGGTGTGGAGGAAGTTCCCCGAAATGTAAATCCAGGACATTTGGTGACTAAATTAAGAGCCTATGACGCGGACATAGGATACAACGGCTGGTTATTATTTTCTTTGCAGGAAGTGAGTGATCACAGTCTTTTTGCTTTGGACCGCTATACGGGACAGATCAGAACTCTTCGGTCAATCACAGAAACAGATGAGGCTGAACACAAACTGGTCATACTGGTCAAAGACAATGGAAACGTTTCACTTTCAGCAACAGCCACTGTGATCATTAAACTTGTTGAACCCAAAGAAGCCTTCGCTGCGTCCGATGTTAAACACGCAGTGAAAGAAGATGGAGAAAAGAATGTGGCATTTTATTTGATTATTACCCTGGGATTGGTTTCTTTTCTTTTCCTTATTAGCATCATTGTGTTGATTGTAATGCAGTGCTCCAAATCTATAGACTATTCCTCCAAGTATTTACAAGATACAAATTACGACGGAACACTGTGTCACAGCATTCAGTACAGATCTGGAGATAGGCGCTACATGTTAGTTGGACCCAGAACGAGTATCGGTTCGACTATAGTTCCCGGGAGTAATGCAAATACACTAGTGATACAAGATCGCAGGAGAATTTCTGGTGAGGTAAGACCAAAATCTAATGTATAATACATTTGCAGGCGAATTTGATAATTTTAATGTCCATCCATCCATCCATCCATCCATCCATCCATCCATCCATCCATCCATCCATCCATCCATCCATACTGTATTTTAATGTATATTATCTGCTAGTGGATAGAAAGCTCTCCATGGTCCTGAAATTTAACGACTCAGCTATTCGTGGTACAAACCATTTGTACACATACCAAGAGTATAAGGGCATTGGATTTTTTTGTTCACAAACTCTATGAATCAGTGAGAAAAAAAGGGGGGGGGGAAAGTAGAATGACCATTTAATTCATTCATTTAAGTCTAAGAATAAATAGTAGAAGGATTTATCCAACTCTTGTACGTCTATTGCAAATTTGATGTCACAGTTTTTATATTGTTATCTTTGTTCTTTGATAATAAATAAGATGAATTATAGTACCTCAATCTTATACCAGATATACACTATGTATTACACTGATTATACAACAGGTCTCTATATGACAGAGATAAAAACTAAAACAGATATATGGACACTGATTATACCAGCAGATATCTATATTATCTAGGCCTATATTTGTTATGGACAAGTAATTTTTTTTTATTTAATAAAATCTAGGATGGATGTTTATTAAACAGCTTTGTCACGATTCGATGTAAACACTATCATTATTATGAATGCTTGTTATTTATGTATATGTGTAAAGGTTTTGCTTTTGCTTGCGGACCTGCTTATTTGATAGCTAAAATGACACTTGTGTTGTTTCTTCAGGGAATTTGTTTATTTTTCTGTTATAATATATTATTTATACATTTTCGAATAAGGGTAAAAAGGAACATTGCGCTCTTAGCTCAAGTAGACCTCAAGGTGTCAGTAATGCCTAAGTAAATTTATTGGAGTAGGCTTTGCTGGATTGCGTTGGGTCAGGCAGCAGCAGATCCACGTAAACCTGCTGAACGGAGCATGGCGATTATGTAGGTTACGACAGTTTTATAAAATGAAGACCTGACAAATGCCAATATTCAATGTTTGAGAATAGACCTTTTACTAGAATTAAAGGAAACTACGTTTATTGGATTATTTGTAATGAAACATCATCTTTAGCGATGGACGGCGGAAGACAAAGGCAGACATGGCAGACATACTGGATGTCGCTGTACTTTTCTTTGACGATGGGCTTTACAGAAGGAGTATTTGCTCAGATACGGTACTCTGTTCCAGAGGAAGTAAAAACAGGATCGGTTGTGGGAAATATTGCCAGGGATTTGGGTTTTGATGTAAGTAATTTGTTAGAAAGACGACCCCGTTTGGTTTCTGGCTCTAATGACGCCCTTTTCGAATTAAATCCGAATAATGGGATTTTAATAATTCATGAGAAGATAGACAGAGAGAAGATATGTGATGACTCCAGTGCATGTTCGATTAATCTAAAACTTATTGTGGAGAATCCCCTTGAAATTCATTATGTGGAAGTTGAAGTTATAGACGTAAATGATCATTCACCCAGTTTTACTGATAACGAACAGGTTCTAGAAATATCCGAATCCACTATGCCCGGTGAGGAATTTCAGTTACAGCCTGCACGCGACCCCGATTCTGGTGTTAATACTATACGCTTGTATAAATTAAGTCAAAATGAATATTTTGATGTTGTAGTTCGAGAAAACGGAGAAGGGCAAATACCAGTTTTGAAACTACACACGTCGTTGGACAGGGAGCAACAAAAAATACATAATTTGATGCTGACAGCCACTGACGGCGGAACCCCAATAAGATCTGGTATCATAAATATTTCAGTGATCGTTTTAGATGAAAATGATAACAGGCCAAAATTTAGCCAGGAACTTTATTCTGTTACAATAGAAGAAAATGCTCAAGTTGGAACTCTTGTTTTCAGAGTCAATGCTACTGATTTGGACGACGGTTCAAATGGAATTATAACATTTTCTTTCGTTAAAAACCTCGACAAAAAGATTTACAGTACTTTCGAATTAGACAAAAATACAGGTGACATTACCGTAAAAGGCGACATAGACTTCGAGACTACAGATACTTTTAGGGCTATAATTACGGCGTCAGATAAAGGACAACCACCTAAAACAAGCAACTGCAAAGTGGTAATTAATGTAGCTGATATAAATGACAACAAACCTGAGATTGATATTACGACTCTTTCTGATGTGGTCCCTGAAAATTCAAAAATCGGAACCGTAATTTCTATTATTAGTGTAACCGACAAAGACTCCGGGATCAATGGAAAGGTAATTTGTAGCGCACTAAACAGCACATCTTTTGAGCTGAAGTCGTCATTTAAAGAAAATATGTATTCCTTAGTGATCAGTGCACGACTAGACCGAGAGCGTAGGTCACATTACGAGATAACAATAACAGCTTCAGATGTGGGACAGCCGCCCCTATCTTCAATTAAAACATTACTCGTCCAAATATCAGATGTAAACGACAACAGTCCAGAATTTTCCCAGAACCCTCTTGAGTTTTATCTACTTGAGAACAACTACCCTGGTGCGTCCATATTTTCTGTTAGCGCTTCAGACAAAGACTTGAATGAAAATGCCGCGATCTCTTATCAACTTCTTAACAGAAGAGAACAAAATATTGCTTCTTTCCTTAATATCAATTCTGAAACAGGCGTAATTTATGCGCTGAAGAGTTTCGATTATGAGGAAGTCAAAACCTTCAAGTTCCACGTGCTCGCTACAGATTCTGGAACTCCGTCACTAAGTAGCAATGTCACAGTAAACGTGTTCATTCTGGATCAGAATGACAACGCTCCAGCGATCTTATATCCAATCAACTCTAACGGTTCTGCTGAAGGTGTGGAGGAGGTTCCCCGTAATGTAAATCCAGGACATTTGGTGACTAAAGTGAGGGCCTATGACGCGGACATAGGATACAACGGCTGGTTATTATTTTCACTGCAGGAAGTGAGTGATCACACTCTTTTTGGATTAGACCGCTATACAGGACAGATCAGGACCCTTCGCTCATTCACAGAAACAGATGAAGCTGAACACAAACTGGTCATACTGGTCAAAGACAATGGAAATGTTTCACTTTCGGCAACATCCACTGTAATTATTAAACTTGCTGAGCCCAAAGAAGCTTTTGCAGCTTCCGATGTCAAAAAAGCAGTATATAATGAAGAAGAAAATAGCGTTACATTTTATTTGATCGTTACCTTGGGATCAGTTTCCTTCCTTTTCATCATCAGTATCATAGTGCTGATTGTAATGCAGTGCTCCAAATCAACAGACTATTCCTCCAAGTATATACAGGATATAAATTATGACGGGACTCTGTGTCACAGCATTCAGTACAGATCTGGAGATAAACGGTACATGTTAGTTGGACCCCGAACGAGTATCGGTTCTAATACAGTTGCAGGAAGTAGCGCGAATACTCTAGTAATACAAGATCGCAGGAGAAGAACGTCTATGGAGGTAAGCGTAATTTGATTAATACCTTTCTGGTAGCCTATATTAAAACGTGAACAGTTTGCTGTACAATGATAGGGAGAAGGCTTTCCATAGCACTGATAAAACTTTGTCTCGATATGTTCTTTTTGAGCATATTAAATAAGGAGGATGATGGTATGTTACTATCAAAAAACGACTATAAATGTATTTGTCTCCGACGTTTTGTTCAGTTGTCTTTTTGTTGACTCTGGTCTCACATTAATTCTCTGATATTGATATATTAAACGTTTAATATTAATAAAATACTATAGTACTGCTGCTACTACTACTACTAGCCTACTACTAGGCCTACTACTACTATTATTATTATTATTATTATTATTATTATTATTATTATTATTATTATTATTATTAATGTGCATCTGCTTGCTCATTATTAGTTTTTTTTTTTTTTTTTTTTTTTGTAAATTTAGATTTTATTAAAAGAAATTGGTCCAGTGACCAGATGGAGTCAGTGTTACCTAGGGACAGATAGCAGTAGTTCCCACCCACTGCTGTACGTACTTGTTTTGTTCTGCATCCAGGGAGGCGCGGGATTGTGTGACACGAGGGCTGTTTTACCCAATTTTATTTTTAGATAAATCGTGTTGTTATCACCAAGAATATATTAAAGGTCATGGATATGTATTTTAGTAACCTAAAATAAAATAATAATTTACGACCTAAACTGATTTAAGGAATCATCTGGGATGGATAAAGTCACACGATGGAAGTACTGCTGGTTTGCGCTACGTATATCTTTGCTGCTGTGCTTCGGAAAGCAGGTTTGTGCTCAGATAAGGTACTCTATTCCGGAGGAAGTAAACGATGGAACAGTTGTGGGAAATATTGCAAAGGATTTGGACCTGGATGTAAGAACGTTGGTGGACAGACGTTTACGTATCGTTTCGGGACCTAAAGACATTCCTTTTCAAGTAAACCAGAACAATGGCTTCTTGCATGTTCATAAAAAAATCGACAGAGAGGAGGTATGTGACAGCATCAGTCCCTGTGTATTTAACCTTAAAATTGCAGTAGATAACCCGTTAGAGATTCATTACGTGGTAGTAGACATTACGGATACAAATGACAACGCACCTCGATTTCCAGTTAAACAACAGAGAGTAGAGATCGCGGAGAGCACAATACCAGGGGCGCGTTTTCAACTACAAAGTGCACGCGATCCTGACATTGGCGTACATTCTGTGCGCTCTTACAGATTAAGCAAAAACGAACATTTCGATTTAGAAATAAAAGATAGAGACGACGAAAAGGTACCATTCCTGGTTTTACAGAAAGCATTAGATAGGGAGCGTAAAGCAGAGCACGAACTGACACTGACCGCAGTGGATGGTGGAAATCCATCAAGGTCTGGGACATTAACTGTCATTGTCACTGTTCTCGATAACAATGACAATCGTCCACTGTTCAGTCAAGAGGTTTACACAGTACATTTGCAGGAAAACGTTCTGATCGGTACCATTGTATTACAAGTAAACGCTACAGATCTAGACGATGGTACAAACGGTGAGATTATATACTCTTTTGGTAGTAACTTCAACAGTAAAGTTTATGATGTATTTGATTTGAATAGAGTTTCTGGTGAAATAAGCGTTAAAGGCAAAATCGATTTTGAAAGCACTGATGTGCACAGATTGGACATTTTGGCCTCCGATAAAGGCACACCTCCGATGACTGTTAATTGCAGGGTCACTGTAAAAATTTTAGATGTGAATGATAACAGTCCTGAAATAGAAATTACATCACTCTCTAATATAGTGCCTGAAGATTCCAAACTGGGAACAGTTATTTCTTTAATCAGTGTTTTAGACAAAGATTCTGGTGTAAACGGGAAAGTTATATGTTCTTTGTCATCGAACATACCATTTGAATTAAAACCGTCTGTGCAGGAAAATATGTACTCTTTAATTACAAACTCGTATTTGGACAGAGAGGAGATTTCACATTACGAAATAATTTTAACAGCCACAGACCTGGGTCAGCCTTCTTTAACTGCACAAAAGAGTTTGAGTGTCCAGGTATCAGATGTGAATGATAATCGACCAGAGTTTGCTCGAAATCCCATGGAATTATATCTAACAGAAAATAACACCCCTGGTGCTTCAATATTTTCTGTAACTGCTTCAGACAAAGATATGAATGAAAATGCAGTGATCTCATACAGCATTCTTAGAGGCGATGGTGCAAAGAACAACATGCCAACATTCCTAAGTATTAATTCTGAAACAGGGACTATTCATGCCCTAAAATGTTTTGATTATGAAGTAACCAAAATGTTCCAGTTCCACGTGGTCGCTACAGATTCTGGAACACCGTCACTAAGCAGCAACGTTACAGTGAACGCGTTCATTCTGGATCAGAACGACAACGTTCCAGTGATCTTATATCCAGTCAGTGCTAATGGATCTGCTGAAGGTGTAGAGGAGATTCCTCGTAATGTGAATCCAGGACATTTGGTAACTAAAGTGAGGGCCTATGATATGGATATAGGATACAGTGGCTGGTTATTATTTTCACTGCATGAAGTGAGTGACCACAGCCTTTTTGGTTTGGATCGCTACACAGGACAGATCAGGACTCTTCGCTCATTCTCAGAAACAGATGAGCCTGAACACAAACTGGTCATACTGGTCAAGGACAATGGTAACGTTTCACTTTCAGCAACAGCCACTGTGATAATTAAACTTGTTGAACCCAAAGAGGCTTTTGCTGCGTCCGATGTTAAAAATTCAGCAAACCACGACGAGTCGAATGACGTGACATTTTATTTAATTATTACCTTGGGATCGGTTTCGTTTCTTTTCCTTATCAGTATCATTGTGCTGGTTGTAATGCAGTGCTCAAAATCTACAGACATTTCATCCAAGTATTTACAAGATACAAATTACGACGGGACTCTGTGTCACAGCATCCAGTACAGATCCGGAGATAAACGCTACATGTTAGTTGGACCCCGAATGAGTATCGGTTCTACTATAGTTCCAGGAAGTAACAGGAATACTTTAGTGGTACCAGATCGCAGGAGAAGAACTTCTGTTGAGGTAAGAGTCAAGCCAGTCTTCTTTACTGTTTAAAAATAGAATCCTCTCATACTGTACCCGTATGGAGAATTATATAGGGCATTTTTTATATAATGCCTCAAATATCACAATGTTTAAAACAGTTTATTTTAAAATGTTTAATGAATACCATAATGAATAATATAAGCATCTGCCACGGCCAGGGACACGGGAGAAATTTTTGAGACTGGGGCTGGGGAAGGGGGGTGGGGTTGATTGGCTAAAACATATTTTAAGCTTATTCAACAATGCTTGTGGCACTTCATCAGAAGTGGACTTGTAGTTTAACATACCTAAGGAGTGAGGAATGATGCCACGTTGACATTTTATTAAGCAACAGGCCTACATGATCAATGATTGTCTCATCAAATCATTCTAATCAAACTCTGATCAAACTCTTTCTTCATTGTCTGGTATGGGATTGTCAATCAACCAACTACAAAACAGCATTCTACAATATGATTTAATTATACATTGACAGATTCCTAGTGCACTGTAATGTTATGTGAGAAAATATTGATGGATTTGTTGCTTAATTCTAACTCCTCCAGTTGATCCACACAGGGATCTGAATTGAGACCTGTCTCATTGTCATCGGATATTGTCTGAAAGTACTACTGTAGATCACAAGGAAATGTAGTCTTTTACAGGGGCCATGCTAGCAACAAAAAATATGTACTTATGAATAATAAATCATCCACAGCAGGAAGTCCTGCTCTTCTTTTGCATTTATCACAAAACTATCTTCTTTATTTATTTAAGTTATTAGAAATTATTCCCTACTAAACTATAGCTATCTGAAATATGGTTGAAATGTGTTGCCTGCTGCATTGAACATATACTCTGTATATGTAAAACATGAGTAATCTTATAATAGTAGATTTGTTAAAAAAAAAAAAATAATAATAATAATATATATATATATATATATATATACACACACACTCACCTAAAGGATTATTAGGAACACCATATTAATACGGTGTTTGACCCCCTTTCGCCTTCAGAACTGCCTTAA
>JAQQZT010000012.1:11003012-11014430 GCA_030068275.1 Clarias platycephalus
GTTGACTCTTTTAGTGTTCATACAAATATTTACACATTAAGTTTACTGAAAGTAAAAACAGTTGAATGTCAGAGGACGTTTCTTTTTTTGCTGAGTGTATATACACACACTCCAAAATGTATAGCTAGCAAACAGAGTGAATGGGATAAAGCAGAAAATGTCCACATGCTGCCTGTCTGTGTGTAGGGATGGGGTGGTGTTTGGGGAAACTACAACAGTCACTTGGTGCAAGTATTTTACTTTGTGATACCTTAACTAGGGATGTGATGCTGCTCATTTTATATATGTTTTCCAAATAAACCTGGGGGATGTAAAAGCAGTGCACATTGGGCTGTGGATGTTGATTATCCTATAAAAATGACACAGATAACAAGACAGCATTTCAACTTGTTTAATCTGAAGCAGTGTAGTCAGGAAAAACTACATTTGTAGATATTTTATGGTAATAATTATGTATACAAACCAGCTTCAATTTAATTCCTAAACACCAAGCCTAAATAGTATTATTTTAAAATAAGCTATGGTGAACAAGGCATACCCACTCTAAAAAATATTTTAATTATCTCATACACAGAGCTCATGGATGAAGTATACAGTCCTAGGGTGCCAAATAACAGTATAACCATATAGATATTTTACACAATGTGAACAAATTTCAACCAAGTTTTAACAGTCCAACCAATGACCTTACATGTCAAGAATACTCGGGTATACAGAGGAGTTCATGGTTGAAGCAATGACTCTAAAGTGTCCAGGCCATGTGGCTGCAAAAACAAATCCAAATATCACCATTCCACCATGCTTTACAGTGAGTACGAGGTGTTTTTGCTGAAACGCTGTTAGATTTTTGCCAAAAATTATGTTGGGCGTTAAGGCAAAGCAACTCCACTTTGGTCTCATCAGTCTATAGAACAATAACCCAGAATTGTTGTGGTTTGTGCAGATGTAGTTTTGCAAACCTCAGTCATGCTTTCATGTTCTTTTTATACAGAAGAAGTTCCTCCTGGCCACCCTTTCATGCCTGTTCAATTTTCTTAACAATTAACATGCTTCATGATGCCTATAAGTTCTGAGATGTAGCTCTTGGGGTGAATGTTCTGGGATGTCCACCCCTGTGAAGATTTGCAAGTGTCTTGGCGATGAAACTTTTATACAAAAGCTTTTTAGATGTTTGTCTGAGGTTGTTTGGCTAATACTAAGACTTACAATAATCAGATGCTTTTAATTGTTTTTTTTTACAGGGTCGTCCTGCACCACTGTGCCCTGTTTATCAATTTAGCATCATTATGCTGTTCCTTTCCTTGACAAAACTATAAAATAACAACAGTATATATTTTTTCATATTTTTCACAAATATAGCCATACGGGGTCAGTGTTACATAAGGACCGAGAGGAGATCCGTAGTCCTGCCCTCTGCTGTCTTTTGCGCAAGTCTGCTTTTCTTCTTTATCTGAAAAGACATCAGCCTAAGTAACCCGAGGGATTTAAAAAAAAAAAATAGAACCTATCCACTCGCCTTAATATCATACATCATGGATTTTTTAAAAATTATATGTCTGACTGTTTACTGAACAGAAACATCACACTGTTGCGACCAAATACAGATTTAAAGACAGAATCAAGATGGATAACAAAGAACAAGGACGGAGATGGGTGTACTGCTGGATTGCTATAGGCTATACTTTGCTGATCTGTTTGGGGAGGCAGGTTTCCGCTCAGGTGAAGTATCTTATACCAGAGGAAGTGAAAGAGGGCTCGACTGTGGGAAATATTGCAAAGGACCTGAGTCTTGATGTCAGTTCTTTAGTGGACAGACGATTTCGTATCGTTTCTGGAACAAACGCTGCTTTATTTCAGCTAAACCAGAACAATGGTGTCCTGTCTGTTCTTGAGAAAATCGACAGAGAAGAGGTATGTGATAGCGGCGTTTCGTGCATCCTAAATTTAAAAATCGCCGTGGACAATCCGCTAGAGATTCATTATGTTATTGTAGAAGTCACTGATGTTAATGATCATAGCCCATGGTTTCACGAGAAAGAACAGCATTTTGAAATTGCTGAAAACACTTTACCTGGCGCACGATTCGAGCTCCAAAGCGCCCGTGATCCTGACATCGGCACTAATTCTATTCGCACATATGTTCTATCAAAGAATAACCATTTTGACTTAGAACTGAGGGATAACTTAGAGGAGGAGAAAACCCCCTTCCTGGTTTTACACAAGGCGTTAGACAGAGAGCAAAAAGAAAAGCATAGTTTAGTTTTGACCGCAGTAGATGGAGGGACTCCTCCAAGATCAGGCACATTAAACATTACTGTTCTTGTCCTTGACATCAACGATAACCGTCCAGTATGCAGCAAGGATGCTTATTATGTTACACTAAGAGAAAACACACCTGTAGGCGCTTCAGTAGTACGTGTCAATGCGACAGATTTGGATGAGGGCGTAAATGGCGAAATAATGTATAGCTTTGGTAAAACTATTCGACAAAACGTGCATGACACATTTGCCCTGGATGGTATCACCGGAGAAATACTAATTAAAGAGCCTATTGACTTTGAAGAAAACGAAGTATATAGACTAAATATACAGGCATCCGACAAAGGGCAGCCGCCAATGACAAATGACTGCAGGGTTATTATAAAAATTATTGATGAAAATGATAATTATCCAGAGATAGATGTGACATCACTGTCTAACGTAGTACCTGAAGATTCACAACCTGGCACTGTCGTTTCTTTAATTAGTGTGACAGATAAAGACATGAGTGTTAACGGTAAAGTTATTTGTAGTATCTCCAAAGACGTACCATTTGAATTAAAACCATCCGTTCAGGAGAACATGTACTCCTTAGCTACTAAACAAACTTTAGATCGGGAGCTTGTTTCACATTATGACATCGTAATAAAAGCCACTGATTTAGGCCAGCCTCCACTTTCTACATTCAAAACATTGACGGTTCAAATTTCAGATGTTAATGATAATATTCCAGAATTTACCCAAAATCCTCTTGAACTGTACTTAATAGAAAATAACGTTCCCGGTACTTCAATATTCTCTGTCAGCGCGTCTGATAGGGATCTGAGTGAAAATGCCGCGATTTCTTATCAAATTATTAGAAACACAGAACAATCAGGATTGAGTATTATGCAGACTCGTACAATAAGGAACGATATGGCAATGTTCTTAAATGTTAATCCAGAAACAGGCATCATTAGCTCGCTTAAGAGTTTTGATTTTGAAACCACCAAGACGTTCCAGTTCCACGTGCTCGCTACAGATTCTGGATCACCGTCATTAAGCAGCAACGTCACAGTTAACGTGTACATTATGGATCAGAACGACAACATTCCAGTGATCTTATATCCAGTCAGCGCTAACGGTTCTGCTGAAGGCGTAGAGGAGATTCCGCGTAATGTGAATCCAGGACATTTGGTGACTAAAGTGAGAGCCTATGACGCGGATATAGGATACAACGGCTGGTTATTATTTTCACTGCAGGAAGTTAGTGACCACAGTCTCTTTGGATTGGACCGATATACAGGACAGATCAGGACCCTTCGTCCGCTCACAGAAACTGATGAGGCTGAACATAAGTTGGTAATACTGGTCAAAGACAATGGAAATGTCTCACTTTCAGCAACAGCGACAATGATAATTAAACTTGTTGAACCCAAAGAGGCTTTTGCTGCTTCTGATGTTAAACGTTCGGTAAATGATGTAGAGGAAAAAAACATTACTTTTTATTTGATCATTATCCTGGGCTCTGTCTCAGTGCTTTTTGTTATTAGTATTATTGTTTTAATAGCAATGCAGTGCTCCAAATCAACAGAAAATTCGTCCAAGTATTTACAAGATACAAATTACGACGGAACACTGTGTCACAGCATCCAGTACAGGTCAGGAGACAAACGATACATGTTAGTTGGACCAAGAACGAGCATCGGTTCAACAATATTTCCAGGTAGCAATGGCAACACTCTGGTGGTAGCAGATCGCAGGAGGAGAACTTCTGTTGAGGTAAGACGCGATGATTCAACTTCCACAAAAATACATTTACTTATAATCTTTGCCCTGGAAAACACTACAGCTTTTGATGTCGTGCATTTAAGCTCGTTTAAAACCAATTATAATTGGTCACTTCTCTCATTCTCATTAATGGGTTTTCTGATGTTTCGCTATAGGAGGTAATAATGTCCGAGCCAAAATAAAATATTCTGCATTTCTTAAAAACTTACTTTGGTGCCGTTGTGTTATCAAGTTTCAACATTGATTCCTCTTTGCCACACCGATAAATGGTTTGTTGCGTGCACTGCAATTCACCGGCTACGCGCCGGTCCAGGGACGCGCGGCGTGCGCCATGGTATACGGCTCCAGACGACAAAAACGTCAGTTTTTATTTTGGGTTAAACTGCGTTGCCGTATCGTTGTGGGATAGTAAACAAGTTCTTCCCTTTCTGGCAGTCTAAAACAATCCACTTCCCAACTGAACTGATTACCGAACATGTGATTGTACTGGGTCACAGCAGACAAATTGTGGTGCACGTGGGGTGACGCCCATGTCGACAAAGACACTGAAAACATTATCATTTTTTGTGCCACAGTCTGAATATCATGCCATGCAACCAAATGTTGGATAATATTTTAAGACAGTAGCACGTGGAAATATTTGTAGATTTGTTGGAGTCGTTAGATATCTTATCCAAAAACAAGAATTCAGAAAAGATGTGAATAGAAATGAAAATTCTATTTGCTCACTACATACCCACGTTTTATTTTATTTATGTTGCGCAAAGCATATGTAGTCTGTAGGTATGAATCAATTATTTCTTTCAAACGTGGGTATAGTTTTTATCTACCATATATGGTACGTGTCTGTCTTTTTACGAGTTCAAATAACTGACACAAGATATTAGATATTATTTGTTAGCACTCCTACTAGCAAGGCTGGGTTCGGATCTAGGCGGGCTTCAGATTACACTAGAAGATTTTGCACACCATGGCTCATGAAAATGGTCATCTTTACACCGTTACTTTAAGGGTAAAGTTCAAAGCAACGTGACGACTTTCTCCAGACGGTGTCACTGTTACACAGGGATTGGGAAAGTGAAATGTCATTTTACTGCGCATGTCTTTTCTCTTATTGTTTCTCATAGAATATGAGAAAAACCGAGGAAGATCGCTTGTTAAATCAAGACGACATTTTACTTACAGTAAGAATGTACACCATTGGATACAATTGATTAAGGGCAAGCAGGAATCATTTACAATGACTTTCGGAGAACAAAAGAGTAAACGTTGGACGGTTTTGTGCTTTTCTGTACTGTTTTGCTTCGATGTATTCGTTAATGCTCAGATTAAGTATTCTATTCCAGAGGAGCGGAATGAAAGATACGTTGTGGCAAATGTTGCTAAGGACCTAGGACTTGATGTCAGTATTTTGGAGAATAGAGGATTTCGAATTGTTTCTGGATCTAAGGATGCTCTTTTCGACGTAAATCGGAACACCGGTGTCTTATATGTGAGTAAGAGAATCGACAGGGAGGAAATCTGTGACGGAAGTACGATTTGCCTTGTAAACCTAAAAATAGCTATCGATGATCCTCTAGAGGTACACTATATAGTAATAGAAATCACAGATATAAATGATAATTCACCGAATTTTCCGGAGAAAGAGAAAATAGTTGAGATAGCAGAAAATAGGCTTACAGGAGCCCGTTTCCAGCTTCAGGCTGCGCGAGATCCAGATATAGGTGTAAACTCAGTCAGATCATATAAGATAAGTCAAAACGAACATTTTGAATTGCAAGTCAGAGAAAGGGGGGAAGAACAAATTCCTTATCTGGTTTTACAAAAACAACTGGACCGAGAGAAAAAAGAGAAACATAATGTAATTCTTACAGCAACTGATGGTGCGACTCCGCCAAAATCAGCAACTCTTAATGTGACCGTAATAGTTCTTGATTCAAATGATAACCCTCCGGTTTTCAGTCAAGAAATTTATTCTATAGCCATACCAGAAAACATACAGCCTGGTGTTCTTATTCTGAAGGTGTCTTCAACAGATTTAGACGAGGGTACTAATGGCAATATAACGTATTCGTTTGGAAGTGAAGTAAGCGCAGAGGTTCGTGATAAATTTACTTTAGACAGCAAAACTGGAGAAATTCAAACAAAAGGCTTTCTTGATTTTGAGGACAACGATATCTATAAACTGGATGTACAAGCAACGGATAAAGGTCAGCCACCATTAACAAGTGAAAGTGGGGTAATCATAAAAATATTGGATGTTAATGACAATATACCGGAAATAGAGATAACTTCACTCACTAACGTGATTTCAGAAGATGCACAACCTGGGACTGTCATCTCTTTGATTAGTGTTACAGATAAGGATTCAGGTGTGAATGGAAATGTTGTGTGTCACTTAAACGAAACTGTACCCTTTGAGTTGAAATCCTCAGTGCAATACAACATGTACTCCTTAGTGACTAAAAGTCATTTGGATAGAGAGCTAGTCTCACAATATCAGATAACGATTACCGCGGCAGATCTGGGGCAGCCTTCATTATCTTCCGTAAAATCGTTTGCCATAAAAGTGTCGGATGTCAATGACAACAGACCAGAGTTCTTAATTAATCCTCTAGAATTTTATCTTTTCGAAAATAACTTGCCTGGAGCATCGATATTTTCTGTCTCGGCACTTGACAAAGACATGGATGAAAATTCTGCAGTCTCATACCACATTATCAGAGGAATCGAGTCACAAAATATCATAACATCATTCCTAAGTACTAATTCTGAAACCGGAGTTATTCATGCGCTAAAAGGTTTTGATTTTGAAACAACCAAGACATTTCAGTTTCACGTGCTCGCTGCAGATTCTGGAACTCCTCCACTAAGCAGCAATGTCACAGTAAACGTGTACATTCTGGATCAGAATGACAACATTCCAGCGATTTTATATCCAATCAGCGCTAACGGTTCTGCTGAAAGTGTAGAGGAGATTCCGCGTAATGTGAATCGAGGACATTTGGTGACTAAAGTGAGGGCCTATGACGCGGACATAGGATACAACGGCTGGTTATTGTTTTCACTGCAGGAAGTGAGTGACCACACTCTTTTTGGATTGGACCGCTATACGGGACAGATCCGGACCCTTCGCTCATTCACAGAAACTGATGAGGCTGAACATAAACTGGTCATACTGGTCAAAGACAATGGAAATGTTTCACTTTCAGCAACAGCTACTATGATTATTAAACTTGTTGAACCCAAGGAGGCTTTTGCTGCTTCCGATGTCAAAAAAGCAGTATATAATGAAGAAGAAAACAGCATTACAATTTATTTGATCATTGCTTTGGGATCAGTTTGTTTTCTTTTTATTATTAGTATCACTGTACTGATTGTAATGCAGTGCTCCAAATCTACAGACTATTCGTCCAAGTATTTACGAGATACAAATTACGACGGAACACTGTGTCACAGTATCCAGTACAGATCAGGAGATAAACGCTATATGTTAGTTCGACCAAGACTGAGTATCGGTTCTACTCTGGTTCCAGGCAGTAATGGAAATACCCTTGTGATACCAGATCGCAGGAGGAGAACTTCTGTTGAGGTAGGAAACAGATACTCAACGTCAATTCTTAACACGGCACATTTCTATTGTTTAATTAACACTTGGGAGTGTTTAATCTATAGATCACAGGAGGAGAACCTTTGGAGAGGTCAGAAACGCTAGATGCCACACGCTTTAAAATAATTATTTCACTTTTAAGATAATATATTTAACAAAATAAATAAACATAATAAAGATTTAAATTAAATGATTCCTTTGGTTAAACTCAGTAGATAACTGAATTCAGAAATATTCAGATGACAAGGTAATTATGAAGAATTTAGAATGTAAATGTAACACATTTTTTTAACCTTACAATACGTTACAAAATGCTGTATGTTCTTATTAATAGAATGAATGATTGTAACTTATGCAAGCTATAAATTAATAGATATGAGACAAGATATGAGTTATATTTAGAATTTATCCGCTAGGAAGAAGGCACCATACATTTATCTTTCAAGAATGGGACACGTGATTTGCTGTCCTTGGTGCTGAAAGCGCTACTTTTAACACTTAACTGAATGGTCAAAGGTCTTTAGAGTCACAAATTTCTTTTCTTATATCGTATCTGTCGCTGATGCTATCCACCTTTATTTATCAGCACATTATTCAGTTCATCATTTTAATTTTTTCTATGACATTGTTACAAGTTTAAATCACATTTATTTCATTACCCCTTTGCCTTATGAATCTAACTGTAAAACCAAAAAATATCTATTTGTATTTGAAAGTCTTCAGTATTCCGAAAACACCAGACTTGTTGTTAAAAGGATCATTTGTAACAGAGGCTTTTTAAGGGGGAAAAAAAATTATCAAAAATTTTTAAATTATCAAAATGTGTGTATGCCAGAGAATATACGGGTATGTATGGTTTGAACTTTAGGTTCCCCTTTAAGGGTATGACTCTTATTACGGAACAGTTAATGAGTCGATTTCAACATTAGATATAGGCCACATAGTATTATTATCATTATTTTTATTATTATTTTTATTATTATTAATGGTTTATTATAAACGCGAAGTGTGTGTAAACCTGTAAACTATTACTAAACCACTATATAGAACATGTAAGATTTTAAGGAACTTCGAATCGCATTTTTTAATTATTTTATGATTCCTATGTTTTGGTTTCCATTTTTGCACCAGATGATGTCAGTGTTACATTGCAATGGAGCGTAAATATCTTTGCCCTGCCCATTCTTGTACGTTGCGACTGAACTGTCATGTTTTGAACAGTCTCGTTCGACCAGCACTAGAGGAATCACCACATTTAAACAAAAAAATAATAATGGCATAAGGTATAATCTATAAAAAGATTTTAAATTTGGCAAGTAAACCTAGCGGACGAGGAGCGGTAAACGAGAATTTCATGATGGGAGATGGAGTACAAAGCTGGAGGTGGAAGTATTTGTGGATTGTCTCTTTGTTGCTTTGCGTCGCGGACCAGGCTTCAGCACAGATAAGATACTCTATTCCTGAAGAGGTGAAAGAGGAAACCGTTGTAGGAAATCTTGCTAAGGATTTAGGGCTTGATGTGAGTTCGTTGGTGAACAGAAGGCTCCGTATCGTTTCCGGATCTAAATATGAACTGCTTCAAGTTAATCAGGACAATGGCGTCTTGTACGTTAAAAGGAAAATCGACAGGGAGGAGGTATGTGAGGATAATAGCGTCTGTTTGATTAATCTAAAAATTGCTGTTGAAAACCCTCTAGAAATTCACCACGCTGTCGTGGAAATAATAGACATTAACGATAATATTCCCAGTTTTTCTCAAACACATCAGCATTTTGATATAGCTGAGCATACCCCTGTAGGGACAAGCTTTCAGTTACACGCAGCACGTGACCAGGACACAGCGTCAAATTCTGTTCGCATTTATAAGTTAAACCAAAATAGTAACTTTGAAATCGACACCAAAAATAGCGATGGAGATAAAATTCCATTTTTAGTTATACGGAAACCGCTTGATCGCGAGCAAACAGAGGAATATAGACTGGTTGTTACAGCGGAAGATGGGGGAAATCCACCGAAAACAGGTACCCTGAACATTAACGTTAAAGTACTTGACATAAATGATAATCGGCCCATATTCAGTCAAAAGGAATTTTCCATAACATTGCAAGAAAATGCTCTAGTTGGCACCGTTGTAATTACAGTAAACGCAACCGACAGTGATCACGGCTCCAACGGTAACATTGAATATGCGTTCGTTAAAACGATGAAGCGCAAAGTATATGACATTTTTCAGTTAGATATCGTAACAGGAGAAATACGAGTTAAAGGTGAGGTAGACTTTGAGGACATGGAGGTTTATAAGTTAGATATACAGGCTTCGGATAAAGGACAGCCTCCTCTCTCAGTGGAGAGCAGAGTAGTCATTAAAATTTTAGACATGAATGACAACAAACCGGAGATCGAAGTGACATCACTGTTGGATGTTGTTCCTGAAGACTCCAGTCCTGGCACAGTTATTTCTTTCATCAGCGTCTCTGATAAAGACTCCGGTCTTAACGGAAAGGTTGTATGCACTCTTGCAGGTAGTTTGCCTTTTGAACTTAAACCATCCATTCAAGATAACATATATTCATTAGTAACAAAGCAAAATTTAGATCGTGAGATTGTAGCAAGCTATGACATAATTATAACAGCCACGGATTTAGGCCAGCCTCCGTTATCCACTATTAAAAACTTACACGTGCTAGTATCAGACGTAAATGACAACAGACCGCAGTTTCATCAAAATACTTTTGAACTGTACTTAGTGGAAAACAATACCCCTGGTTCATCAGTTTTCTCAGTGAGCGCCTTTGACATTGACTCTGAAGAAAACGCAGGGCTTTCGTATCACATCATTAGAAATAGTGTAGCACCAAATGATATGACATCATTCATAAATGTCAATTCTGAAACGGGAGTTATTCACGCGCTAAAAAGTTTTGATTTTGAATCAACCAAGACATTTCAGTTTCACGTGCTCGCTACAGATTCTGGAACTCCGCCACTAAGCAGCAACGTCACAGTCAACGTGTTCATTTTGGATCAGAACGACAACGCTCCAGTGATCGTATATCCAATCCGTGCTAACGGTTCTACGGAAGGTGTGGAGGAGGTTCCCCGCAATGTAAATCCAGGACATTTGGTGACTAAATTAAGAGCCTACGACGCGGACATAGGATACAACGGCTGGTTATTATTTTCACTGCAGGAAGTGAGTGACCACAGTCTGTTTGGTTTGGACCGCTATACGGGACAGATCAGGACTCTTCGGTCAATCTCAGAAGCAGATGAGGCTGAACATAAATTAGTAATACTTGTTAAAGACAATGGCAACGTTTCCCTTTCAGCAACAGCCACTATGATCATTAAAATGGTTGAACCAAAAGAGGCTTTTGCTGCGTCCGATGTTAAACACGCAGTAAAAGAAGAGGACAAAAATAACGTGACATTTTATTTAATCATTACCTTGGGTTCTGTTTCATTTCTTTTCGTAACCAGCATCATCGTGTTGATTGTAATGCAGTGCTCCAAAACTACAGACTATTCCAAGTATTTGCAAGATACAAATTACGACGGGACACTGTGTCATAGCATCCAGTACAGATCCGGAGATAAACGCTACATGTTAGTTGGAGCCAGAATGAGTAGCGGTTCTACTATAGTTCCAGGCAGTAATGCGAATACTCTAGTGGTACCAAATCGCAGGAGAAGAACATCTGATGAGGTACACACACACACACACACACACACACACACACACACACACACACACACACACACACACACACACACACACA
>JAQQZT010000012.1:11014530-11039907 GCA_030068275.1 Clarias platycephalus
ACACACACACACACACACACACACACACACACACACACACACACACACACACACACACACACACACACACAAAACCCACATCTATATAAATTATTCAATTCAATTCAATTTATTTATATGGCACGTTATTATACAGTTTTTTTTTAAATAATCTTCAACACTGAGTCTTAATTTAACACTGTGAATTTTGCTCGTGTGCCTTTACATGTATACGTATTTATACCCTTCTTCCAAATGAAACGTAACCTATGAGTTCAAATTGTTGTACCAAATTTATTCTCTTTTTATCTTTATATAAACGCTTTGTGGAGACGTATTTAACGAGGGTTAAATATTTTGGCTGTCATTTGATTAGAACATGCTGAGAAACTACATTTGGTACAAATAAAATAGAATAAAGATCACTTGATGTCAGTGTTGCACAATGAGATGTTTTGGTTTCGGGACTGCCCCTCTCCTGACGTCGTTTTTGACACTTCTTGCAAAGCGAGGGCGGCGTGCAGTTAATACCTCCAAGATGGATCGGAATATTTATTTTGAAAATTAATTTTCTCTTTTAGTGTTTAGCGGAATACAGTTGTTACGAAAACACGTTGCTGCTTCTGCTAAAAGAACGACGCTTTCATTTTCCTTCGTGATGTATTGTTGCGGACAATGGCAGAGAAGGGAGCACGGCTGGATTGTCCTGTGCTTCTATTTGCTGATGCGCCTTACGGAGCAGACTTCGACTCAGATGAGATACTTTGTTCCAGAAGAGGTTCAAGACGGAACGGTTGTAGGAAATCTTACTAAGGATTTGGGTCTTGATGTAAGTGCAATGATATACAGACGGCTTCGTATAGTTTCTGGGTCTCATGACGATCTTTTTCAAGTTAATCAGAAAAATGGCGTCCTGTCTGTTCATAAGAAAATCGACAGAGAGGAGCTATGTGACAGAAACCGAGCCTGTACAATACATTTAAAAATCCTCATTGAAAATCCGCTTGAAATCCATTACATTGAAATAGATATAACAGACGTTAATGACAATTTTCCAGTTTTTCCAGAAGCACAAATATATTTAGAAATATCAGAAAATAAACATTCAGGTGCAAGATTTGAACTTCCAGCAGCGCGTGACCTGGACGCGGGAATAAATTCTATTTGTTCTTATAAATTAGATCACAACGAACACTTTCAAATGCAGTTGAGGAATGGCGATGATGACGACAAAATAATTTTTTTAGTCTTGCAGAAACCTTTAGACAGAGAACAACATAATAAACATTTGTTACGTTTGACCGCGTTTGATGGAGGTAATCCTCCCAAATCTGGTACTTTAGACATTATTGTTTCTGTTACTGACGTTAACGACAACACACCTGTTTTCACTCAGGAAATATATACAGTTACTTTAAACGAAAATGTCCCAATTGGCACTATCATTGCAAGTGTTAATGCTAGCGATGCAGACGATGGTCTAAATGGAGAAATTGAGTATACTCTTAGACGGTCAAGTAATGCAAACGACTTATTTCAGTTAGACAGTGTTACTGGAGAGATTAGAGTAAAGGGGAACATTGACTATGAGGAAAATGAGGTATACCGGTTAAACGTCCAGGGAACTGATAAAGGACAACCACCGATGACAGTAGATTGTAGAGTAGTCATAAAAGTTATAGACGCGAATGATAATAAACCTGAAATACATATTACGTCATTATCCAGCATAGTTCTCGAAGATTCTAAACGAGGAACAGTGATTGCCCTGGTTAGTGTTACTGATAAAGATTCTGGTGTAAATGGTAAAGTCATCTGCAGTCTGTCCGGTCACACACCTTTTGAGTTGAAAGCATCAGTACAAGACAACTTATTTTCATTAGTGACGAAAGACGGACTAGACAGAGAACTTGTTTCATATTACGACATTACCATAAAAGCAACGGACTTGGGCCAGCCTCCTCAATCCTGTGAGAAATATTTTAAAGTACTGATTGGTGACGTGAATGATAACAGCCCGCAATTCCCCCATAATCCTCTTGAACTTTATTTGCTGGAAAATAACTCACCTGGGGAACTCATCTTCTCTGTAAGTGCCACTGACAGAGATATTAATGAAAACGCAGTAGTTACTTATTCTATTGTCAGAAGAGACGGCATACAAAATGACATGACATCATTCATGAACATCAATGCTGAAAGCGGCCAAATACGTTCTTTAACAAGTTTCGACTTTGAAAAGGTGAAAACTTTCCATTTCCACGTGCTCGCAATTGATTCTGGAACACCGTCACTAAGCACCAACGTCACAGTGAACGTGTTCATTCTGGATCAGAACGACAACTTTCCAGTGATTTTATATCCAGTCAGTGCTAACGGTTCAGCTAAAGGCGTAGAGGAGATTCCCCGCAATGTGAATCCAGGACATTTGGTGACTAAAGTGAGAGCATATGACACGGACATAGGATACAATGGCTGGTTATTATTTTCACTGCAGGAAGTGAGTGACCACAGTCTGTTTGTTTTGGACCGCTACACGGGACAAATAAGGACCCTTCGATCATTCACTGAAACAGATGAGGCTGAACACAAATTAGTCATCCTGGTCAAAGACAATGGCAACGTTTCACTTTCCGCAACAGCCACTGTAATTATTAAACTTGTAGAACCCATGGAGGCTTTTGCTGCTTCCGATGTTAATAAGGCAGTTAATGAAGAGGAGGAAAATAACGTGACATTTTATTTAGTAGTTACATTGGGATCTGTTTCATTTCTTTTCATCATCAGCATCATTGTGCTGATTGTAATGCAGTGTTCCAAATCTACAGACATTTCCACCAAATATTTGCAAGAAGCAAATTATGACGGGACGCTGTGTCACAGCATCCAGTACAGATCCGGAAATAAAAGCTACATGTTAGTTGGACCCAGAACGAGTATCGGCTCTACACTCGTTCGTGGGTGTAATGAGAATACACTGAGGCGAACCAGTATGCACAGTCGTGAGGTGAGTTTTTGCGGTTTACCATTCATCGTAATTTTTTCTTTTAATTATTTTCTCAGTAAACATTAGAAACACTTTGCTTGGCCAATCATGCTACTGTGAAGTCTGTATGATTACACTTGGTGTCGCTGCATTAAAGATAACCATGCCAAATGTTCTGTATTCGCGCAATATCTTGAACTTTACCCCACCTCCTGTGACGCAGGCAGATTGGACTAGCAGAGTAAAGCAACGTCTGTGCTTGGTAAACACTGCAAGAGGCAATGCTTTTTTTATTTTATTTGTAAAGACACACTTACATTTACTGAATTGTGCGGAATAGGAGGGTGTTGACCACGGACATCATTTTGGGATAGTGAAGAGGAATTTTGCGTTCTCGTCATGGAGACTCGGCAGTACGCGCAGTTAGCAATTTTGCGCTGCGTTTTTGTGTTGTGGTTTTGTGGTAACGTACTCGCTCAGATTCGCTACTCTATTCCGGAAGAATCTATACAAGGATCTATTGTAGGAAATATTGGCAAAGATCTGGGCATTGATGTAAATAAGCTTAAAGAGCGAAGATTTCGGATCGTTTCCGGATCAACGAATGGCTTCTTACAGATAAACCAGGACAATGGAGTGCTTTTTGTGAGTGGGAAAATCGACAGGGAGGAGCTTTGCGAAAAAAGCAACGTATGCACAGTGACCCTAAAAACCGTTGCGGAAAATCCTCTGGAAATACATTATATTGAGGTAGAAATTGTAGATATTAATGACAATTCCCCTGTATTTCCTGTCCGTGAAAAACATTTAGAGATATCAGAAAATGCTGTGCCCCAGAGCACGCGCCTTCCACTAGACGCCGCGCGTGATTTAGACGCTGGTGTGAATTCTCTGCGTAAGTACATCCTTAGTCCGAATAACCACTTTGAACTAGATGTTAAAACTCGTGGAGAAGACAAAATGCCTTTTCTACTTTTGAAAAAGCCGCTTGATAGAGAACAGAAACCCGAGTTAAATCTAACATTAACAGCGTATGATGGAGGAAAGCCAGAAAGATTCGGTTCAGTGAACATTACCATAACTGTTGTTGACATCAATGATAACGCTCCAGTTTTTGATCGTCAGGTGTATACTGTAACAATAGAGGAAAATATCGAGTTTGGTTCATCGGTATTAAAACTACATGCCACAGATTTAGACGAGGATGCCAACGGACAAGTTGTTTATGCCTTTGACAGAAGTCTAATGAGCAAAGCGTTAGATAAATTTGAAATAAATTCAAATACTGGTGAGATTACTATAAAAGGGTCAATAGATTTTGAAGAAGAGCGTCTGTATGAAATAGACGTACAAGCTTCTGATAAAGGCCAAGTACCTTTAACAGGTCACTGCAGTATCATAATTAATATAAAGGATGTTAATGATAACTCACCTGAGATTGATGTAACCTCGCTGTCCTCTGAGATATTAGAGGACACAAATCCAGGGACAGCGATATCTCTGATCAGTGTATCTGACAAAGATTCAGGTGACAATGGTATGATTATATGTAGCCTTATAGATGATATATCTTTTGAATTGAAACCATCTTTCCAGAGAAGCATGTACTCTCTGGTCACTAAAGGCCTGCTTGACAGGGAAACTGTTTCTAGTTACACAATAACCATAATTTGCAAGGACAGAGGGGAGTCTTCTTTATCTTCACAAAAGACCATACAAGTTAATATTGCAGATGTCAATGACAACAGTCCAATGTTTACTCAAAATCCATTAAATTTTTATATTAGTGAAAACAACACCCCAGGCACACCTATATTCTCTATTAGGGCGTTTGACAGAGATCAGAATGAAAATGCACACATATCTTATCACATTCTGAAGGCAGAAGTTAATGAACCAAACATAGTCTCTTACCTGAATATAAATTCAGAGGATGGGAATGCTTATGTTTATGCACTACAACGCTTTGACTTTGAAACTACAAAAATGGTCCAGTTCAATGTGCTGGCTACCGATTCAGGAACTCCATCCCTAAGTAGCAATGTCACAGTGAATGTGTTCATTCTGGATCAGAATGACAATGCTCCAGTAATATTATATCCAGTCAGTGCTAATGGTTCTGCTAAAGGTGAGGAAGAGATTCCCCGTAATGTGAATCCGGGACATTTGGTGACTAAAGTGAGAGCCTATGATGCGGATATAGGATACAATGGCTGGTTATTATTTTCACTAGCGGAAGTGAGTGATCACAGTCTCTTTGGTTTGGACCGCTATACGGGACAGATAAGGACCCTTCGCTCATTCACAGAAACAGATGAGACTGAACATAAACTAGTCATAATGGTCAAAGACAATGGCAATGTTTCACTTTCAGCAACAGCAACTGTGATTATCAAACTTGTAGAGCCTAAAGAAGCTTTTGCATCTTTTGATGTTAAGACTGCAGTCAACACTGAAGAAGAAACTGATGTTACATTTTATTTGATCATCACCCTGGCCTCAGTTTCAGTGCTTTTTGTTATCAGTATCATCATGCTAATTGTAATGCAGTGCTCCAAATCTACAGACTATTCCTCCAAATATTTACAAGACACCAATTATGATGGCACACTGTGTAACAGCATCCAATACAGATCTGGAAATAAACAGTACATGTTAGTTGGACCCAGAATGAGTATTGGCTCTACTATTGTTTCTGCAAGTAATGGGAACACCTTAGTAATTCCAGATCGGAGAGGAAAAGCTTCTGGTGAGGTAAGAAATTCAGACAGGTTTTGTTATAATTTTGTTTATTGGGAACATGAAACTCTGGCAGCAATTTACCTTTGAAAATGGCTTATATGTGCAGTATTGCTGGATGGCTTATCTGCGTGATATAAATCTACATTGACATCTGACATCTCAAAATATTTACAATTTTTTCCTTACTGACTAATTAAGACTGAAAGCAGATATGCATCTTGATACTGTATACTATTATATATTTTAATTATTTAAGTTTAAATTTGCATGAGCATAGTGACTCAGTAGCTAGCACTGGGTTGGGGCTGGGTTGAGTTTTTCTGGCATAGTAAAAAGACAAGCTTTGTAAGCTGGTTGACACACTTGCCTATAGTATATTACTGAGTGTGTGTGTGGGCATGAATTTCTGTCTTGCAATCTATTTTTACCCCAGGCCCCCATGACCCTTCACAGAATAAATGGAAAATGAATGAAGGAAATATAAATTGAATTAAATATAAATAGGATTTCCTTAACATTTCTTTTAAATTTGTAAAAATAAATAAATAAATAAATAAATAAATAAATAAAAAAAACGTATTGATTGCATAACTCATGTTGAAACTCATCTTCACATGGTTAAGGTCACAAAATAGTCTAAAAGTCTAAAATTGTATTTTTTCTACAGCCTTCTTTCCTGTTTGCTAGATGTATATTTAAAGGGTATTTGTGGCATTCAAATTAGAAGCGAGAAGAGCTTAACTGTGTGTGTTATGCTAGTGCAGTGACATCAGTCACAGTGATGAGATAATTTCCATCATACAGCTAAATATCCATGTTGAGACTTAGTATTCAAAAGTTATTTCAGAATTTACCTGGGGAAATTATATATATATTGAGAGTTAAGGTACTCTGCTGCTTCAGAAGATTTTCTGATATAGGCTATGCATTTAGATTATTATAATTACCCATTATAATTACTTTAATCCTTTTTAAACATCAGGTATTTTTCAAACAGTGAGTTTATATTCAAGTTCAAGTTTTACTTGTTATAACTTGTTTTCAGTGCTGCAACATTTTTCCATGTCATGGCTTTGCCACTCAGTGTTAGTCTTGGCTTGTTTGCTGGAGGATACTGAGAAAGTAAATTTGGTCTTTTCTACAATTTTCCTTCTAGTTGGACAAATATTTTTCTGCCTAGGCCCTACTGATTGGGGAAAAATGTAATTTGCAGTTTTCTGTTTATCACATGTTCAGATTATGATAATCAACAGTTGACTGAAGTTAACAGGATGCCATTTTATTTCGTTGTCTGTTGTAATTGTCGGCGAAAATGTCACTGTTGTTTCCTCCGGGTATTCTGATTTCCTCCCACAGTCGAAAAGATATGCAGATTAGGTTCGTGAATGCGTTTGTATGTGTGTATGTGTGTGCCCTGTGATGGATAGGCACCCTTCTAAGGTGCATCCCGCCTCATGCCAATAAGTGAGTGAGTGAGTGAGTGAGTGAGTGAGTGAGTGTAATAAGTGATGGTAAACAGTTCTTACTGTTTAAAGCTTCATTTAGAAAATTTATTTTACATTTGGTAGTTCACAAAAAGCATCATTATCAGTGATGTTTGTTGCATTGTTGTGTGTACTGCATTGTGTGGTAATTAATAAAGGGAATTTGTAAGAACTTGAAAATTTCCTGTCCCAATAATTTCAATACAAATAGCAATACAATACAATGGTTTATGTGTATTTTCCATTGAGCACCTTGTGTTTATATTGATTATACTTAAATATTTTTTTCATGTCAATTACTTAAACCACTTGAGGCAAATGATTAAATATAATCAATTTATCAATGTTTACAGTTTTTAATATGCATTAAATCTACTATGACTTGTCAAATAAATAAAACAATATATAAGTTAATTTGATGTGCCCTCCTTTAAAGAAAACATATTTGTCATTTAAACATAAACTGACCAAGCATTTATCCAGTACATAAAGTAAAAAAAAAATATATAATCAAAAAGTCCTCCAGTTAAGCAGTGCTTTTATTAAGCTGGTGTACTCCTTTTTACTTACCATTTTGTCATATTCATGTTTCGTTTTTAGATTAACTTACTATGCATGGTGTATCTGAATAGTCTGTACAGATGGATATAGGCTATTTGTGGAGTAAACTCACAAGTGATAAACTAAGTGTCTGAGAACTTAGTATGAGTGTTTCAATAAAGTATTCACAAAATTCCCCAAAATTAAAGGTTGGTCTGGATGGTCTGATGATAGACTATTTTAAGTTTTAATGAAGCATTCCTGATTTAGGAGCAGTTTTCAGATGACAGAAGGCAAAACAAATTATAGGTAGAAATCTCTTGATGTTAGCCATATATGTCATAGCTAATTGAACAAAAATGTTTATGGACTTGACTATTTGTATTCATTATCTTTATGCTACCTATTGTGAATTTGTAGAGGATGGTGAGAAATCTGGGGAACAGTATTACTTTGTTTAGCTTTCTTTGGATGTGGTGGTGCTAGGCTAGGATGTGTTGGCTATCTATATAAGAACTTTATTTGCCTCTCCAGGAATTTTGAAGAAAAAAGCTATTCCATCAGCTGCCTCCCAAATACTTAGAGGTCTTTCCATTTTGTTATTTAAATAAAATAGTACATTGTCCAATATATGGACTTCGAGCTCAGTGGCAGCCTCGAGGTGTCAGTACATAACCACATTTGGTTCCTGACGTCTAAAACACACCCCGCCCCGTCATTTTCCTGTGCGTTCAGGCAACTGCTTAAATGCTGAGCATCATTTATGTGATATAGTTTAATTGACGATGATAATATTAACAGCGACGTATGTGTAAAACTAATATTCATGGATAAGCCTTAATGTTTTGATATTTCTGTTGTGATAGCTGCAAAATGGAACAAAGGGGACGTGCGATATGGCGGAAACCACACACAAGGTTCTTCGTTGTGGCTGTTTTGCTTTTGTTTGAGAGAACGATTTGTGTGCAGATTCAATGGTTTATTTCTGAAGAACAGAATGATGGAACCCTAGTTGGTAATATCGCCAAGGATTTAGGTATCGACCACAGAATCCTAAAAGAGCGAGGATTACGCATTGTTTCACCCTCGGCGGAGTCGAGGTTCCGAGTGAATCAGGACGACGGAGGACTTTATGTGGACGGAAAAATAGACAGAGAAGAAGTCTGCGCGGGAGGCAACGCTTGTTCTGAAAATTTAAAAATTGTTCTTGAAAATCCACTGGAGATTCACTACGTGTCAGTACATATTTTGGACATAAACGACCACTCTCCGAATTTCATTCAGAAAACAAAACATTTGGATATAGGAGAATCAGCCTTACCGGGGACACGATTCCAGCTCCAAGCAGCTCACGACCCTGATAGTGGAAGCAATTCTATTCAGAATTATAAACTGAGTCACAACGATAATTTTCGACTCGAAGTCAAAGATCGTGATGAAGACGGTAAAATTCCTATTCTAATATTACAAAAGCAGTTAGACAGAGAAGCCTCACAAACTATAACATTATTATTAACTGCTGTAGACGGGGGAAAACCATCAAAATCTGGAACAATGGAAGTAATCATAAATGTCCTGGATATAAATGATAACGCACCAGTTTTCACTGAAGACACCTATACTGTAATGCTGCATGAAAACGCGCCTAAAGATACAACAGTAATACGGTTAAATGCCACAGATTTGGACGACGGCTCAAATGGCGAGATTGTTTATTCCATTGGTAACAATCTAAACAGAAAAATACTGGAACTTTTTGAAATATCCCCGACCACTGGTGAAATCATTGTGAAGGGAGTTTTAGATTTTGAAATCAAAGACAAATATGAAATTGATATTCAAGCATCCGACAAAGGCTTTATACCAATGATATCAGACAAAACAGTAACTATAAAGATTGTAGACGTGAATGACAATGCGCCAGAGATAGAGGTGACGTCGTTTTCAAGTACCATTCCAGAAGATTCAAAATCTGGGACTACAGTTGCTTTGATAAGTTTATCTGATTTAGACTCTGGGGTCAATGGAAAGGTGTCTTGCTCAGTAACCGAGCACATGCCTTTCAAGCTTTTTTCAGCCTCACTTGATAATGTTTACTCTTTAGTCACATCGTCCACACTTGACAGGGAAATTGCGTCTCAATATGTTATTACATTAACTGCAAAAGATGCAGGGGAACCGCCGTTGACATCAGTGAAGGCTATAACTGTACAAGTCTCAGATATAAATGATAACAGTCCCGAGTTTATTAGTTCCCCATACACGTTTTATGTAATGGAAAACAATACTCCAGGAACATCTTTGTTTTCTGTATTTGCTTTTGATCGAGACTCAAACGAAAACGCAGAAATCAGCTATCAGATATGGAGAGATAATCTCAAAGAGAATCAGTACACATCGTTTATCAATGTTCATTCAGAAAATGGCGCCATATACGCGTTAAAAAGTTTTGACTTTGAGACAGTGAAGACCTTCCAGTTCATCGTGCTCGCTACAGATTCAGGAACTCCTTCACTAAGCAGCAACGTCACAGTGAACGTGTTTATTCTGGATCAGAACGACAACGCTCCAGTGATCTTATATCCAATAAGCGCTAATGGATCTGCTGAAAGCGAGAAAGAGATTCCCCGAAATGTGAATCCAGGAGATTTGGTGACTAAAGTGAGAGCTTATGACGCGGATATAGGATACAACGGCTGGTTATTATTTTCATTAGTGGAAGTGAGTGACCACAGTCTCTTTGGTTTGGACCGCTACACAGGACAGATTAGGACTCTTCGGTCATTCACAGAAACAGATGAGGCTAAACATAAACTGGTCATACTTGTCAAAGACAATGGCAATGTTTCACTTTCAGCAACAGCGACTGTGATCGTTAAACTCGTTGAACCAAAAGAGGCTTCTGCTGCATCCGATGTTAAAAACCCAGTAACAAATGAAGCAGAAAATTATGTTATATTTTATTTGATTATTACGTTGGGTTCGGTTTCATTTCTTTTCATCATCAGCATCATCGTGTTGATTATAATGCAGTGCTCCAAATCTACAGACTATTCTTCCAAAGATTTACAAGATATAAATTACGATGGGACACTGTGTCACAGCATCCAGTACAGATCTGGAGATAAACGCTACATGTTAGTTGGACCCAGAACGAGTATCGGTTCTACTCTAGTTTCAGGCAACAATGGGAATACTCTAGTGATACAAGATCGCAGGAGAAGAACGTCTGTTGAGGTAAGAAAGATGTGCTTACGAATTCGAACCTTTAGTATCTACGGCGACCCCGTATACAGTACGGGTTCAGTACCTCTCCTTTATTTAAAAAAAAAAAAAAAAAAGAAAAAAAAAACCTGTCAATCTGATATTTATTTAAAATGTTATGGTTTTTAATTTACAACATTGTATAATTAACTCATCTTTCCAAAAACAAAGGCAAAACAAGAGTAGTCTTGAGGATTGATTAAATATTTTTAAAAATAAACTATACCTTTTTTACGCTAAAAGCAGTAAACCGCGATTGCGAATATTGCGTTTTGTGGGAATCACTATTACAAAGTCGTGAACGTTTATTTTTTTTCTTGCAAATTAATTGCATGAAAAACCAGCAGAGAAAATTGCACAAGGAATGGACTTGCAAAGTAAATGTAATGGACCCTATTACTCACACGCGCACGCTATTAACCAATTTCTATTCACATACTTTTCTGAAATCAAATGTTTTTGAGTAGCACAAAAATAAGGTACCCTAATTGTATTTATTTACTCTTTAATGTCTATTGAATTGCTGTCTACTTATTTTTGTGTCTCGTTTTGGTCTATGAACTCATGTTACTTAACATTTTGACGAATTATTCAACACAAAAACTCAATTCTAAAATAATTTGATTCTTTCTATAATAGAATCTGTGTAAACTTCACAAAAACTCAAAAGGCAGTGAGCATAGAGGTCGATGAACAGATGTGGTACGTTGAGTACACGTTCTCTAAAAGTTTGTGCTTTTGTGCTGGACGCTTTGGTTTGGCGCAAAGCAAGCACAACATTTAGGAAAGTTTGTGACTTGTTTTCCCGCAGAGTTTAATAGCTTTGACACTTAGCTGCTGCAAAAATGTGAATACGATGAATGTAGAGACAAGTTGAAGAATATTTTGGGGGATTAAATGAACAATCTCAGATTGAACGATTCCACACGACCAGCAACATTTTATAGTCGCTGTCCATGGTACTAGCAAGTATCATTATGATTTTGAACTGCATGTGGCAGTGTGTGTGTGTGTGTGTGTGTGTGTGTGTGTGTGTGTGTGTGTGCGTGCGTGCGTGCGTGCGTGCGCGTGCGTGCGTGTGTGTGTGTGTGTGTGTGCGTGTGTGTGTTATATGTTTATTCGCTTCGTTTTTCGTCTGTTTGTTTTATTGTTTGGTTACCTTTTTTGTTAACAATTAGGGATATAAGATAGGTATTTCAGCGCATGTTCTACATAATCCTGTCCAATTGCAAACGGCATCGTATGAACATCTAAAATGTTTAATAAAAGGGTTTAAATTCTCAGTGTATTATCGTTATAATTCGCGAGGTGTCAGCATACAACTAGAAGAAGGTTGATGACGTAAATATGAGACGGTTGTTGTGTCCGCCCATTCGGTAGCCTCGTATATTTTCTAAAAGTCAGAGGGAATAAAGAGAGACTATATGCTTTAGCCTTATAGTAGGTACTCGTGAGTTATAGAGGGTATTATGGGTAGTTTTTCGAGTAATGCGCATTCATTTGTGATTTATCTGGACTTATTGTAACTGTTCAAAATGGAACAAAAGAGAGGTTCGTCGTGGCTAAGGCTTGCGTTTATGGCTGTACCGTTGTTGTTTGGAAGAGCGGTTTGGGCAGGGATACGGTATTCTGTCTCTGAAGAGCAGAAGGACGGTACTGTGGTCGGAAATATTGCGAAGGATTTAGGAATTGATCGAAGAAGCTTAAAAGAGAGAGGATTCCGCATCGTGTCATCCTCAGGGGATTCACTGTTCAAGGTAAATCAAAATGACGGAGCGTTGTATGTTAGTGGAAATTTAGACAGAGAGGCGGTGTGCGAGAAAAGCACATCGTGCACAATCAATCTCAAAATCGTCATGGGAAATCCCCTGGAGATCCATTATGTGCCTGTAGAGATTATAGACGTAAATGATCACGATCCTGTTTTTACTGAAGAAGAAATGATCATGGAGGTATGGGAGTCTGCCTTACCCGGCACGCGTTTTCAGCTTCAGCCGGCCCACGACTCTGATAGCGGATCAAATTCTATTCAAACATATAGAGTCAGTCAAAACGATCATTTCAAACTTGAAGTCAAAGATCGTGATGAAGATGGAAAAATTCCTATTCTGATATTGGAGAAGCAGTTAGACAGAGAAGCTACACAAACTATAAAATTGTTATTAACTGCTATAGACGGCGGAAAACCATCAAAATCTGGAACAATGGAAGTAATCATAAATGTCCTGGATATAAATGATAACGCACCCGTTTTCTCTGAAGACACCTATACTGTAATGCTGCATGAAAACGCGCCTAAAGATACAACAGTAATACAGTTAAATGCCACAGATTTGGACGACGGCTCAAATGGCGAGATTGTTTATTCCATAGGTAATAATCTAAACAGAAAAATACGGGAACTTTTTGAAATATCCCCGACCACTGGTGAAATCATTGTGAAGGGAGTTTTAGATTTTGAAATCAAAGACAAATATGAAATTGATATTCAAGCATCGGATAAGGGACTTGCACCAATGACATCAGACAAGACAGTAACTATAAAGATTGTCGATGTAAATGACAATGCGCCAGAGATAGAGGTGACATCATTTTCAAGTACCATTCCAGAAGATTCAAAATCTGGGACAACACTTGCTTTGATAAGTTTATCTGATTTAGACTCTGGGATCAACGGAAAAGTTTTTTGTTCAGTACCCGAGGATATGCCTTTTAAGCTTTTGTCGGCCTCGCATGATAATGCTTATTCTTTAGTTACGTCGTCAACACTTGATAGGGAAATAGCTTCTCAGTATACTATTATATTAACTGCACAAGACACGGGGAACCCACCACTGTCATCGATGAAGACTATAACTGTACAGGTATCAGATATAAATGATAATAGTCCTGAGTTTATTAGTTCCCCATACACGTTTTATGTAATGGAAAACAATACTCCTGGAGCATCTTTATTTTCTGTATTTGCTTTTGATCGAGACTCAGGTGAAAACGCTGTAATTAACTATAAGATATGGAGAGATAATTCCAAAGACAACCTGTACACATCTTTTATTAATGTTCATTCTGAAAATGGCGCCATATACGCGTTAAAAAGTTTTGACTTTGAGACAATGAAGACGTTCCAGTTTTACGTGCTCGCTTCAGATTTAGGAACTCCATCACTGAGCACCAACGTCACAGTGAACGTGTTCATTCTGGACCAGAACGACAACGCTCCAGTGATCTTATATCCAATAAGCGCTAATGGATCAGCTGAAGGCAAGGAAGAGATTCCCCGAAATGTGAATCCAGGACATTTGGTGACTAAAGTGAGAGCCTATGATGCAGATATAGGATACAACGGCTGGTTATTATTTTCACTAGTGGAAGTGAGTGACCACAGTCTCTTTGGTTTGGACCGCTACACAGGACAGATCAGGACTCTTCGGTCATTCACAGAAACAGATGAGGCTGAACACAAACTAGTCATACTGGTCAAAGACAATGGTAACGTTTCACTTTCAGCAACAGCGACTGTGATCATTAAACTCGTTGAACCCAAAGAGTCTTTTGCTGCATCCGATGTTAATAAAGTAGTATCTAATGAAGAAGAAAATAACATTACATATTATTTAATCATTACCTTGGCTTCGGTTTCATTTCTTTTTATCATTAGCATTATCGTGTTGATTGTAATGCAGTGCTCCAAAACTACAGACTATTCCTCCAAGTATTTGCAAGATACAAATTACGACGGGACAATGTGTCACAGCATCCAGTACAGATCTGGAGATAAACGCTACATGTTAGTAGGACCCAGAACGAGTATCGGTTCTACTCTAGTTCCCGGCAGCAATGGGAATACTCTTGTGATACAAGATCGCAGGAGAAGAACGACTGTTGATGAGGTAAGGCAGTTTCCCTTTAAAAATTCTATAATTTTACTAGTACCTGATCAAATATTTTGCAACTGAATGCCAAAGGCTCCGTTTGGTCCACATACATCTGTAAAATCTTTATATTTTACTCACATCTATCGTGCAAAATTACAATATCTGTATATAGTAATCGCAGTTCAAACACGATCGTTCTTATTCAAACCCGAAAGTACAACAGCAATGTACCCAAAGAAACAGCAAAACAGTCTCTCTTTCGAAAGTAGGATGTTACTGCAGCGCGAACAAAAGTAATTCTCACTGCAAGGTTGTATGTATGTATGTATGTAGGCCTACTGTAAAAAAAAGTTGACTTAACTTAAAAAGTTAAGCCAACCGGCTGCAAAGCAATTTAAAGAAGTTAATTGAAACTTGCTCAAGGGCCCAACAGTGGCAACTTGGTGGTTGTGGGGTTTGATTCTGGGATCTTCTGAACCGTAGTCCAATGCCTTAACCACTGAGCTACCCCTGGCCAGTTAGTTATAGCTACCTAAGTAAGTACTGTATATCTAACTAGTCATCATGAGTTTGTTTAAAGCCGAAAAAGAGTTGAGTGATCTGTTGAGATAAGATAGAATCAGGTGTTTAACGACAAAAAAGCATGTAGTCACGGGGGCTGCTGAAATAATAGTTCAATTACTATTTCGTGGCATTTTTGTTACTGTTAGTTACGCTCTTATGTATTTAAACGTTTCATTGGTTGGTGTTTTAGTTATGATTTACTTATGTGCAAAGTATTTTTTGGTATTGTGCTGTGGACGCACAATCATGTCCAACGTAAGGAAAACAACTGGTGAACGACCGGAAAACTTTAGGACCATGCCTATATTGTCCTGCGTGTAGAAATTCTTGCTGCACTGAACGTTACATTCGCGAGAGGTCAGCATGTAACTATAAAAATGTTCAAGACGTATAAAAAAGATGGGTGTTGTGCCCACCCACTCAGTGATCACGGATATGTGTTTAATGTCAGACAGAATAAAATGAGAACGTGCTACGCATTTAGTTCATCGTGATTGTTTTTATATGGACGTGTTGTAACCGCTCAAAATGGAAGAAAGGAGAGCCGGTTTATGGCGAAAGGTACATGTAAGCCTCGCCTTCGTGGCTATATCGTTGTTGTTTGGAAGAGCAGTTTGGGCACAGATACGGTATTCTATTTCTGAAGAGCAAAAAGACGGTACGGTCGTTGGAAATATTGCGAAGGATTTAGGAATTGATACAAGAAGCTTAAGAGAGAGAGGATTCCGCGTCGTGTCGTCCTCAGGGGATTCACTGTTCAAGGTAAATCAAAATGACGGAGCGATGTATATTAGTGGGAACTTGGACAGAGAGACGGTGTGCGAGAAAAGCACACTGTGCATGATCAGTATCAAAATCGCCATGGAAAATCCATTGGAGATTCATTATGTGTCTGTAGAAATTCTAGATGTGAATGATCATGCTCCAGTTTTCAATGAAAAAGAAACGCTCTTAGAGATATGGGAGTCAACCTTACCCGGAACACGTTTTCAGCTTCAGCCAGCCCACGACCATGACAGCGGATCAAATTCTATTCAAACGTATAAACTCAGCCAAAATGATCATTTCCGACTTGAAGTTAAAGATCGTGGAGAAGGTGGTAAAATTCCCATAGTGGTCTTACAAAAGCCCATAGACAGAGAGATCATACAAAGCATGAAAATGTTATTAACCGCTGTCGACGGCGGAAGACCCTCCAAATCTGGAACAATGGACATAACTGTTCGTGTACTGGATGTAAATGATAACATGCCCGTTTTTACCAAGGACGTTTATTCTGTGCAGTTAAATGAAAACGTACCTATAGGTACCACTGTAATACGAGTGAATGCCACAGATTTAGATGACGGCGCAAATGGAGAAGTTGTTTATGCATTTTCTAATAGTGTTCACAGTAAATTGCGCAAAATATTTGATATAGATTCGATCACGGGAGAAATTTTAGTCAAAGGACATATCGATTTTGAAGCAACGAGTGGTTATGAAATCGACATAACAGCATCAGACAAAGGTACTGTACCGCTGACAACAGATAAGAGTGTCATTGTAAAAATAGTCGATGTCAATGACAATGCGCCGGAAATAGAGTTGACATCACTTTCAAGCTCTGTTTCAGAAGATTCCAGAGCAGGCACTACAGTTGCTTTGATAAGTGTAACTGATTTAGACTCTGGAATTAATGGGAAAGTTTTTTGTTCAGTTCCTGAAAATATACCATTTAAATTAATGGCGACTTCACAGGACAATATTTATTCATTAGTTACTACATCATCCATTGACAGAGAGAAGCAGTACGAATATGACATTACATTAATTGCCAAAGATGCAGGGGAACCACCATTATCATCACTGAAACGTTTAACTATATTGGTATCAGATATAAACGATAATAATCCAGAGTTTTCTCTTTCACCTTACATATTTTACATTATGGAAAATAATATTCCAGGTATGTCGTTATTCTGTGTTTCGGCCTCTGACAAAGACACAAATGAAAACGCAATAATCGCATATGAAATAGTAAAAGAACGAGGCGAAGATAAACAAATGCTTGTGAATATAAATGCTGAAAATGGGTGTATTTACGCATTAAAAACTTTCGACTTTGAAAGTGTAAAAACTTTTCAATTCCACGTGCTCGCTATAGATTCGGGAACTCCTCCACTAAGCAGTAACGTCACAGTCAACGTGTTCATTTTGGATCAGAACGACAACGTTCCAGTAATTTTATATCCAGTCAACGCTAATGGTTCTGCTGATGGTGTGGTTGAGATTTTCCGAAATGTGAATCCAGGACATTTAGTGACAAAAGTGAGAGCATATGACGCAGATGTAGGATACAATGGCTGGTTATTATTTTCACTGCAGGAAGTGAGTGACCACAGTCTGTTTGGATTAGACCGCTATACAGGACAGATCAGGACTTTTCGCTCATTTACAGAAACCGATGAGGCTGAACACAAACTGGTCATACTTGTCAAAGACAATGGAAATGTTTCGCTTTCAGCAACAGCGACTGTGATCATTAAACTTGTAGAGCCCAAAGAAGCTTTTGCAGCTTCTGATGTCAAAAAAGCAGTATCTAACAAAGAAGAAAATAGCGTTACATTTTATTTGATAATTACCTTGGGATCGGTTTCATTCCTTTTTATCATTAGTATTATCGTGCTGATCGTAATGCAGTGCTCCAAATCTACAGACTATTCCTCCAAATATTTACAAGATACAAATTTCGACGGAACACTGTGTCACAGCATCCAGTACAGATCCGGAGATAAACGCTACATGTTAGTTGGACCCAGAACGAGTATCGGTTCTACTCTAGTTCCAGGGAGTAATGCGAATACTCTAGTGATACAAGATCACAGAAGAAGAACTTCTGGTGAGGTAAGATATAAAATTACGTTTGTGAATTAATTTTCAATAATTATAAACTGATGCATTATTGGTCATTCTTGGAATACTTTCTCAGGTTACTGCTTTAATACGAATATTCGGAGATTTTCCATTTTTTTCCTTTTTATTTACGTTAAAGAATATTCTGCTGAGTTTCGAATCACATTTATTTAGAGATGTTTAGACTACTATTTGTTTTGTGGCACTCAGAACGTTTCATTTCCGAAATTACAGACTCACTCACTCAAACATACAAACTCCATGCACACAGAGACGGGGATCGAACCCGGACCCGGGAGGTGCAAGGCGACAGTGCTTAAATTACAGACTTTCTATTTTTATTTAAATAGCTCACAAAAGCAGTTTAAGTGTTTTTTTTTTCTAAGTTGCGTGTCTTAAAAATGGAACACTTTTTTCACATTGATGGTGATGATGAAATTGGTTTAATCGCTTTTCTACACTGAGCTATCGCACGGTGTCAGTGTAATCCAAACCGAAGCACCTCATGGGTTTGGTCTCTTCCTGGTTATTTGGACCGCCTCATCTTTTGGTAATATTTTGTAGTAGCCTGTGCCGCACCTCGTGGTGCACGAGGAATATTCTTTATGCTTTCCATAACTGAGTACTGATTTGGTTCAGCCAGATTGACGTACGGCAATATGGGTACACATTCTGGGGATTGTTTTTGTTATCGTGTGCAGAAACTGCAATAATTTTCTTCCAAAATGGAACAAAGGGACTCTGCATCATGGCGACTGAAGCTTGCACTTTTTACGCTGTCGCTGCTATTTTGGAGAGTAGCACTGACGCAGATAAGATATTCCGTGCTAGAAGAACAGAAAGACGGCACCCTGATTGGAAATATCGCAAAGGATTTGGGCCTTGATCCCAGAATTTTAAAGGATCGAGGTTTTCGTGTTGTATCAACTACAGGGGAGTCTCTGTTTAACCTGAATCAGAATGATGGCATCTTGTATACTACCGGAAAAATAGACAGGGAGGAAATATGCGAGAGAAGTAGCTCATGCTTAATTAACTTAAAAATCGCGCTTGAACATCCTATAGAGATTCATAACGTAGAGGTTGAAGTTGTGGACATAAACGACCATGGTCCGATGTTTCCTGAGATAGCTCAGCGTTTGGAAATCTCAGAAAGCGCCGTGTCGGGTTCACGATTTCAGATTCAAGCGGCACGCGATCCGGATAGCGGGATTAATTCTGTGCAAATGTATAAAATCAGTCATAATGAACATTTTCGGATCGATGTTAAAGACAGGGGCTCGGACCGGAAGATGCCCTTTTTAGTTTTACAAAAAATGTTAGATAGAGAAACTAGTCTTAGTCATAAACTTCTGCTCACAGCGGTGGACGGCGGAAAGCCACCAAAATCGGGGACTATGGAGATTACTGTTGATGTCCTAGATATAAATGACAACATTCCAGTTTTTACAAAAGACTCGTATTCTGTGAAGGTTGATGAAAACGTCCCCATAGGTACCACGATAGCGCAGGTAAATGCTACTGACCGAGATGATGGCGTGAATGGTGAAGTGTTTTTCACCTTTGGCCACGATGTAGACAGTGACTTGCTCCAACTTTTTGATCTGGATCCAGTCACAGGCGAAGTCATTGTAAAAGGTCAAATCGATTTTGAGCAAAAAGACCATTATGAAATTGATATTCAAGCATCAGACAAAGCTCTAGCACCACTGACAGCCGACAAAAGCATTTCAGTACAAATTATTGATTTAAATGATAATGTGCCTAAAATTGAAGTGACATCATTTTTAAACACAGTTCCAGAGGATTCTAAGTTGGGGACTACAGTAGCATTAATTAGTGTGAGTGATTTAGATTCTGGATTAAATAGAAAAGTGTCCTGTTCTATACTTGAAGAAATACCTTTCAGGTTAATGCAGACCTCACAGCATAACATCTATTCATTGACAACTGCAGCTTTACTTGACAGAGAGAAAATATCACAGTATGACATTACATTAGTGGCCCAGGATGCAGGTCAGCCAGCATTGTCATCTTTTAGATCTATTACTGTCCATATATCTGATGTAAATGACAATAGCCCTAAGTTTTCACTTAACCCACATAACTTCTACATAACTGAAAATAATGTCCCAGGCACAACCATGTTTTCTGTATCAGCCAGTGATTGTGATTTAGATGAAAATGCCATGATTACCTATCAGATTCTGAGAGATATTAGTGAGCAAAACAAGTATATATCGTTTGTAAACATAAATTCTGAAAATGGACAAGTATATGCACTGAAAAGCTTTGACTTTGAAACAGTTAAAGCATTCCACTTCCAAGTCCTTGCTACCGATTCTGGAAACCCATCTCTGAGCAGTAATGGGACAGTGAATGTGTTCATTCTAGATCAGAATGACAACAGTCCAGTGATCTTATATCCAGTTAGTGCAAATGGTTCTGCTGAAGGTGTGGAGGAGGTTCCTCGCAATGTAAATCCAGGACATTTGGTGACAAAAGTGAGAGCCTATGATGCAGATATAGGATATAACGGCTGGTTATTATTTTCACTGCAGGAAGTGAGTGATCACAGTCTATTTGGTTTGGACCGCTATACAGGACAAATAAGGACCCTTCGCTCATTCACAGAAACAGATGAAGCGGAACATAAACTGGTCATACTGGTCAAAGACAATGGAAATGTTTCACTTTCAGCAACAGCAACAGTGACTGTCAAACTTGTAGAACCCAAAGAACCTTCTACAATTTCCAATGTCAAAAATGCAGTAAAAGATGAGGGGGAAAATAATATTAGATTTTATTTAATTATAACCCTGGGTTCAGTTTCAATTCTTTTTATCATTAGTATCATCATTTTAATAGCAATGCAGTGCTCAAAATCTACAGACTTTTCTTCCAAGCATTTACAAGATACAGCTTATGATGGGACGCTGTGTCACAGCATCCAGTACAGATCTGGAGATAAACGGTACACATTAGTTGGTTCCAGAATGAGTATTGGATCTACTCTAGTTCCAAGCAGTAACAGAAATACTCTACTGGTAGCAGATCACAGGAGGAGACCATCTAGAGAGGTAAGGTTTTGATCAGTGTAGACCTGGTGTGGATGTTTGTATTTAGCATGACTATATAATATGAATTCTGGTTATGCCTTATTTTATTGAATGATAATGACAGTTGTGTGGAATCTGAAATTTGTTTTTAATCATGTGTTATGGTCAGTATCTAATGCAGTAGTTCTTTAGTATACTGTTTTAATGATATTCCATATGTGGAAGTCTTTTTTTTTCACACTAAATTCAATTTTTATTTGTCACATACACAGTCATACACAGTACGATATGCAGTGAAATGCTTATACAACCACCAGTGACCATAAAAAAATAAAAGTTTATAGACAAGAAATAAATATGAATTAAAAGAAATACAATAGAAAATAAATTTAACTAAGATAAAAATAAAAGTATACTGTACAAATAAGGACATTCACAACATACCAAAATATATAAAATTTAGAAAAAATCCCTTCTCAGACAGCAACAGAGAGAACAGTCCATTGCTGGGGTGTCTTTCACGATCTTCCTGGCCTTGGTCTAGTATCGCTTGCTGTAGATTGAATGCAGGTCAGGTAGCTCGGTGAGGATGATGCACTCAGCTGATCGCACCACCCTCTGCAGAGCTTGTCTGCATGGTGCTGTTTCCAAACCAGGTCATGATGTTTCCCATTAGGATGCTCTCTATACTGCAGGAGTAGAAATTCCTGAGCACCCTGAAGGGCAGTCTGAAGTCTCTCAAGTGCCTAAGGTGGTAGAGACGCTGCCGGGCCTTTTTCACCATGATGTTGATGTGACAGGACCATGACAGGTCCTGCGTGATGTGAACACAGAGGTATTAGAAGCTGTTCACTCTCTCCACTGCACTCCCGTTGATGACGGGGGTCTGGTAGTTCCTCTCCTGCTTTGTACTAAAGACCACTATCAGCTCCTTTGTCTTGCTGAAGTTCAGGAGGAGATTGTTCCTCTAGGTAGGCCGTCTCATCGTTGTTCGTGATCAGGCCCACCACGACGGTGTCATCAGCAAACTTAATGACGGTGTTTGACTTGGTAGTGGACACGCAGTCGTACGTGTATAATGAGTACAGCAGGGGACTCAGAACACAATCCTGGGGGGCTCCAGTGCTGAGAGTGAGGGAGGCTGAGACATGTCCACCCATCATTACTGCCTGTGGTCTGCCAGTTAGGAAGTTGGAGATCCACTGACACAGAGATGAGCTGAGTCCCAGGTGCTCCAGTTTGGTGGTGAGTGTGGAGGGAACCATGGTATTAAATGCTGAGCTGTAGTTGATGAAGCATTTTAACATAATTCCCTTTCCGAGTGTCCAAGTGAGTGAGTGATGTGTGGAGGAGATGAGAGATGGCATCATCTGTAGAGCAGTTCGGGCTGTTTGCAAACTGGTAGTGAAGAGATGATGAAGTCTCTGACCAGCCGTTCAAAGCACTTCATCACTACTGAGGTGAGGGCTACAGGGCGATAGTCATTGAGGGAGGCAGGATGTGGTTTCTTCGGGACAGGAACAATGATGGACTCCTTAAAGCATGTGGGGATCACTGGCTGAGATAAAGAGAGGTTGAATATCTCTGTGAACACTATTAAATGCATTAAAGCACACTGTCTTTCACTCTCTTTGTCTTGTTGTTTCCATTAAGCCAGTAGGAATACTGCATGTATATAAGATTACTATATGTGAAACATTTCAGATAAGGAATTATCTACTTGTATTATGCCTGTGAACTTATTCTCTTTGTTTTATCACAATTTATTTCTTTCATTCTTGGAGTTCCATTTATCAAGTCTTTTTATTCTTGATCTGCTCTTTATTTCCTAATCTTTGACTAAAAGATAGAGACTCACTTAGATACAATACATGAGCTACATAGTATTAGCAATGATTCTGATTTTGTAAATGATTGTAAGAATTATGACTGTGTTTAATTCTCATGCCAGCTTCCAAGTTATTATGTATTTAGTCCATTCGATTTGTTCCCTGTTTAAAACAATAATAATAATTTAGCAGTAATTTACTGCTAGTTACAAAAAAAGAAAAACAAACAAAAAACATTACAGCTTACAGTATATGGCTCTTTTCAATGGTTGCAGTAAAACTAAGATACACCAGTTAATCTAGTACAAGATTTGTAAGAATATTATCATCAAATTCCAATTTATGTTTAGATTTTAGAAACAGATGACTAATTTATTTCACATGAGACAAAAAAAGGACAAAGACAGTGCTTAATGTGAAGTTTAAAACTTTACATAAAAGTTGGTTTTAACACGGCATTGAAAATAGTAACATAGTGTAACTAAAAATTGTAAGTCAGTTTGAAAGAGGCTTTAAGACCTAATATATACAGTAGTTAATGACTTGAATGTAATTGTTTCATTTACTTTTTAAATTCAGGTTTTCTCAAAAAAGAGTGCTCAACTGAACTGTGCATACAGAATATTAATGTTTAATTTGAATAATGAACATTTAAAACTTTAGAACTGACTCAATAATCTGATTCTGAATAACATTTGACTCAAAAGGTTCTCTCTATTTTTTAATTAATAGTTTATTTACTTCCTGAGGTACATTCAGCTCAGAGTTTCAACTGACCTCCCTCTGTTTATTTAGGTGTCCTCTGGATTTTCTGGTATCCTTAAATTGTTAAGAAATATTGCTCTGGTATCCTGGCATGCCTACCATGGACAGGTATTTCTTCTGATTCAATTCTCCCTCTTTGCGCCCAGCTCCACCTGGTTATAAGGTGAATGAATGAATATTTTAAGTAAAAAAAAAAAAAAAATTATATATATATATATATATATATATATATATATATATATATCAGGTCTAAGCTGGTATTGAAAATGATTTTCTCATGATAAAAAGAAATCTCATGATAAAAAAATATCTATCCCAGCCATAGCAGTATAAAATCTTCTAGCTTTTTACAAGAGGTAACATACCCCCCCCGCCCCCTCTCTCTCTTACACACACTCACTCACACACACACACACACACACACACACACACACACACACACTACTCTCCTTTTTATATATCCCTACACTGACTCACTCCCTGCTCAGCCTCAATCTCAATTGTTCATCTCCTCCCTGTTTATGCTGCTCTCTACTTTTTAATCTTTATTAACCATTGGAATCTGTTTAAAGGATGAATAGTTATGCTGACTGCAGTCAAGCTGTGCTGCAAGCGTTATCCAGCTTTATCAAGTGTGTGGTTTTTCGGTACATTGCATTCTTCCTGCTAGGAATCTCCTTGGCTGCTGCAGTATCAGGTTATGATCTGGTATGTTGGATCAGTTGCTGTGGTAACCATGCTGGCTTGTATGCTTTTGTATAAACTGTTGAGACACAGAGCACAAACCACTCTGGGCTCCATGTGCAAAGGACCTTGGTCCTGATAAAAGTGTGCTTTGCTTTAAAATGAAAATGCCTTCATGGACTGCACAAAAAAATGTGACCTCTACACTGGAAACGAGAGAAGATTATGCATCAAAAATATCAGGATAACAGACGTAGCAAAAACTGTCCCACTGAATAGTATTCATGAGCAAGAATTCATCCAATGATGGCTGTAAGTAATAGCATTGTCTACTGAAGTACATCTCCCAGATACTTTTTGAAAGTATTCATATATTGTTTATTGTTCTCTATATCCCGTTATCCTGTGCTCCTGTGCAATACCACCAATGCAGCATCCAGATGGTTTTGTTGATTGATTTGGAAAGCACCAGCACAGCAGGAAAGATGGAGCATTGAATTATAAGACACAGATCCATGATGTCGCACTAATGTGTCAATATACAGTATATGTAAACAAATGAACAAGTGTGTTTCAAGAATACAAATGTGCAAAGAATTCAATAATAATTCAATAAGGCATTCATGAGTGAAGAAAGAAAGAAAGAAAGAAAGAAAGAAAGAAAGAAAGAAAGAAAGAAAGGCACTGAATCAGAATTAAAGTGTTGATTTC
>JAQQZT010000012.1:11057471-11071487 GCA_030068275.1 Clarias platycephalus
AACTGTGTAATTGCATCAGTTCATAGTTGCGTCAGTTCTGCGCATATATGAAAACATGATCACCAAAATGATTTTATATGACAAAAATATAGTTCAAAGTTTGTTTAATAAATTTATTTGTTTAATAAATTTTTTTTAATGAATTGTAAAACCATTTATTATTATTATTATTTTTTTTTTTTTTAAGTTTTTTTTTTACGTGGTTAGCATCGCGGGCCGCATCCGCATTTGTGACGGGCCGCATGCGGCCCGCGGGCCGCAGGTTGAGAACCACTGCCCTAGATAGTGCACTAGATTTCTATTTAACGCTGAAAAGTTAACTATTAATTAGAATGCAATCCGGGAAATCATCAGGTAATCGTAATATTTACTTAATTTTTTCTCTCTTAAATACACCTCGAATTGTATGTATATTTATAATCTACTGTATGTGACCTGCCTAAATTTTGATTTGCTATGTTGTCAGAGATACTAACATTTTAATAAAACGAACGTATTTTGGAAGAATACCAACCGGGTGCTGGCCGTGGTGCTGAATCCGCAACCCAGACTCAAGTCCATCCCGGGACTAAAAATAAACAAATTTGACATACAATCCAGTGTTTTATGTGTGCCTTTAAAAACGCTATTGAATTAGCAAATGATTTGCTTGATTGATATCGTGTGCACTGTGCTTTAATATTATGAATTGTGTTAAATGTCATCCCTTAACGCCATTTCAATTATTACTTATTTACAGTTCTCGGTTCATACAGATAATCAATAACTTGCAGTGTTAATTGAAAAAAAAAAAAAAAGATGGACACTGTCTTTTTAACAATTCTCTGCACTTGATGTCGCTGTTGACCATTGAATCAAGACGTCTATTTTATTATCTTTCTGCCCCTCCTGACTAAAATGGGGAGTGGTTTTCTCTTTGCTTTGTTTAGAAGAAAGGCAATACGAATGTAAAAGAATATCCCGTCTTGTGCTGTGCTGAGAAGGAATGACGACTGTAAAATCTAACTTAAATCCGTTTGCGTTATTTAGAAGATATTGTGTTATATGCATTACGGGTTGAAAGAATAATGTCTGTATTTAGACGTGGATCGATTGCTGCGTGTGTAGTGCTTGTTCTGTTTGACTGTTGCTGGGAAGCGGTTACTGGGCAGCAATTCTCCTACTCAGTGTCAGAAGAGTCGAAAACCGGGACAACAGTCGGAAATATTGCAAAGGATTTAAACCTGAATGTTCAGGAACTGGAGTCACGAATGTTTCAAATTCTCGCCGGATCAGAGAAAAAATATTTTGAGGTAAATTTTAGAACTGGATTTCTTTACGTGAATGAAAAAATTGACAGGGAAACGCTTTGTGCTAAAACGATAAAATGTACCATCAGTGTGGAGGCTGTTATTAACAACCCTTTAAAGATTTATCGAATTGAAATTCATATTTTGGATGTTAATGATAATGCTCCAACATTCAGTGAACAATCACACACGCTCGACATTGCAGAGAGTTCACTTCCTGGTGTCAGACTGCCTTTGCCTCGGGCCGCCGACATAGATGTTGGTAAAAATACAGTAAGTACGTACAAACTAAATTCAAATGAATATTTTACCCTATCGATGTCCAAAGGAGCAGAGCAGAGCGCATCTGCAGAATTAGTACTGCAGAAAGCTTTAGACCGAGAGAAACAGCCTGTAATTCTTCTCACATTAACCGCTGTCGATGGAGGTAGCCCTCCAAAATCCGGAACATCTCAAATAATAATTAATGTTTTAGATGTAAATGATAATGCCCCAGTATTTAGTAAGCCACTTTACAAAACAACTATTTCTGAAAATGTCCCGGTTGGCACAACAGTTGTCGTATTAAATGCGACAGACGCTGATGAAGGAATGAATCGTGAGATTATTTATTCTATAAATAAAAGAGACCAGGACAAAATTTTAAAGATTTTTGTCATTGAGCCGCATTCTGGAGCCATAACGGTGAAGGGCAAAGTAGATTTCGAGGAAGACGTTGCTTTTGAAATTCATGCTCAAGCCAGTGATAAAGGACAGCCTCCAATGGCTTCACACTGCAAAGTTCTGATCGAGGTGCTGGATCAAAACGACAACGCACCTGAAATAAGAGTAACGCTGCTGCTTCATACTGTAAAGGAAGACGCTGAAATCGGTACTGCCATTGCACTTGTATCAGTGACTGACCAGGACAGTGGTAAAAATGGCTTGGTGAATTGTATTGTATCAAACAAAACTCAATTTAAACTTGAGACAAACTACAAAAATTACTATTCTCTATCAGTCAATGGCCCTCTAGACAGAGAAAGTCGCTCTCAGTATAACATTACTATTAGAGCTACTGATGAAGGGACTCCTTCTCTCAGCAGCACCACTGTAATTACTATACAAGTTTCTGATGTGAATGATAACGCACCACTGTTTCTAGAGGACACCATTAATGTTTATGTGAAAGAGAACAGCCAGGTTGGAGTTGTTATTAAAACATTGTCTGCATTTGATGCTGACATTTATGAAAATTCACAGATTACTTACACTGTTTTAGAAAGGAATGATAACCGAGTAATTTTATCTACGTTGGTTAATATAAATTCAGTTACAGGAAATATCCAAACTTTAAAATCTTTTAACTACGAAGAAATAAAAAAAATTCAGTTTAAAGTTCAGGCCGCAGATTCTGGTGTTCCTCCACTGAGCAGTAATGTGACTGTGAATGTTTTTATCCTGGATGAGAATGACAACAGTCCCGAGATTCTCGCTCCCTATTCTGAACATGGCTCTCTTCACACTGAGAACATTCCATATTCTGCTGAAGCCGGATACTTTGTGGTCAAGATCAGAGCTGTAGACTCCGATTCTGGATATAATGCACTGCTATCTTATCACATCTCTGAACCCAAAGGAAACAATCTCTTCCGAATCGGAACCAGCAGCGGAGAGATCAGGACTAAGAGGAGAATGAGTGACAATGACCTGAAAACTCACCCGCTTGTCATTTTGGTTTCTGATAACGGAGAACCCTCTCTGTCAACCACTGTTTCTATTGATGTTGCGGTTGTTGAGAGCACAGATGAAATAAAGACTCGGTTCAAACATGCACCAATAAAGGAGGACAGTTTCTCGGATTTAAACATCTATTTGCTGATCGCCATTGTGGCAGTTTCGGTGATATTTTTTCTGAGTCTGATCAGTTTAATAGCTGTAAAATGCTGCAGGACAGATGGCAGTTTCAGCAGATATAGTGCGCCAGTGATCACCACGCATCCTGATGGAAGCTGGTCTTACTCCAAATCTACTCAACAATATGATGTGTGTTTTAGCTCGGACACACTGAAGAGTGACGTAGTGGTTTTCCCTGCAACCTTTCCGCCTGCAGATGCTGAATTGATCAGTATAAATGGAGGAGACACCTTTAACAGAACGCAAACACTTCCAAATAAAGGAAAGGTAGGAAATGTGCTATAATGTTCTCCAGTCTTCATATATATGACCCATTCTAATTATTAAAAAAAACGTCCATGCAGCTTGCTGCAACTTCTGTACGTCGAATATCAACATTGCAGCTACAAGGATAAGTTGCAGAGCAACGTATCACGTACTCTGTATGCTAAAGACATGGCATACATTAAAATCATGACTGAAATGTTAGATGCTCAGGTGTTGATGAAGCGCCATTGTCATTACTGTAGATGTAAAAGAGAACTGCAAGGTCGGTTCTGTAATTTAAACGGTATCTACTTTTGAGAGTACACTGAGAGTAGAGAAATTTACAGTAATTTTGACTACATTGTTTAAAAAAAAAAAGTTAAAAAAAAAAAAAAAACAGTCAAACGACCGGCTGCCAAACAAAAACCATAAAATTAAGGTAAAATACTCTAGTTCATATTATGTGCAAAAACATTAAATTTACAGAAATTATTTAATCTTTTACAGAGAAACACCGTTATTCCACCTTCAATAAACTAACAGCACTAGGAGTTCAGCAGATAAAAAAACGTTGTTTCACGGATTTTTACTAAATGTATATGATTAAACACTTTCATTAAAGCAACAGCACAAGAAGTTTAGCAGTGAAACACCATTATTTCACAGATTTTCCCCAAATGTATACGATTTAACACCTTCATTAAAACAGCAGACGTGTAGAAGCAAAATGTTTTTATTTACAGTGTTTTTCCCCAAAATTATTACAAACACCTTCAATAACAGCATTAGACATTTAGCAGGGAAACACTGTTATTTCACAAATTTTTCATACATTTCTATGAACACACATGTTCAATAAACATAAACTCAAGATTATAATATTTGTAAAATAGCTTGAAGAACTGTGACACAGTATAGTACAAGTATGATGCAAAATACAATAAAAAAAGGTTCAGTTTTATAGCATTACAGTAAAATACTAAAATGAAATATTTTTGACTATTGTGCTATAACAGTGGAACATTCTCTCTCACAAACTTTGCTTTGAAATATCCTTGACTAATTAAAATTGGACTGGAAACTTTATTACAAATAAAGTACAATGTGGTCCATTAAAAAAAAAAAAACTATATATTTCTTATAATGTATTCAGAATCCTAATGCCTTAGTGCAAGTAAAATCTAAAACATACCAAAATGGCAAAATAGACAGTCCAGTGTATCCAAGAAAGAATGATCCTTTTCCAAACACGCTCATAAACGTTGTAAGTGAGACAATACAGAAAGGATCTCTACACAGTAAAAATTGCACTCAAACTGATTCAAGGTTGAAGGAGTTCCATTTTCAATCACTATGAAACAATTCTAAGTAGTCTAATATTGCATTCCATACTGACTAGTGATGGACTTGTCTCTCTACTAGATGCCCTATTCTCCCATGTTCCAATATTTGATCTAAAAAATGTAAGCAAGTTTCATTATTACTGGCAGTAATCAGAGCTGGAAAATGTTAATGTACATATCACACAGAAGAAGGCAGCGACATATACAAAGAAGTTTTTAACAACCATAAAAATATGAACCAATTTTTATATTTTACTATTGAAATAATACTTAAAATAAGAGTCGACTTAATAATTTAGAGATAACGTTTGTAATTTTACAGAGATTTGTATGTAGTTTAAAAAAAAAAGGAAAACAACTATAAAAAATTTAAGTTATTTTCTGTAAAATTAGGACTTTTTTTTTTACAGTGTATAATGAAAAACTGACATTTCAAATTAGGGTTCAGGTCATAGATTTTGGCGTTCCTGTACGTTCCATGTATGTGTGTATGTGTGTGTGCCCTGCGATGGGTTGGCACCCTGTCCAGGGTGTACCCCGCCTTGTGCCCTAAGTTTCCTGGGATAGGCTCCAGGTCCCCCGCAACCCTGTATATAAGGATAAAGCGGTACAGAAAATGAATGAATGAATGAATGAATGAATGAAACACAGTAACATCACACAGTCTGTCTCCTGACATTGTTGTTAAATTGAGAATCTGCTCACTGTATCAATTAAGGTTAAATGGCTTGTTGCCATAATCACTGCAGTACGGAAGGCTCTTAACTATTTAAATCCAGGTGGTGACCTTTTTTGGCCGGTCAGTGTATTTCTAAAACATTGTTTAGGATACTGGATCGTTTTTGACGGTTTTGTGATTTTTTTTGTATGTTTGGCGACCTGGATGAACCTTCCTTCAACGCGCCTACAAAAACACCTTTGCCTAGTACAAACACACGTGTTATTCTACCCTATTTTATTACATACCTAATATTATACTCATAACGAGATGCCAGCTGCATACATTTATCTTTTGCCCGTTTCACCCTTTCTTACCCCCTTTTTCTAAATTGGGGGTCTAATGGCTTTGACTTTTTTTAATCAAGGCTAGGCTAAATCATTTCCCCTTGGGGTGTGTAGACTACTTCTATATTATTCTTAACGATTTCACACAAACAAAATAATGAAATATGTGTGGGAAACTGTACAGTAAACTACAGTCAAAGTATTATGAATGATCTCAGGTTTATTCGGTAACATTTCGTAGTAAGATTGTTTTTTTTTTTCTAATTTTGAGAGACAGGGGGGGTGGTTAAGTGGTAGTAAGTCATTAACAACAATTTGCAGTGTTCTCATGTTGGGTTAAGATATAAGATAAATTAATTATATGAATATGCCTTTATTGTGGAGTAACACAGCCTACTTCTGGAGACGAGGCTGGACAATTTTCTGCGCATCCAAAAACTTTTAAATGCAAAACAATAATAAAAAATATTAACGCCAGTAAAGTACGTCCTTGTTAATTTATTTTATTGTGTATTTAAAAACCCTGCCCCAACGTGTCGCTATAGTCCGTGTAAAAAAAAAAAAACACACAGTCTGCTTTGTTATAAGACTCCTCCTCATGAATGGGTGAATGGTTAATCAGAAGCGTATGGAATAGCGTGCTTTGTTTCCTGAAGCACGAAATGGTGGACTTGCAGTGCAGGGCTGGCTCCACGCGATAGTACATGGAATATTGGTCTACAAATTCTGCGATTTTTAGGGAGTGGGTTATTTTCTGAGACTGTCGTTGCTGCAATGGGCACCTGTGCCCATAAAGAGACGATATGGATTTGGTTCATCGCGTTATTGTGTTTATCTGGCTTCTGCATGGGGCAGATAATTTATTCCTTGTCGGAGGAGGCCGAAAAAGGAACGTTTGTTGGAAATATCGGCAAGGATTTAAATGTAAATAAGCTTGAACTGGATTCGCGAGAACTGCGGATAGTATCGACACACAATAAAAGGTATTTTGATATAAATCTAAAGACAGGGGTCCTATTTGTCAACGAGAGAATAGATAGAGAGGAGCTCTGTAGTAATGCACCAAAGTGTTTAGTAAGAGTGGAAGCCATCCTAAATAATCCTCTCCATCTCCACAGAATAGAGGTGATCATTTTAGACATAAACGACAATGCACCGTTTTTCTATAAAACGTCATTCGATATTAATATTACTGAGTCAGCACACATTGGGGAGAAACTTCTATTGCCGGAAGCTAAAGATGCAGATATAGGCACCAACTCGGTAAAAAGTTACAGGCTGAGCCAAAATGAACATTTTTCTTTAGATATACAGAGCGGAGAACAGATGTTGTCTGCCGAGTTAGTGCTACAGAAAGCTTTAGACAGAGAAAAACAGTCTATGATTCAGTTAACTCTGACGGCTGTAGACGGAGGAAAACCTCCCCGAACTGGCACTGCGATTGTTGTCATAAATGTCGTGGATGTTAATGATAACACCCCCACATTTAGCAAACAGCTTTATAAGGTTCGCGTTTCAGAAAATACTCCAGCTGGAACGACACTGATAAAACTTGAGGCTACAGATTTAGATGAGGGTGTAAATGGTGAAATCGTGTGTTCTCTGACAGAGCGAGATAGTTCAACATTATCTGGTTTATTCACAATAAACCAAGACAGTGGTGAAATTATAGTCCAGGGCAGGTTAGATTATGAGGAAAATTCTGCATTTGAAATACGAGCACAAGCCAGTGATCGCGGCCATTCGCCACGCAGCGCACACTGTAAAGTCTTAGTGGAGGTCGCTGACGTGAATGATAATGCGCCAGAAATTTCATTAACATCTCTTACGAATACAGTAAGAGAGGATTCTGCTTTAGGATCAGTAATTGCTTTAATCACTGTCACAGATCTAGACAACGGCAAAAATGGTGTTGCTAAAATCCATATATCTGATTCTAAACATTTTAAGATGAAATCTTCATATAAAAATTATTATTCCTTAGTCGTCGATGGTGCGTTAGACAGAGAAAATGTGTCTCAATATAATATCACTATAACAGCTACTGATGAAGGAAATCCACCTCTCTCAAGCACCACTGTCATCACCGTACATGTCTCTGATGTGAATGACAACGCTCCACGTTTTCCAGAATCCGTGATTAATGTGTATGTAAAAGAGAACAGTCAGGTTGGAGCTGTTTTTTGCACAGTATCTGCTTTTGATCCTGATGTTGGTGATAATGCCAGGCTTTCTTATTTATTATTGGAAAGCTCAAAAACACGTGCTCATGTATCCTCCATGATAAATATAAACTCTGACAGTGGAGACATTCACAGTTTGCAATCATTTAACTATGAGGAAATAAAAATATTCCAGTTTACAGTTCAAGCCATAGACTCTGGTTCTCCACCACTAAGCAGTAATGTGACTGTGAATGTTTTTATCCTGGATGAGAATGACAACAGGCCAAGGATTCTCACTCCCTATTCTGAGCATGAATCTTTTCACACTGAAAACATTCCATATTCTGCTGAAGCCAATTACTTTGTGACAAAGATCAGAGCTGTAGACTCTGATTCTGGATATAACGCCTTGCTTTCTTATCACATCTCTGAACCCAAAGGAAACAACCTTTTCCAAATTGGAACCAGCAGTGGAGAGATCAGGACTAAGAGGAGAATGAGTGACAATGATCTGAAAACTCACCAGCTTGTCATTTTGGTTTCTGATAATGGAGAGCCATCCCTGTCAGCCACTGTTACTCTTGATATTGTGGTTGTTGCAAGCACAGGTGACATAAAGACGGAGTTAAAACATTCACCAATAAAGGAGGACAGTTTCTCAGATTTAAACATGTATTTGCTGATATCCACTGTGTCAGTTTCAGGGATATTTTTACTGAGTCTGTTCAGTTTAATAGCTGCAAAATGCTACAGAAGAAATGGAAATTTCAGCAGATACAGTGCCCCAGTGATCACCACACATCCTGATGGCAGCTGGTCTTATTCCAAATCTACTCAGCAGTATGATGTGTGTTTTAGTTCTGACACTTTGAAGAGTGATGTAGTGGTTTTTCCTGCACCATTTCTGCCTGCAGATGCTGAATCGATCAGCATAAATCATTGTGAAATCTTGAACAGAACACAGACACTTCCTAATACAGATAAGGTAAGGCTAAAAATGGACCTTACTGTGGACATTAACATTTGGTCTATTTGTTGCTCAGGTATGATGCAATATTTGCATATAGTTACATGACTTTATGTTTTATGTTTCCACAAAATATCTTTATTATTCCTAGTTTGTAACATGCATAATCAGTTAAGTTCAATTTGACTACTGTGTGCTTTGCAATAAGGATTTTTTTCTAAACCACTGTACTTTATATACAATAGTTTAGAAAGAAGCATTTAGAGTTTCTGTGTCTTGATGGGGCTATAAAATAAAATATAAATCTAAGATAGAGGCATTTATTGGGGTTAAAATAATATCAGTGATTAAAGGTTTAGCCAAATATTTCATTTGACACCTGCCATGTGCTTCTTCTGAATTTAAATTGCACTCTGTATTTGCCTTCCAGTATGGAGGAATCTGTATTTATTTTACTGCTTTTTAATTGATAGTCAAATAACCGCACCTGCTAGCTTCATGCAATCTAGCTAATTGCAGATGCATCTCTCAGTACTGTAGTCTATTTCCTTGTTTTATTTTAAACGTCAGGATGTCATGATGTTATCTGCCATAACATAAATACCACTGCCAAATGAACTGAACATCATTCATCACCAACAACACACAAGCAAACTGGTGACAGGTTCACGGGCATCCAAAGCTCACCATTTCCAATCGGATCAAGCAACTATAGGATGTGCCACACAAACAAGTCTGATCTATGATCCACCATGCAATCAATAGCACTAAAAGTATCTGCTGCCAAAATCCTGGTGCCAGACACCACAGCATACACAATGAGGTCCTGCAGAGCCATGCCCTATATACAAGATCCTCCTTTGTGGCATCTGCAGGATCAAACAAACTAAGTGGATTTAAGTGGGTTTAATGTTATGACATTACTATTAATATATTTTAAGTTTAAGTATATTACTATTGATTCATTATAAACACTGCATATCTCTTAGTCTAATTCAGTACACACAATCACAATCATATTGGGAAGACTTGTAACTTGTAAGAATTGCTAACTTGTAATTTTTCCAGAAGAATATAATTGACACCCACAAGGCAGGTAAGCCACAGAATGTGGTTGCTGACATCACTTTGCGAAAGTTTGCTGTTTGCAAAGTGATGTTTTCAATCATAGTAATGGAAAATTGACTGGAATGCAAAAGTGTTGTGTAGAACTTAGGGGAATTTCACAAGGAGTGGAGTGAGGCTGAAGTTACTGCATCAAGAGCTGCCACACACAGATATCTCAAGGAAATAACCTACTTCTGCTGTAATCCTAGTATCAAGGCACTCCTGAACCAGAGAAAAGGTCAAAACCATTTTACAGAGACTAAAGAGAAAGATACTGGACTGTTGCTCAGTGCTCCAAAGTCCTCTTTTCACATGAAAGTAAATTTTGAATTTTGTTTAGAAATCATGGTTCTAGATTTCGGAGGATGGGTGGGGAGGCACAGAGTCCAAATTGTTTGAAATCCAGCATGTTTTCAGTCAATGATAATTTGAGGTTCCATATATAATTGATCTTATGACATTCTAATATTTTGAGATACTAGACTTTTGATTTTCGTGAGATGTAAACCATAATCATTGAAATTAAAACAAAAAGGCTAGAAGCATTTCACTTATAATAAATCCAGAGCATATATTTCTGAAATAAATTGCAAAAAAATAAACTCTTCCAAAATATTCCAATTTGTTTAGATGTACTGCATGTATATTTGTCAACATTTATGAATTTTGTAAATTTTAGAAATACTACTCATCCATGTTTCTTAAGTGTTCCATGATGTCCACATGGTGTCAGTCTCTGCATGTTTTGCGGGGCTTCTCTTCGTGAAACGAAAGGGCGTCCCGGCGCACGGCTATTGTTTGGGAGACAGAATAACATCTTTGCTTTTCCGCTGTTGGACGATGGATTAAATCTCAGTCAAACGCTCAGATTTTTATGTTGTACCGAAAGGTCCTTGATTGTAGGACCTGGCTGAAATTGTCATGCACGAAAGCAGAATATGGATCATTTTCACTTGGCTTTGTTGTCTTCTCAGCATTGCGAATGGGCAGATTGCTTATTCCGTGGTGGAGGAGAGTAATCCAGGGACAACAGTTGGGAATTTAGCAAAAGATTTGAATCTGAATGTCCATGATTTGGAGCACCGTGGATTCCACATTATTTCCGGGCCGAATGCAAGGTATTTTTATTTAAATGTGAAGACTGGAGTTGTCCATGTTAAAGAAAGGATAGACCGCGAGGAACTATGCGGGCGCAGTACGAAATGCAGTTTTGAATTAGAGGCTGTTATTTATTCATCTTTAAACATGTATCGGTTTGAGGTAATTATATTAGACGCTAACGATCACGCACCCATCTTTAGTTCGTCAGAAACAGTATTTAATATTTCCGAGTCGGTTTCTTTAGGAGACAGGTTTGCCTTGCAGCGTGCATTTGATGCAGACGTAGGCAGCAACTCGATAAAAAGCTACCTGCTTAGCCAAAACGAGCACTTCTCTATTGATGTACACAGCGGAGAGAAAAGTGTATCTGCTGAGTTAGTGCTACAGAAAGCTCTAGATAGAGAAAAGCATGCTGTAATAAAGCTCTTACTGATTGCTGTAGACGGAGGAAAACCTCCCAAATCAGGTACATTAAATCTAAAAGTAAATGTCATTGATGTGAATGATAATACTCCCGTTTGCGAAAAATCGCTTTACAAAGCTCAAATACCAGAAGATTCACCACTCGGTACATCTGTCATTACAGTTACCGCAAATGATGCAGATGATGGACTGAACGGAAAAATCATGTATTCATTCGTAAATCATGACCATGACAGGAGTATTGATTCATTCGCAATCAATTCTGATACCGGTGAAATAACAGTGAAGGGACACCTGGATCACGAGCAAAATATTGCAGTTGAAATTCGAGTCCAGGCAAGAGACAAAGGAACAAATCCGAGATCAGCGTTTTGTAAAATACTAGTTGAAATACTCGATGTCAATGACAATGCTCCTGAAATATCCGTGACGTCACTAGTTAACGTTCTTAAAGAAGACTCTCCAGATGGGACGATGGTTGGTTTAATAGCGGTAAAAGATAAAGATTCCGATAAAAATGGTGCAGCATTTCTAAATATGCAAGGTGCTTTACAATTTTCTCTGCAGAACACGTATAAAAATAGATATTCATTAACTGTGAAGGGACACCTAGACAGAGAAAGTGTTTCTCAATATAATATAACTCTCACAGCTACTGATGAAGGAACTCCACCTTTGTCCAGCACCACCGTCATTACTGTACACATTTCCGATGTGAATGATAACGCACCTCGTTTTTCAGACGCAGTCATTAATGTGTATGTAAAAGAAAACAGTGTAGTTGGCTCTCTAATTTATACAGTATCTGCTTTTGATCTTGATGTTGGTGATAATGCCAGGATATTATATTCATTTGGAAACTCTAAAAACGGTTATTTAACATCTGTGCTAAACATAATCCCTGACAGTGGCGATATTTGTACTTTGCAGTCATTTAATTATGAAGAAATTAAAACACTCCAGTTTAAAATTCAGGCCACGGACTCTGGTGTCCCTCCATTGAGTAGTGACGTGACTTTGAACGTTTTTATCCTGGATGAGAATGACAACAGTCCAAGGATTCTCGCTCCTTATTCCGAGCATGGCTCTGCTCACATTGAGAACATTCCATATTCTGCTGAAGCCGGCTACTTTGTGACCAAGATCAGAGCTGTAGACCCCGATTCTGGATATAATGCATTGCTTTCTTATGACATCTCTGAACCCAAAGGAAACAATCTCTTCCGGATTGGAACCAGCAGCGGAGAGATCAGGACTAAGAGGAGAATGAGTGACAATGACCTGAAAACTCACCCACTTGTCATTTTGATTTCTGATAATGGAGAGCCTTCACTGTCAGCCACTGTTTCTATTGATATTGTGGTTGTTGAGAACACAGGTGACGTACAGACACATTTCAACCGTGCGCCGATAAAGGATGACGTTTTCTCGGATTTAAATATATATTTGCTGATCGCTATTGTGTCGGTTTCAGTGATATTTTTATTGAGTCTGATCAGTTTAATAGCTGTAAAATGCTGCATGACCTACGGCAGATACAGTGCTCCAGTGATCACCACACATCCTGATGGGAGTTGGTCTTACTCCAAATCTACTCAGCAGTATGACGTGTGTTTTAGCTCGGACACACTGAAGAGTGACGTAGTGGTTTTCCCTGCGTCATTTCAACTTGCAGATGCTGAATCGATCAGTATAAATGGAGAGAACACTTTTAGCAAAACTCAAACACTTCCGAATAAAGAAAAGGTAAGATCTGAGGCGGAAAATTATTTGTAATATATTTTTATAATGTTATGCTTGTAACTAAAATATTTCAAACCAATTCCGATTCACTTTTATAGACTAACGTTGCCGTTGTTGCTGTCCATGGTCCTGCAAATCATTGTCAAGTTCTGCACACTTGGTCTGAATGTTTTCTTCCTTAAAATGGTACAAACTTTGTCAAGTCATGACAAAGTGACTGATGGGAACGATGCTGTTACAGTTACATCTCCACTGTAAGATTCGTTTAAACCTAAGTGTTGTTCTTCTAAGTCTTTTACAACTGTAAATCGGGCTGTGCCGTATACTCGTCTGCCAGCTCAGGGACACATCATGTTGTTTGACTTTAAATATGTGAGCAGCACGATTATTGAGAACAGTGTTAAATATTAAATAATAAAAATGATAAATAACCTACAATGATAAATAATCTATATACGTTTGCTCTTTTATAAAAATATATGGATATAATTATTAAGCATATAAATGCTTCTTTTTGGGCAGGATTGAATAGCCTGCTAGCCATTAAGCAAAGAATGAAAAGCTAGTATAATCATATTACTAGCTTGTGTAACTTATTTATTGTTCATTAAATTAAAAGCTATTTTAATGCTTAAAAACACTTATTTTCAGCAAATTGGTGTGTGTGTGTGTGTGTGTGTGTGTGTGTGTGTGTGTGTGTGTGTGTGTGTGTGTGTGTGTGTGTGTGTGTG
>JAQQZT010000012.1:11095767-11107976 GCA_030068275.1 Clarias platycephalus
AATCATGTATGATTTTCGTTCCACTTCTCACGTGTACACCACTTTGTATTGGTCTTTCACATGGAATTCCAATAAAAATTGATTCATGTTTGTGGCTGTAATGTGACAAAATGTGGAAAAGTTCAAGGGGGGCGAATACTTTTGCAAGCCTATACAGTGTATATACTGTATAAGGAAAATCTAAAAATCCTCAGCAGCAATATACAGTGTGTGTGTGTGTGTGTGTGTGTGTGTGTGTTTGTGTGTGTTTGTGCGTGTGTGCGTGTGTCCAGGTGTCATTCTGTGCATTCATGTGGTGATAGACACAAAAACAACAATAAAAAGCTAGGTGCTCAGATATCCTGTGATGTGTGTAATTGATGAGATTACAGGCGTGTCTTTTACATTTTTCATCTCAAATTGGTGTAAACAATTGACAAGTCATGCTGGAAAAATCTGGTAAATATCAGATGCAGTGTCACTTTGAATGGATGGTGTTTATTCTTTGCTCTGCCATCTTAGTGTGGTTTAGGAATGTGTTATTTTTTGACAATTGTGATATGCTTCAGTGTTAGTCTGTACTGACTAACTGAATAGCCCACTCTTTACCTAGGCTACAGCACAAGTATAACTTTGGGGTAAACTTTTGCCCTAGCTTCCATCCCTGTATTGTAAAAAAAAAAATAATAAGTAGGCTAAATAATATTTTTCCCCTCCAAAATGACATCATAATAATAGCCCATAAATATAATAAACCATAAACAAAATACATATATGCAGCTATCCATGTAATAATTTCCCATGAACTTACATTGTATTACATTTTAAATGTATTATGGTTGTGGGATTATTTCATTAAAAGCTGCAGATTTGTATTAAGTTTGTGGTTTATTTATTATTACATTAATTGCTGGAGATTTCTATTGTATTTGTGGTTTATTACATTGGGCTGTTATTATGTTGGTGGGTTTTACAGGAAAAATGCTGGCTCAGAGTTTAACAGTGTTGCCTCACACATACAGGATCAGGGGCACAAGTCTTGTCTCCGCTCTGTGTGTGATGGATGTTTGCATGTTCTTCAAGTGCTTTAAGAGGTTTCCTCTGATGACCTGCATTGTAGGCCACATTGCTTGAGGTTTATGGCAGAGTGTGTGTGCGTAGGTGAGCACTTGCACCGGGCAATGGGTTGTCAACTCATCCAGAATCTGTAATTTGTTCACTGATGCTCTGATAACTGTGGTTAAAAAAGGTCTAAAATAAACAACCTCATTTTGGTCATTCTACCCAAGGTCCAATCAACTCGCTGGATGGTTCCGTCTGTGTGCTTCATGGCACATTGGGCAACAGATATACATCCACCATTTCTGTGGCAGTTTTTTTTCATAGCATTGGGTTGCCAGCTCAACGCCCAATTGTATCCGAGCATATGGGGGTGAAGGACCTTGTTCAAGGGTCCAAGAGTGGTTACCCAACTGTGTTGGGGTGTGAACCGGGGACCTCCAGGTCCGCAGACCAACACCTTAACCACCGAGCCACCCCTGCACCAACTTTCATGGGTGCAGTACACATTTTATTGCCTGGCTATTTGACATTTCAAGGCATTATGCCAAGACAAAATGCAGTATAACTGGCTGTTTAGATCTTCACAAATCTTTATCTCCACAAAACTCTGAAGAAAAACATACTGGCATAAATTGTGCCTGCATTTTCTATTTGGTTACACTGTGTATAGTCATTTGTATCTAATCTGCTAATTAAACTGCAGTATTAATAGCAACCTGTTTGTACAGTTTTATAACATTTTTCAATATCTTTTAAAATATATAAATATATGACGTGTTCATATATCCTAGAGGGATATGTTCCTGAATTGTACCCAGTTTTCCAGATAAAACTCTGAAAAGGATTAAATTGTTCCTGAAAATATATGAATGGGTGAAACAATAAATACCAAGGGAAAAAAATAATAAACATTTGCAGAGAATAATAAACATTTGCATATGTTGTGTTTTGGGAAATTTTGTGTTGCAGGAAATGTTGTGTTTTAAGAAATGTCATTGTGTTTAAGAAATGTAGTTGTTTTGCAAAATGTAGTTGTTTTGCAAAATGTCGTTGTGTTTTTGTACTTTAGGGCCACCACAAATATGAATGTTTATACACCACACCATGATTCTGCACCAAATTATTTGGGCAGTTGCAGAATGGCTGGGTGATTTGTGGTTGTCTGTTTTGACAGTCAGGACAAAGAAGGCAAACAGAAGGCATCTTGCTGGTGACCTGGTTTGCAGCAAAATGTGCCCACTTAACCAGTGCTGCAAATAAGCAGGTGAACGAGGACAGCTCTTATTTACTGATGGTATAGGGGAGGAGAGATAATGGGTAGCACATGCTTTCAGGGGTGCTGTGATTATAACAGTTGTTCCGAGCTGTCTGTGAGGCAGGAACAATAGTGCAAAAATAGGTAATCAGAGATTTTGTGCTGGAGGTTGGCTCATTAAAAAGAGGCACAGAATGCTGGCAAATGAGTAATATTGTAGGAAATTATCACATTTTGTGGCAGAATTTCTAATTATGGAAGGAACTACCTTATTTTTATATTGTGTAATATATTATTGTATTAAGGAGACTGGTTTATTGGGGGGAAGTTAAGATAAGAGCAGTGTAGGCGAGATACAGCCAAACGTCTCAGCTACAGTACATGCACAGAGGACACACAATGGAAAAAGGGCGGCGGCACTCTTCGTGTGATTGAATTTCATCGATGTTTGCGACAGGTATTTATGAAGGCACAATGAAATTCAAATATGTTAACAAACGTCGATACAAAGAGATGTTTTTTCTGCTATATTTCGCAAATGGAAATATATAGGGCGCATTTTGTCTTTAAGCGATTTGTCGCTGGTGTGTGTGTGTGTGTATGTGTGTGCGCGCGTTTGATGGAGAGGGTGCAGCTCCCCCTCCCCCGCCTGTAGAGTGCAGCGAGCGAGCGCAAAGGAGGAGAGAGAAAGAAAGACGGGGAGAGGCTGCGGCCAACTGACGAGAAACAATACAAGCATCGCAAAAATATAATTTTTAAAATATATAGGGTATATAGGACAAAAAAGGCACCATGGACGGAAAAGGAAAATGCCCGTTTAATGTGGAAGCGGAGAGGAGATTCTGGTCTTCTTGCACATAGTCGAGGTGGAACCGACGGCGCCCTGTTATTTTTGATGCCGTGGCAGGAGCAAGCACACGCCAAGCTCGAAAGGCGGAAAACATTTTTTAATCCTTCTGCAGATGCTGGGCCAGCTTGAGATGGCTGTTGCGGGGCGATGCAGAAGCATACACGATAGCGTACTTTTTTGTTTTTATCTTGTCGTCGTTTTTGTACTCAGTGGCCTTACCAATGCACAAATTCGCTACAGCATTTCCGAGGAGCTGGAATCCGGGGCTGTCGTCGGAGATCTCATCCGAGATTTGGGGTTGGATCTTGGAAAGCTCGCGGCTCGTCGGATCAAAATAAACTCGGACAACGCGCGGCGCTACTTCAACATCAACCACAAAACCGGTAAGCTTTCCGTCAGTGACAGGATCGACCGCGAGACTCTGTGTGAGTCCAGCGGCAGCTGCCTTCTTAGCCTCGAAGTGGTCTTAGAAAACCCATCCGAGGCGCACAACGTGGAGGTCGAAATATTGGATGCGAATGACAACGCGCCGCTTTTCCCCAGAGACGAGTATCAGTTGGAGATCTCGGAGGCGGCTCAGCCTGGCGCAAAGTTTCCCATCGAAGGCGCACAGGACGCAGACGATGCCTCGAATTCCGTTCGCCATTATCGCCTCTCACCAAACGAGCACCTTGCGCTGGAATCAAACAAACCACCTGCCAGTGGAAAGCACATCGAGCTCATTCTGAAGAAACCGTTCGACAGGGAGATGGTGCCATCTCATCAGCTACTTCTTACTGCTACTGATGGAGGCTCTCCCCCGCGCTCGGGTACAGCGAAAATCAACGTGCGTGTTTTGGACACCAACGACAACGTGCCGAAGTTCGACAGCTCTGTATATAAAGTAAAACTGCGGGAGAATTCGCCACTTGGCGCTCTGGTGATTAAACTGAACGCCACAGACCGCGATGAAGGCACAAATGGAGAAGTTTTTTATTCCTTTAGTTCATACACACCTGAAAGGGTTCGGCAGATGTTCAGCATGGATTCAGACACTGGAGAGATTCGCGTCAGGAGTAACGTGGACTATGAGGAGACCAACAGTTATGAAATGTACATTCAGGCTATGGATAGGGGGCATGGGGCCGTGGCAGTGCACTGCAAAGTAGTTGTGGAGGTGCTGGATGTAAATGATAACCCACCAGAGATAGTGCTCTCTACTCTTTCGAGTCCAGTGAGGGAGGATGCTCGAGCAGACACTGGGGTGGCCCTGATTAGTGTCAATGACCGTGACTCTGGACAAAACAAACATGTCACCCTTGACATTATTCCTCCTGACCTCCCGTTTAAAATAAAATCATTTCGAAACCACTACACCATAGTCACAGCTGCCTTCCTGGATAGAGAGACAGTATCATCATACAATGTTACAATAACAGCAGTTGATGGTGGAACCCCACCGCTGTCCTCATCAATGACTGTTCGTGTAGATGTGGCAGACGTTAATGACAACCCGCCCCGTTTTGAGCAGACATCATACACTGTATATGTCACTGAGAACAATGCTCCAAGTGCTCCTTTGTGTGTGGTAAAGGCCACAGATCCTGATGCGAATGAGAATGCACGCATCACATACACCGTCCTTAATGACAACAACCATGGGATCTCTGTGGGATCATATGTGTCTGTTAAACCTGCCACAGGTGAGGTCTATGCCCTGCGCTCTTTTGACTTTGAGAAGTTGCGGGAGTTTCATTTTCAGGTCAAAGCTCAGGACAATGGTGTTCCACCATTAAGCCGAGTGGCAACAGTTTATGTTTATGTCATGGACTCCAATGACCACACACCATGGTTCGTCCACCCAGCAGCAAATGTTTCTCACATGGCTGAAACTATTCTCCGCAATGCCGAGGCAGGTGTGCTGGTGACTCGTGTTTTGGCATGGGATGGTGATGCAGGGCAGAATGCTTGGCTACTCTACACACTCGACCACCCTCCTGAACTTGACCTGTTCAAGGTGCATGAGCACACAGGGGAGATCCGAACTACACGTCGTGTTGTTGAGGACAACTCTACAGTTTTCAGTCTCACAGTGCGTGTGAAAGATCATGGAGAGCCACCACGCTCTGCCACTGCAACCATTAATGTGGCTATCATGGAGCTACCCCCAAAAGTGACTTCTGACCCTAAACGCATTATTAGACCCCATGGAACTCTTATTTTCTCCAGTGTTACACTATACCTTATTGTTGCTCTCACTGCCACCACCTTTGTGTTCTTGGTCACCGTTTTTGTCCTTGCCATTGTGCGTTGCCATGCCTACTGCAGCCAACCTGATGCATGCTCCTGTTCACCCTGCTGTGGTGGATCCAAGAAGAAGGCACCCAAAGAGGGTGGAGGAAATGGTGGTGGGAGTGGTGGAGCATCAGGTGGAGGTGGAGGTGGTGGAGGTGGAGGAGGAGGAAACCAGCAGCAACAAGCTGTGGCTCTACGAAGGGACCTTAAAGTAGAGCCACACTATATTGAGGTTCGTGGAAATGGATCTCTGACCAAAACCTACTGCTATAAGACTTGCCTGACGGCCACTTCAGGAAGTGACACTTTTATGTTTTATAACATGGGACGACCTGTGAGTGGAACCTGGGGCTCAGGGGCCGAGCGTTTCTTCACCAGTCAGAGTGGGCAGTTTGTCCGCAGACTTAGTATGCCCGATGCCACCGCCATACAGGTGTGTGCCACACCCACATTTGTCTGAGAGGCATTGTTTTCTCTTCAGTGGTCTGTGTGATTTTTTTGCTTGATGTTGTCATTGTCCTTTACGCCTTGTGGGCTATAATTATAGCTTAATTTAGGTATTTAATTTTCTAACAAAATTATAACATATACAGTATATTACATGAATATAACATGAATGTGTGGAGTGTGAGTCTGATTGAAGTGGCATGCTTAAGTATTCTTAAGGATTTCAGCATCCATTAAACATCATTTGTGTTCTGTATTCAAGAAAAAGCACCCTCAACCTTCTCATGCTTGTGCTTGGTTTCTTTTCCTCCCTCCCTTACTCGTTCTCGTTCTCTCTTGTTTCCTCTGTTTGCACTGCAGTGCAGTCTTCAGTAGCAGTACAGCTGGGTGTGTTATATTTAGAGGTGAGAAATGCAAGCAACACCCCAGATTTTCTGTTCTCACTTTTAACACTTCAAGTAGCACTGTTCCAGTCTCTGTTCTTGTCCATCTTCTTTAAGAGAATGTGTGATTGAATTATGATTAGCTATTTAATCTTCTGATGAAACTACAAATGGGTTAATTTATTGTTGAAGATCAACATAAGCTGGTATAATTGTGCTAAAATAGTTGGTGGTATTCTATTTCACCATCCTCATTAGCATCGGTATTCTATTCATGTCTATATAATGTTGCTTCAGTGTTCATGGTTATACTGTTAGTGATTTGGTCCATCTTACACCCTCACACAATTATGCAGATGCTCCCTTGAATTTTTCTTGACCAAGATGTTTTGGCATAAAGACAGGTTTTCAACTCACAGTAACACAGTCAGTAACTGGACGGTAACTGTCTGTTGCATCTGTTCATATTTATTGATTTGGTATCGGTAATTATATGGAAAGCCATAACAAGAAAGTGGTAGTTGGTAGGAAGAAGTAATTGTGGGTTGATGCCTGTCTCTTTCATTAAATGCCAGTCATGTTTGTTCTCTCTGTGTAATTTAGTGCTGATGATGTGTGGGTCCGTGTTGCTACCAGTTGATTGGGTCTTTTGCTTTGGAAATAGCGATGGCAAGCAATGTGATTGGCTGGTGCAGTGGTATGAGTGCTGTATCTAGGCGAGGTGTGTCCACTTTGCAGAGAGCATTAGCAGGAGAGAGAAAGAGAACAGAGAGTAAGGGCAAAAAGATCAGATTGAATGTGGAGTTCCTGATGTCTCCTCTCTTCACCCCACATATTAAACTGTAAAAATGTACTGTTTTTGTTTTGTATTGTAAATTGCATGTAAATATTGATTTGTTTGTATTAGTTCTAAATCACCCAATTCATGTGCACAAATTTGTTTTGAAGTCTAAAAGATAATCTTGATCTTCCTGGCACTAATAGCAAATATCTTAATAAGTCATACAAAGGCAGCACATCTTTTGGGAGATAGTGTGTGTACAGTGGGGATGGGTTTTATATCACCATCCATTTGCTAAGGGTGCACTTAAATGAACACATTAAATTGCTGCTTCTGGCATTGTTTTATGGTTTAGTAATGGACGGTATTGCGAAATCTGTTAGCTTTACATACGATGAATCTGCATTGTGTTAATGTTACAGGTTCAAAAATGCAATTAGCTTTGTCCACACATTGTTGTGATACATATGTAATGCAATTTGAAAATGATAAACAGCCCCTTCCTTTTACGAAATAGATTGGAATTCTCTGTTTATGTGTGTTAGAGACAGAAAGTCTGGCCTGGAAGCAGAGATTCCATTCTCATAAGAGTTCATACTGTAAGAGTTATTAACATTGTTATCTTTCACCTAATGAATTTTTACATATATTTCCTTTTGCAAAGAAATATTTAATGCTCTTATGATATATTAGGTTTTACTGTTCATATGGTTTTCTTCTTATGTAAACTTTCCAAGGCTTTCTGAAATGCATTGGCTCTTTCAATGAGTCTATGACATTGCCAATATTGTGTGTGTGTCTGTGTGTATGAACTAACCCTGTTTTCTGCAGGAAAAGAATGAAGATATCACTGCAAGCATACTTTATTTAGCATTTTTAGCACACAACCAAACAACCCAACTAAACCACTGATATATAACCTTTCTTGTTCTTCTTCTTGTTCTTGTTCTTCTTCCTCTTCATTTTATCTATATTTGCTGTAGCCCAAGCCTCCCGGAGCAGACTGGAGATATTCAGCTTCTCTAAGAGCAGGAATGCAAAGGTAGGACTATTAAAATATTCTTTATTTGACACACAGCATGTTAACATTTAGACATATTTGGATCACAAAAACACTAGCTTTATCCCCGCTCCCCAACATCCTATCCCTCTATAGGTTTCTATACAAAAATCCTCTTGTCTACCTTGGGAGAAGAAGATGAATATGTAGATCAATAATTTATGAAACCAAACCCTGATAGTCCCGTCTGTAATCTTACCAGTTAGTAAATGTAATGTCAGATATAAATTGTCTTGACAAAGTTTTAATCCATAGACTCTTTTAGCCTTGAGCAAAGGCACCTATATACTGTAATCTTCATGCTACTGAATTAATATGAAAAGACGGGTAAATAAATGATAAAAAGTAATTAATTTTTTTGTTCACCACAAAATGGTCCATTCTAGCATACAATTGACAAAGCAGTCTATCGAATTATCCACAAGCCAGTGTGAAATGATATAATGTGGATTGCTCAAGCTGAATGAAGGTCACTGTAATAAGCGCAGGGTTGTTACATTTATCTTAATGAGCATAAAGCTTACTGGGATTGCATGTAAGGAAACCAGGTCTACAGTTATACGGTAGATTTGTGTATTTTATTTTACCTGGAAAAAATGCTCTGGGGCACTAATAAAAGCATACTGTCACTATTGCTGTGACAATAAAGGACACTGGAGACGAAGACTGAATAGCATTCACACAAATGTTAGCACTCTGTTTGAACTGGGGCTATTGTGTTCTCAAGTATATAGGATTATGCATGTCTCTTGGGATTTAATGTTATGATATGAACGCCTTTATGGCTATGATACATATGAATATGTGAGTATTACATCAGGGTTAATTATAAGGTAAGGTAGAGAGCTTAATCAGTGTAATCGCTTAAATAATCATTTACTGATTTACACTGATTTCTAAATAATGTCGCTGTGTTAAGAAGTAGACAAGAATCATGTTTATAAGTCAGTTCCTCCTCATTCATTTTGAATAAGTCCATGTCAGTGACTCATGGTTTAGAGATCTTAAAATTGCATCTACTTAGACAATCTAAAAACCGACAGTGAAAGTGAAATCATACACTCTGCATGCAAAAACATATGACAAAATTTGTAAATAAATAAAAAAAAAGTGTTGATTATGGCAATCAAAATAAGGACAGGGAGGCTATGAAATGTTGGGTGTTATGTAGCACCAATAACTTCCTAACACATATTTATCAGAAATTGATAACCAGAGAAAAAGAGAAATAAAATGGAGGCTAGTTAGTACCCACCCCTCTCGTCACATTCTACAGTCACCTATTCCTTCCTTATGACATTTTATGTTTCCTATTTTATACTACATATGTTATGGTCACACAAGTGAAAAATTTTTTTTATTTACACAAGCTCCAAATTTTTTATATTTAAGTAATGGGCAGGGTTAGCAACTTTATTTTTATTTATTTATTTTAATTCTATGCCCTATCCAGTGAAATAGCTCCTGCTTGTTTGATTATTGTCAGGATAGCTAACATGATTTATGAATATGTCTATTTTAAAATTCTTAAAAAGCATATTTTAAGTGCATTCTGATTTTTTCCTGTGCTATTATGCAACCCTTGGTTTTAGGGAAACAAATCTAAACTGAGACATCATTAACCCAGTAAATTTCGCTGAAATATAGCTGGTTTACAATATTGCAATGGGATAAACTGACATTTTTTAAATTAGTATTTCAAAGCAATAGTACAATATCTGAACATTGACCATCTAGGTTTCCATCATTACATTTTCTGACTAAAATAAAGTTCTGTATAGCTTTGCGTCCTCTCTGTGAATGTAAACTCACGGAGATCCATTTTTAGCACACTTCTCTCTTGTGACAGAAACATCATGTTGCTTTACACAGCCAGGAAAATAAAAACATTTAATTTCTTCCTGAAAATTAAACACTATACTATTAGTCACTGTTAATGATCTTTGTATTAATAAATCTTTTACTAAGTATGGATTATGGAATTGGTTTGTTAATCAATAAAAATGCTCTTCTCAAATCTAATTTCTAATTCTCTTTCCTTTTCCAGGCATGTGCATTTAGTCAGAAAAAAGAAAATGGAAAAAAGATAAAGCTATATCTATCTTACTTCTATTAGAGCTTCAGACATTTACTTAGAGATGCACTTGTGTATACACTTCTTTCAGCCTTGGTTTAATTTTAGTAATGCTCTCCGCACCCAGACTACATATAGTGAGCTAAGACTAACCAAGCACAAGGTGCAATTTAGCTTCTATAAACAACCCTTCCCAAATCTAGCATTGAGATTGCATCAAATGCTAGCACTACACAAATCTACATTGGCAAGAGGTTTAATTCTAAATATGGTAAAGTAAATTCAGCTTGCTTTATAGTGCAGCGACGGTGTGTTTGCATAAATAATAGTGAGATTATGTTTTCCAAGGGTTTTTACTTGTTATCACTACAACCGTAACTACAAATGTAATTCATTCATTGTCTCATTATCTTGAATAAGACTACTCTAATCTAATTATGCTGGTTAATTATTTTGATGCAGCGTAGCATTTCACATTATACTTCTTTTGTGTGTGTGTGTGTGTGTGTGTGTGTGTGTGTGTGTGTGTGTGTGTGTGTGTGTGTGTGTGTGTGTGTGTGTATGTTTATTTACAGCTCAGTCCATATGGAGGAGTCATCTGTGATGCAGGGGGCTCAGGGTGTTCTGGTTCAGAATTGGCCTACTGTCTCCAGTGCCCCTGGTAAGACACCACCCTGTCTAAATCCTTCTTTCCACTAGTTCACCAGAAGGTGAACCCAGTGTGTTTTAGGTCATATTGGATTTATATTTAATGAGAATCTGCAAATACAATGATGTAAAAAGAAAAAAAAAAATCTTAAGTGACTTCCCTGTTGTTTTACTTGTTCATTTTAGTTCTACCATCAGAATGATTACTTAATCACTTTCTGTATATCTTTTATTGTGCTTCCTGCATTAACTTCTGGTGCTCCCGCCATCTTCCCTTCCTTTAAAATACCCAAAATAGCATTGTCTCATATTTCCCTGCAGTTGTTTCTGAATTAGTTAAATAGCTCTAAATTGCAGCTGAAAATCACTCTGAGGCCAGGAGCTAGAATGATGATGCATGCTAAATGACACTTATTTAGGAAAACTGAAATGAATACCCTAAAGAATACAGAATGTAGAACTGATTTAGGAAAACAGAGTAATGATGGAACTAAGATTGTATCTTTATTGAATCTCATTAAAATCTAAAGCTGTGAATAAAAACAGAACAAAATGTGTATAACAAACCTTATAAAAATGTTAAATAGACTTGTTTCATTAGAGAGGCCACTCATTTTTACAATACTGTTAGACTACTCCTTAATTACAATATATTTTCTATGACAGATTTTATGACGCAGTTTAGGCATTGTACTTTTGCCAGTTCAATACTAATGGCTAGCTCTTTCTTACCATACAATGGCTACCGACCATGGAGGCTGAAAGCTAACAAATACTTCCTTCTGGATACATGAAGTCAAATACCACATTTTTTTGGCTTCAAACTGTTGCTCATGCAGAAACTCAATCGGAAAAATGCTATAGGCTTTTCCACATAGTTGAGCTAACGGATGTTTGCGATTGGTTGGTGTCATCCTGATTGACTGCATTTCTCTGCCATCATGTACTTCTAGGTGCAGAGATTTGTATCATTGTAAACATTTAAACTTAATATCTCCAGTAGGATTTTAAGAGTGAGAAGTATACTCCATTAAAACTGCTCTTAAAATACAATTTAGTTCCTAAGTTGCCATACATAATAATAGAGGGACCTATAACCCCTGTAGATGTATGAGAAATTTATGAAAAATAATAGTGATTGCTCCAGTCATGAACAAATAAAACATGAAGCCTGCTTATCATGTAAGGCAATTTCTGACATGGCCTGACAGAAGTGGTGCAGGTTATCTCTACGAAAGGAAAATGGAAGCAGAAAATAAACAAGACAAAAGACTGACAAGGGTTTACACGGGAGAGGTAATTAGGATAGACATGTTTACACACACACACACACACACACACACACACACACACACACACACACACACACACACACACACACACAGTGTGTAACATA
>JAQQZT010000012.1:11114733-11126042 GCA_030068275.1 Clarias platycephalus
GGTGGAGCTGGGGTTCGAACCGCCGATCTTCCGGTCGGTAACTCAGCGCCTTAGCCCTCTGAGCTACCACTGCCCCTAATTAAATACTTCTAATTAAACATAACAAATAAACTTGATGCAGTATTCACACTAATAACAGCACAGAATATCTTTACTGAATAACATTTAGCCCACCGTTAATGCTGGCTACCTGACCAATATTTGTTCATGCTGGATAACATATCCAATGCTTGATAAGTAACTAAAATAAACCAGTAGGTAATTGGTTGTTATTACTGTAGCAAGCTACTGTATCCATTTGTAGTTAACAGTTTGTTTACTAACTGTACATAATTGAAATGATATAATTTGTAAAATTTACAGAGGAATATTCATCTCTTCTTTTGAATTTAGACTGTTTTGAAATGTTTCCACATTATTTACAATAACAATTGTATTTTGTTAAAAAGGCCCATAGTAGACTTATAGCGTACACACACACACAGGGTTGTATGTATGCACCTTTACCTGTGCAAGATCAGAATAAAACTCCATCACTTTTGTAAACTTTTGCTTCTTAGCCAGTACTGGTGTTGTATTTATTTAAACTTACACAGTGAAACATATACCTTCCCTTCTAAAGATACCTTATATAGTATCATATATACAGTACCTTCCCTTCTAAAAAGTTCCAGAAACTCAGTTGGGTCTGAAGTGCGTATTCATGTGTGTTACTCTTTGCCTTCCTGTCAGTGTGTGTTTACCTCTGTTAAAATGTCAGCCTTTCTTATTTGACCTTTCTGTCTTCCTGCTCTAATGACTTGGACCTGACATGTACTGTAATTCTGTGCAGTTTAATTCTGATCCATGCTGCACCTTCGCTGTCTTATACTGCATGCATATCAGTGATTGTTGCAATACAAGACATACTTGTATATTGTTATATTTGTAATGCTGTATTTATGGCATAGAAAATAAACATTTATTGACAAACTCAAGCGTCTATAATATTAACAATCTCTCTCACTCTCTCTCTCTCTCTCTCTCTCTCTCTGGTAGATAATGAGGGTGGTGAGGTGTCTCCTCCTGTAGGTGCTGGTGTGGACAGTAACAGTTGGCATTTTCGGTATGGTCCAGGCCCTGGCATGCCTCCTCAGCATCTGAAGCCAGGCGAAGTTCCACCCGAAGCCTTCATCATCCCTGGCTCACCTGCCATCATCTCTATCAGACAGGGGCAGGACGGTGACGATAAGGGTGACTTCATCACTTTTGGCAAGAAAGAAGAGGCCAAAAAGAAGAAAAAGAAGAAGAAGGAAAAGGAGAAGAAAGATAAGAAGGAAAAGGGGAAAGATGATGATGACTAGAAACAGAAATGCTAAGATCATATGCATATATAAGACAGAGATATCAACAGGGATCATAATAAAAAAATATAAGGTTATGGGCAGGGAACATTTTCCTCAATTTGAACTAAAACAGTTACTTTATGTTGAGTCATTCAACATAAAGTACTTAATTAAGATTTTTCATATTTATCACTGCTACAAAATTGGTCTTAAATAAATTTATAGTTACATAAGTACATTTGATAGATGATTAGATTATGACTTATGAGGACCTGACCACTTAATTTTCTCAAAAGACAACTATAAGAAATAGGTAGATTGCTGTTGACACTTCTGTCTTATTTATCATTGTAGAATCAGTTTCCTGATCTCAGAAACTAAGACAAAATCAGACGTAACAAGGTTTACCAAGAAACTCATCAAGAATAAAATTAAATAAATAAAAAAAAAGATGTGAACAAGTTTTGGAAGTGAAGTGTGTACACATGGTGTCAATAGAGAAGTTGGGTGCCATGTTGTAAAATAAAACTGGTTTACTTTAAAGAGACGATGTTAAACTAATGCTTCTGCTTGCTCTGCTCTATGTTTGTGTCTACACTATGGAGAAGGATTTCAAATCAATAGAGAACATGAGGACATGCTCACCTGACACCCAGCAGCAGTATAAAAAACGAACAATAAAACAGTTGTGAATGATAAAAAGCAAGCACATTATGTTTACCAGCACTCTGTCCCAGTCATTATTAACGTATTATCTGAAAAAGTAAAATGTAACATTCACACACACATGCTTGTACAGAGTCAAAGGTTACCACTACACTATTGATAGCGCCCCTTTCATTGTGCCTATTTTTATTTTTTTATTTTTTTGAAGATGCAGTTTTGCCTCTAAAAAAGTTATGTGGTTGATGTATGGGATTACATACAGGGCAACAACAGAAGAACTAATGTCTGGCAAGAGCTGAAAACTAAAAATGCAACAAAGTCTGGGTGCATGTAGTTGTGACTCACCTACAGTAACAGCAAAAAATAATTACTGAATAAATGAAAACTTGGGTAGTGTTGCTTATAGGGGTAGCTTATATAGTTGTACAATACATGTAAAATAAAAACAGTGTTAGTGCTAATGTACAAAAAACAACAACAATCCCCTAAAAACTTTCAGTGATTTGAAGTGTATGCTTTGAATGTTTGGTATCGCTGCCCTTACATTTGTTTTCTATTAAACCTTAGACTCTGACCTTTAACCCTATTTTTGTGCCTGCTTTCTCATCCAATATGGGGATTTGATGTATGGATTTTCTCCTGTACAAAATATCCTTCCCTTTCTACACAGAAGGCTGAGACCTGTTCATCTGATGACTTAGACAAATTAGGCCGATTCTTGAGTGTTGTTTCAGCAAAAAAAAAAAAAAAAAAAGTGTTTTTTAAGCTCTTTTTATAAGCTTCAACTGATCAATATTGCATTTGTACAGCACATCTTTTGCTCTCTCTGACTCTCAAATCTTCTACCCTCGCTTTATGCTCTTTATGTTTTGAATGTTAAATTGGCCAGCTCTAGTCATTGTACTTCACTCAGTACACTGAACATCACAGATCTATGTGTAAGTGTGTGTCACCAGTGAACAGTGTAATGGCTACTGGTCCTTGTATTTCACATTTTGTATTTGTCTAAGGTAGAATGGAGAAAACAGAAGGGCGAGTCAAGGCATAGTCAGAGGGTGGAGTTTAACCAGAGCATGATATGATGTGAATTGGCCAAAGTACTGCATTGCCAGTTTTACCTATTTGAAATTCATTTTTCCCTGTTGCTTTTGCATTGGAAATTGGACTGAGAAGGTTACTGAATAATTGCAGTACAAAGTCTAGGAATAGACAGACTCCACCCCAGACTCCAATCTTTGCACTGAAAGCTTCATGCTTCTACTCCGCTGGATCCCTCCCCCTGTCTTTTTACACTGTACAACCTCATGACTTAAACCAATGTCACAATGGCTCAGCTGTGACTGCTGCATGACCTAACCAGGAGGAAACTCTTACTATATAGATATATATGAATATAGATTGCTATAATTTTGCTATTTTCGTTTATGATTTGTATCCATTACATGCACAAGAGATTTGCATATGCACTGTCTCCGCCAAGCCTTTGTATAATTATATTTTCCTCACTCCCTAAGAGTGTACATCTACCATGTTACTAAGCCTTCTACTTATTTGTAACTGCTTTATAGTGTGATGCCTTTAAAGCTCTTGCTCAATCTTTATTGTTCTTTTGGTTTGGTTTTGAGAAACTAAAGCAAAAAAAAAAAAAAAAAAAAGTTTGTGTATGGCTTTGACATACTGATCTAACACTTTATTATTGTAACTAAATTACTGTGTATGACAACACTATCTCTTTTGCTTCACCTTTTCCTTTAAGGATGAAAAGCTCAATGAAAATGTAAAAAAAAAAAAAAAAAAGATTTAAAATACAGTATATGTAGTGTATGCTTGTACCTAGTGAGTGTTCATTTCATCATTCTTTCTCAGTGTCTGGTAGTGGTCAGTAGGTGGTAAAGCACTGTCCAAATAGGCAGGGCTCATCAGTTGTATCTTTTGTACACCTGCTCATCAAACTGTGACAGTGAAATAGTAAAGTCCATTTCTCTCTCTCTCTTTTTTATTTTATTTTGATGAACAAGGTGGTACTGTGTTTTGTTTAATAAATCACCAAAAAAATAAATAAAGGTTTCTTTCTTAATAATGTGACAAATGATCAATACCTCATTTCTTTTTATTTGTGAAAACTCATACACCCTGTATTTAAGATTCTTAAAATGATTGTGCAAAATTTGGACCACAAGAACAAAACATTGGCAAGATTTTAAATTAAACATGAATTTTTAAAACTGTATTCAAGATGTACTTATCTTCTACAGTAATAAAGCTAATACTGTAATCTGATTATCATTTATTTTTTTATATCATCAGTGGTCGCTCCATAATTCGAAATCAGATATTCCCATAAGTGACATGCATGTTATAAATACAAATGCAAATGTTTGTTCTTCATTAAAACCACTTACAGCTACAGAATCTGACAGATTATTTTTGTTGTTTTGATTGTACAAGCCACAATGTATATCAGATTAGTTGTGGATAGAAAACCCTTCAATATCATTAGGGAAATACACTACAAGTAGAAGCAACATGTGTATATTTCCCTTTTTTATCTTGATCAATAACCAATGCATTATCTGATCCCCAGATAATAAGTTGACCGTCATAAATTCTGCAGTACCGTGGCCCTGGAATGTCTGATAAACCTGGCTTAAGCCATGAATATTCTCTTCATTTACATTTTTATGGCATTTGACATTGCCCCTTATCCAGATTGACTTACATTTTTATCTAATTTTACATGTGAGCAGTTAAGGGGTAAGAGTCTTGCCCAAGGGACCTTCTGATCAATAGTCTAACACCTTAACCACTGAGCTACCCCTGCACTCTTCTGTAGAACATCATACAGCAAAATATTTGGTATTGTGCATTTGCTACTTTGCTCTTTGCTACAGAAGCTAAAACTCACTGCAAGACTATTAGAGTGCTGCATTGGGTTTCTGATGCTTGAACATGGTACAATTACATAAGTTTAATACAAAGCCCTGTATTAAACTTATGTAATGTTGTTTCTAAACAAAGAAATTATAATATTTGCAATCTCAGTGGTATCAATCTTTTAATCCTTTTCTACCAAACATTACATCAGTTCTGGCATGAAGCCAGAGAAATTTATTGCAGCAGCATGATGAGTGTGTCTCTGGGGCCCCTCCCACCCTTTCTGTCTTAGAGGTAGCTGAGCTACTGTGTCCTTGTGTAACTGTCTGGTCTCTTGCCGACAACATCCATGGATGTATGAGCATATGTAAAAGAGAGAGAAGGAGACTGGTCATATGCTAATTTTGTATGTAAAAAAAAATTTAAAATAAAAAAACCCTGTCACCTTGTAGGTGGGGTTGGTGTGGGGGGAGGGGAATGCCTGCGTGTGTGGGCATGTGCATGTGTGATCCAGGAGACAGTTTCTATGGTTACCACACCGATAGAGCAGATCTCTATAGCAACAATCTTCTTGAGGAACTCAACAGGAGTGGAAGTGAATGTGGGAGGAATGAGAGGGAAGCTGTCCTCTAATATCTGACAAAAACATAGAGCTTAATGTAGTTCTCACTTTATCATCCTGTCTCGTTTTACGTCTTATTCTCTTTCTCTTACACACAAAAACCCACAATAAAAGAATGCCAACCATAACATCAACAGCCAAAAGGTTGGTCACATGAAAATATAGGAACTCACATTATTCCTTAGCCTGCAGCTATTTTCTCATTAAGTGTAATAAAATATTATAAACAATTGAAACCACACCTCTGTGCCTCAAATGTAATCTGTCTTCTTGACATGGTCACTCATTGCTGTCTGCTATATAATTAATTATTTAATTTTTCCAATTTCAAACAAATATTTTTCAATTCTGAGTTTACAAAACTTTATATACCTGTACAGTAAACATATTTACTATTTAATAATACTATTGAATGCTTTTTTGACAAAGTCATGAAATTGTCCACATAGAATGCTGTTGTGCTCAATGTTTGAAGAGTTTTGAGAAAGTAAACTTTGTATTAAAAAATAAAATAATATTTTGTTATTACCTCAAGGTTTTGAATTCAGCTCAGGACATGCTTACAGTAGGTAAAAGGGTCCTGTAGAGTCTGAGTGAGTGCAGCAGGTTCTTTGGTAGTCCTTCCTGAAGGGCACACAAAGCTATTCTGCTTTTCGCCCCAGTGACTCAGCACATGCTTCACACTCAGGCAGCACTGATAGCAAAATTAATGGCTGTCATAAATCAGGATCAATGTAGCCATTTCTCAATGTAGCAGATGCCACAACTGGAGTATAAAACTCCAGGTTAGAGACTTCATGTAGACGAACTCAAGTCAACATGAAAGATAAATAAAATACTGAAATTGTCATTGTGTTTGACTTCTGCTAACAACCAGGCATGATTAAAATCACCTGGACACCCTTTTGTGTATGCATGAATGTATGCCTGCCAACAAGATCACAAAGTTGCCATATGACATAGTATTTGCCATAAATAGCATAGTCTCACTTACAGTACATGTTTCACTTTCTTCAACTTGTATACATGTTAGACCAAATGTATAAAATATGGAGCTTAGCAGTATGTGACTATAATTGGAGATATATGTATTTAGAAATCACAAACCTATCTTGCCAGGTATCATAGAGATAACTAATGAGTCAGAATTTGTGCTTCAATCACAGAATTGATTAAAAACATGATTAATAGGTCAGCATGTGCTGCACCCATTGGCTGAATCAGATCATCTGTTTTGGCTTCCTACTTTTAGGCTAAAAAAATCACAGCATTCACACATTTAAATTGCTAAATTCTTAAAAATAAAAAAATAATTATTGGAGTGTTAAGGGACTGTCTCACCATACTGTGACTTAAAAGGCATGAAGGGAATTTGTGTTTCAAAGGATAAATGCAAAAAAATTGCTCCATGAAATGCAACAACAACAACAATAATAATAATAATGATGATAAATCATCACAGGGTATTTTAGAATAAAAAATAAATAGTTTTGATCCTTTGGTGTTCAAGTCCTCATGTGTTGTCTTCAGTGGAGAGATTCAGCATCGTGCTCAAAAGAAATTATCATGGCTAGGTCATCAAGGTGTGCAGGTGGTCAGAAGAAATATCTAATTTATGTGCTGTGGTAAGATTGAACTATGGTACTTTACCTTATTTCTAATAAACTTTGTACTATTTATTGTTTCATTACTTGTGTAATTTCTATGCCAGTGGAGTTGAAGTTTCAGTATCCTTTTTTTAATGTAAGGGTTTATAGTGGCGACTTTATAAAGTGGGATCCTGTATCCCAGTATGCATTGGCTAGTGCCTATAAAGGACAACTGATGAACAGGCAAAAAGGACATGGTCGTCCAAGGCTCATTGATGTGTAAGGAAAGTGAATGCTAGTCCATCTGGTCTGATACCCACAGAAGACCTACTGTAGCACAAACTGCTGGAAAAGTGAATGCTGGTTAAAATAGGAGGGTACAAAACACAGTGTGTCTCCAGCCAGTAAAAGCTGCTGCTCCAATGAGGAGAAATAAGGGGCATGGCTCTTCTCCATCTCTTCACTAGTGAATCTATTGTTAAGCTAGTGGTGTTTATCAGGATTACTTAGACCTGCTTGACAGACATTGTTCAAGCTGGCCTGGACACAGTGAAAACCAGTAATCAAGGAAGTACTGTCTAAGCTAGATCAACCCCCCTAAAATTCTAATGCTTGTGCTAACATTATAGCAAAAAACATAATACACACAAAAACTGCGAACAGATGAAACATAACAGATCAAAAACGAGACAAAGAAACTACATCAATTGGGACTATATGAACAGACTAATCAACTAACCAATGTGCAGGTGAATACAATTAGAACATGGATGTGGCGCAGTGTATGATGGGAAATGCAGTCCTGGGGTAAACGTCAACATAAAAGTCATTGGTGGCTGCTCCTGAATTTATGTAACTTTTAAATAAATTATGTATTTTTAAGTATTTGTAATCAGAGCATGATACTGTGTTTCACACTACATGCATGTATGCATAACAATATGTAGATAACAATATCTATATACTGTATACCATTTAAACCTGACTTCCTGCCATCTTCTATGATAAACACCAATATTTGAATTGTTATAATTGTGGCAGTGAAACTAAGCAATGAAAAAGTCAATCTTGAGAAAGACTTAGATTTTATGTCAGGAAATAACCACAAATGACGGTGAGCAGTGAAACAACTTCTTTAACAGTGAAATTAAGAGCATTTCCATACACAATGAAGTGCTGCACCCATCATGCATTGTTTCAAATGTACAAGCTTCTGGAAGAAGTGATCTGTGGTTGCTTCAATGCTTCAAGTCTAGGCTCAGCAACATTATTCAGCAATGAAATGAAGACAATTGATGACCTGGATTTACTGAATGAACAGGTTATCACATCAATTAAACAGTCTGCACATCATTGGTAGAAAAGGATCTTTTCCCACCTTCCACCAACTTTCCCCTCAACGAAATTCAAATTAGAATGAAATAAATTTTTAAAATGTTGTTCAAAGGTTTTTATAATATGGTATGTTCCTGTACTCAAAATTAACCAAGCACATTCAGATTCAGGTTCAAAAGTGATTAGAATACACCTGTAATAAAGTGATGCTGATTACCCAAATAATTTCTGTAGTATTTTCTCGACATCATTGCAGTTTCAAATGGGTAAAATGAATTTTCAAAACATTAGATGTACCAAGCAGCCCCAAGTTTAAAAAAAAAAAAAAAAGTATGCTAAGTACTGTATAATAAATCCTAGCATGCCAAAGCATACTTAAGTGTACTTGCTCCAGACTAGTATACTTGAAGTTTGCTATTTTGGAACAACTAATTTTGTACTACGTGTATTTAAATTGTAATTAAATTGTACAAAAACACAATTTTTAGTGTACTTTTGTGTGCTAAAGTGGAACAACTTTAAGTACACATAGTACACTTAAAGTATATGGCTGTGTGTGTACTGATGTACATACCTGACAGTAATTAATGAAATTTAAGTATATATTTAATGTATTATAAGTACATTAAAGTACTTATAATACCCCCTTATTCCTACACAGAATAATGTAAGACATGGCTGATATGAAACTGTAAATGAAGTTATGATATCTTGATCGGTGTTGCCATGGAAAGGATTTAAATAAGGACATAATAGAAGAGAAGTCATTTTCTTATATCTTAGGAGTGGAGAGTACTAATGTTTTAAACTACCTAATTTTATTAATGTGTGATACTCAGGCAGTTCGCAATAGTTTTTAAACTTATTAGCTTTTTAAATTGGCATGATTCTGGCAGTACCGAAAACAACCCTAACCCTAGTGTGTGTGTGTGTGTGTGTGTGTGTGTGTGTGTGTGTGTGTGTGTGTGTTTGTGTGTGTGTTAAATATTATTATAAAACAATGTCATTCAGATTAGTGTGGCATGGTGGTGTAGTGATTAGCACTGTCGTCTTGCACCTCCAGGGTCCGGGTTCAATTCCTGGCCAGGTTCAATTCCTGTTTCTGTGTCCATGGAGTTTGCATGTTCTCCCCGTGTTTAGTGGGTTTCCTCCAGGTACTCCGGCTTCCTTCCAAAGTCCAAAGACATGAAGATTAGGCTAATGGGCGTTCCCAAATTGCCCGTAGTGTGTGAATGAGTGTGTGTACTGTATGTGTGTTTGCCCTGCGATGGATTGGCACCCTGTCCTGGGATAGGCTCCAGGTCCCCGTGACCCTGAATACAGGATAAAGCAGTATAGAAGATGAGTGAGTGAGTGAGTGAGTCATTTATTCAGATTAAAGCCTTCATGTCTCAGTTAATTTGGCTAATTCACTTCATTGCGATGATATTCATGTAAGTAATCATACAGACGCTTACTGTACATCACATAGCACAGATCTGAAGACAGTAAAAATTTTTACTCGTGGGTTTTTTAACTTCTCTTGTCAGTTTAACAGTTAGAGGGAATGTCAATGTGCCTTTGGACATCAGTGTACGTTGCTGTGATCTGTTTTATTAGAACTGTCAATTTTGTCTTTTTCAATGCATGTGCCCTTTAAATGCATGTGCTCACTGTGCCCGGGTGGCGATAGCGCAGGTCCAGATCATTGTTGCCTTGCAACTATATTTGTATGCTTGATGTTGTTAATATTCTTCACTTTATATCTCTTATATGTGAGGCAAAGACACTTGAAAACATGACTCACATAATAACCAACACTATCCGTTATAGTAAAGTATATTACTTTGTGGTTAATACAATTATAATTTATTATATAATATAGTACACACAGTCTTCTATAATACTGTATTGAAAATTTGTTACTAGTACATTAAAGGTGTTTAGGATAATTTACAAATGCTGAGTGCATTTTCTACACTATAACATGTTTTTGAAACACATTACATCACATTACATTAATGAGGCAGATTTTATTCATGAGTTCAACAGATTTAATTTGCACAAGGTTACAAAAAAACAGTACTATAGTTTATTTGTGTCCACCAAACGTCAGGTTGTCTTACAAACCCACAAACTAATATATAAACAGTTGTCTGAACAAAGATAGACTAGTATTAGAATATAGAGGTACAGTATTAGTTCTGATTTTGATTCTAGCTGTTACACAGAAACTGAAAACAGGCCAAAAGCTACAGAGCATTATACCAGAAGCAAAGTACATAAAATTTAGCAATGAAACATTAAACAATACATTCTATAGTTTAAACTATGTACTTAATTTTACACTGCCTTAAAAACATGAAATTTATCTTATGTCGATGAAAATAAAATAAGTGATTTTCAGCGCGTAAAAACAAGTTTGAGAGTGTGCACTCGAGAGAGAGATTAAGCGTGCAAAAATGAGTCTAAAAGAGGGAGTAGTGCACTTAATATAATATACTTTCTGTTCATTTGTACAATGATTATTTTGAGCATATTTTTAAACAATATACCAAAATACATTGTAAAAGAAAGTTTAAATACGTGTGCTTTGGAAATTAGACCAACCTTTCACTTAAAGTATATTTTCCTATAATATATTTTTGGAAAATGTACTATAATACAATTATTTTGAAGTATATTTAAAGTTTAATTCCAAAATTTGGTAAAGGCATCATGTTAACATACTTTTTATATATTAACTGATGGTACAACTTTTTGTTAGTATATTTGCAATGTACTATCAAGGATTTCAATATATTTGTCCATCCATTCATCTTCAACTGCTTATCCAAAGTCAGGTCGCGGGGGTAGCAGTTCCAGCAGGGAACCCCAAACTTCCCTTTCCCCAGCCACCTCAGCTAACTCTGACTGGGG
>JAQQZT010000012.1:11136870-11149501 GCA_030068275.1 Clarias platycephalus
AACAAAAGTTGCCAATAAAATCCTGTGAATTCAACAAAAGCCAAGATTTAGGTGTAACATTTTTACTATGAAATTCCCGTAAATAACTATTTTACCTGTGAACTGTAACTGTACTTTACTATTATACTGATGTAAATGCATTAAAACAAAGTTTTGAAAAATAATCACTCAAATTCAAAGTTGTTGTAAGTAAACTGTTTATTAAAACTGACACCTGACAACACTTCAACACTGTCACTGGTAAAATAATTTTACTTTTTCAACTACAGAAAAACTTATAAAAATCAGCTGTTACAAACAACTCAAGATTAAAGCATAAAGCAATAGTTAAATAAAAGATAAAGGGACTGTTTGCCTAAAAATAAAAGTGGTCAGCATTTCAGTCTATATTTTGTGTCTGTTTATATGCAATTATTTAAAAAGTACTCTATCGAAAGCAAGGTGAATAAATCGGTAACAAAAAGCAGCATTCATTAACACCGCCATGACATTACGTTTTTACCTTTTAGCTCCGTGATGTTTCAGCTTGCCTGACAAAACAATTAATTGAAAAAAAGAAATTAATGACACATTCCTTTACAAAATATACTTCAGGTTTCAGAGAAACTCATCCAACGATATTAATATTTACGTTTTTCAACAGCAAAGACAACAGTGCACTTCATGTAACGTTATTTTGTCTCACACGCACTACAAACTACAAATACTCTCTAAAAAGTAAAGGCAAATTAAGCTAACAAACTGCAGCATATATCAACATTATCATGACGATAATGATTTACCTTTTAGTTTAGGCTGCTTTCTGAAAATTTTCTCCTCCTCGCCTGAAGCAACAGATAAATAAAGTTAACTACACATCCCTTTACAAAATAGCTAAACATAACGTTTAGAGGGAATATCCTGATAAAACTTATATAACATTATATATGAATTACTTTACATTAAAATAAGTAATTAATACTTATGGAAGAAAATTTAATTGAACTTACCAAAAAAATCGATTGCTGTTTATCTTCAGCTGTTGTTGCTGTGCTTCAGTCCACCTGATTTCAAACCAAATCAGCCCGCGCAATACCATAATGCAACAGCACAGTAAATTCTTGTAAAAAAAAATTTAAGATACAGTGAAAGCACCTCCGACCTGTAAATTAATTACAGCTAATAGTGAAATATACAGTTAACACTTGTAAAACCCTGTATAACCCATAATGCATTGCAAATTACAGCAATAAATTGTAAAATGGCAAAACGGTAAGTTTCTGTATAATTTTGCTGTAAAAAAAAAATACAGCAATTTGTTACAGTGTGGAGTTTGAGATTTTGCTCGAAAAACCTCTCAAGTTATTTTCAGTTATAGAAATCAATATTCAATATAGCATGTTAAACATAGATTGCTTACTATATGTGTTTTGTGATAGTTGTATGTAACGAATATACTAAATCAGGTAATTCTGCAGTCCCCTGTTTTCTCCGAAAGCATTGTTAAGAAAGCAAGTTCAAATCATCTTTAGATGAACAATACATTTGTGTTTGATGCAGTCATAGTTGTGGAAAATTAGTTTAAGTTTTAAGCTTTGGTTTTATTCAAGAAAATCAGACAGAAGAGATGCATTAGATTTTAATGTGTTTTTATGAAACATTTTCCTTCTTATCTCCTCAGAGCAAAGTCGTAATTTTAACGTATTTTAAAAACATTTAAGGACATTGAAAAGACGGGCTAAATGCAGTCGAAAGTGAAAGGCTCTTCTGGTCTTTGTTTAGTCGGTTCATTTATGTAGGTGACTTCATAATAAATTAAGTTTTTTTTAAAGAAAATCTTTACAAGAAGAAGCAGAAGTAGATATTTTTACATATTATGTAGGCTAAATAATAATCATTATGTGAATCATAGTGTTATTATAAAAATATCTACTTCTGCTTCTTTTGGTCTTTGTTTAGTCGGTTCGTTTATGTAGGTGACTTCATAATAAATTATATATTTTTTTAAGAAAATCTTTACAAGAAGAAGCAGAAGTAGATATTTTTATAATAACACTATGATTCACATAATGATTATTATTTAGGCCTACATAATATGTATTTACATCCTAATAGAATAGATTTTTTAATACAATTCACCTATTCAAACACATTAAACAGTTAAGTGCAATTATAATCAATATTTATAATAAATGAAAGGAGTAGACATGCTGTTTTTATTATATTTTTTAACTAGAAAAGCTGTTTTTTGTTTTGTTTTGTTTTTTAAAGAGAGAGAGACGTCAGTTTACAGCAACATTTCTGTGGAACCTCAACGTAAAGCAAATAGTAAAAATTAATTGTCTACTGCAACATTTTAAAATATATGATTGGAGTAAAGTCATCAGTTTTTCCCCTGTCTGGAGCTGTCCATGGTGCTAATACAGATTTTAACAGTTTATTATGTTGATGCGTGTAACATAGAACGCCTTAGAGTTTTCAAATTATATATCACATTTAAAGAGATTCACTCTTTGCTGCCATATATTCTGCTTTTAGACTCTAAGTGCCGCTGTTCATCTAGGATTTTTAATCGTGATGTCAGTCTGTAAGCCACACCTTTGACTTTGTCTAACCAGACTTTTTCTCACGGAGGAAAAAACTGAAGCATTCTTCAGTCAAAATCTAAAAGCGTATATCATCTAGGAGTATCCACAGAAAAATACGTAGGATTTTATAAATTGATTTACATATTTCCTGTTCTGGATTTGTATCATGGCTTTTCAGATATTGTAAATAATATCTCGATATTGCGGCTCTGTGATGAATGCGTTTTTGTGCGTCATTTTGTCATGCTGTTTTGTTACTGGACAAATTCGTTACTCTGTCATCGAAGAGTGACTGTAAGTGCCAGAGACTCGGACTGGCATCAGAATTCTAGAGTTTCCTGTTTTCTTGTAGCGCAACAAATCGATGGAACACCTTTACTTCTTTAGTATAACACAGAAACCGGATTGTTGCAGGCAATACACTCATTCGATTATGAACTTAAACCTTTTACATTACAGCTCAAGATGGCGGTTCCCCTCCTTTGACTAGCTAGTAATGCTACGATTCATATTTTCATCCAAGACCAGAATGACAACACGCCTCAGATTCTGTATCCGGTACAAACTAGAGGGGGTTACCTTGTGACTAAACTGCAGAAAACGACAGACAGAGCGCTGTTTGAAGAGGGTTTACAGAATGGAGAAATAAGAACTGTGCGCCACGTCACTGATAAAGATGCTGGACAACGGACAGCCCTCTCGTTCAGCTACAGTCACTGTTAACGTGGCTGTGGCGGACACTTCCAAATGCTCTCCGATTTCACTGACTTTACGTTCGACAAAGAATATAACTACAATCTGACATTTTATCTAGTTCTGGCCTTGACTGTAGTTTCTTTTCTATTTGTTACGTGTTTATTTGTCATAATTTCCTGTTAAAAATTAATCGATGGCCGGGTGATGCTGTTTTCCTCTCACAGCCGGAGGCACAGAGAGAGCTGATTGGCCGAGCTCTTTCAGGGGGGGAGGGATGAGAGGTACTTGCGCTCCCACATTAATCACGGCTCTACAGCCAATCAGGGGCGTGCAATCACGCATATACTCTCAATTCCATCTTCCCATTATACCATATTATCCTCCACGTTAGGCCGAAACCGCGGATACTGGGACTATGCAGCACTTAGCTACGAGGTGTGCAAAACTGCTGACTCCAGGCGGAGTGACTGTAAATTCAGCAGACCTTGCAGTCAGAGCTTATTGGTTGTGGATTCCAACTCCATGGGAACAATGAGCAAGAGAACCATAATGGAAATACCAGCCTCCATTGCAAAAGTAAGTACACAGTCATTTAAAATTAACATTTTCCTTTCTTACTTCCCAACTATCTAAATGTTGATCAGACAACAGCTGCAAACCGAGGTCCAACACGTAGCCGCCAAATAAACATTCGTAGCTTATATTTTATCATTTTTATTTAGTTTGATTCTGAACTATTATTTTTTAGAAATAAACCAAATAACACGTATACATATCATGATTTTGACATTAAAAAAGCAAAATTGGGAAAAAAAATTACGTGTTCAACTGTGTGGGATCTTTCAGTAGATCTCAACATTGGTTGTTATAAGATAATAAAACATAAAACAGCATCTCTCTTAAGAAACCAACGTTGTTCCAACCTTTATTCACCTGTGTTGATAGGGTGGTTCTGACTTATAAATACAACTAGTGATGTAGTATACGTAAAACGCAGGTAAGCAGACCAAGCTCCAGGATTTCCGTATACCCACTTAAAATTGCACATTAGCATATTATTGCTGTAAAAGATCGAACTTTTGTTTTTTTTTTCTAGGCTGGCACGTGATGTACCTGACCCCACGTCAACAGTCAAGATTTTCAGCATTTATTTATTGAGGACCTCTGTTTCTGTGGCTTATTTGTCTTTCAGCTATTCACACTGTGTTTATATAGATCCATGTGGACTCAAATGAACTCAGAAAGTGTTCATCAACGCTAAATATTTTTCTGTGATTATGTTTGACAATTGTTTGGGAGATATGTAAGCATATTGTTATAATTCCTCTTCCTTCCTCTTTGTAAAATTCCACTTCCAATCATACCATGATTTAAAATAAGCTATCTTGATAAACCCCCGTATGAAATTCTCCACTAACTGTCAAAACAGTGAATGACTGTTTTCTTCAGTCAAAATAGCAGAGATGATGAACTAAAACTGTAGAACACTACAACTAACTATAGGACGAGGTTGCGAGGGAATCATCACAGTATACCTACAAAAAATAGAGTACAACAACTTAATACAAGAAAAAAAAACAGTGGTCATCTAAAATCGACAATTAACGTTGCTACATCGTTAATGCAGCGCATATGTTCTGCTTGGCTATTGTTGTTGTTGTTGTTGTTGTTGTTGTTGTTGTTATTATCATTATTATTATTATTATTATTATTATTATTATTATTATTAGTTTTGTCCGATTTTCAGTTCCACCATAATTGACAGCATCACTGTTTAATCTTGTTGTCTGTCTCGAATTATGTTTATTCTCAAAATCGGGAGAAAATTAAATATATTGCTGATCTATGTTTTGGACTCTGTGTGCCGCTATTGGCCAAGGAAATTATTGTTAATATTAGCTCAGGGAATGGAGGCTTCTTTTTGTTATTGCGCACTTGATGTCGAGGAACGACGGCATTTCTCACATAAGCGTTTCCAGTTTATTTTAGTTTAGTTTAGTTGTTTAGTAGTTCTCCTGTGTTGCTCCAAATCGAGAACATCCTGTGATTAATTATGATATGGACCTTTGCTGAAGTTTGCTGTATTGGAATATAATCACCCAGATCGCCTCGCCAGAAAAGGGATCATTAGGCTACGCAATGAGGTGGCAAGTAACAATATTTCTTATGTTTTCTGTCTGGAAAACGAGTCATTGTCAAATTCGTTATTCTATTCCAGAAGAGATGAAGAAGGGTTCAGTTATTGGCACCATAGCGCAAGATCTGGGACTGGGTTTAAAAAGGCTGCAGACTGGACGAGCCCGCATCGTGAGCGGAGAAAGCATGCAGTATGCAGAGCTAAAAGCAGACAAAGGAACTCTTGTAGTGCAAGACAGAATAGACAGAGAACTGCTTTGTGGCAAGATCACACTCTGCAGCTTCAGTTTCGAGATTATTCTAGAGAATCCAGTGGAATTACATCAGGTTACGATTGAAATTACTGATATAAATGATAATTCACCTGTATTTCCAAAAAGTGAAATTACCTTAGAAATAAGCGAGACGGCCACGCTTGGGTCACGGTTTGTTTTAGCAATTGCGGAAGATCTTGATGTTGGCGTTAACGGTCTGCAAAATTATGTACTGAGTAAAAATAACAATTTTGTTTTAAAGCAACATTCTAATCCGGATGGCAGTAAATACGCCGAAATGGTGCTGCAGAAAGGTTTGGACCGTGAGGAGCATCCTAAACTCTCTCTAAAGCTGATTGCTGTCGATGGCGGAAAGCCACAGAGATCTGGCACCGTTAATATAGATGTCACAGTATTAGATGCTAACGATAACGCGCCCATATTTAATCTGAAAGTATATACAGCTACGGTAACTGAAAATGCTGCAATTGGTACTTACATAACAACGCTAAACGCAACCGATTCAGATAGTGGTTCTAATGGTGAACTTTCTTACGCGTTTTCCGATCTTAAAGAAGATATAACATATATATTTCATATTGATGAATACTCTGGCGTCATATCTGTCGCAGGAAATATTGATTTTGAAAAAGATAAGCACTTTGAAATCAGAGTCGAGGCAAAAGATAAAGGCGGCCTGACAGATACCAGTAAGGTTATTATTGAAATTTCTGACGTCAATGATAACATACCTGTCATAAATATAATGTCGTTTTTGAATCCTATATCGGAGGATTCGCCTCCTGGCACGACTATAGCTATAATCAATGTTAAAGATGCTGATTCGGGAAGAAACGGACAGATCACTTGTACAGTAAATGAAAGACTTCCTTTCATGATTAAACCTACTCTGGCTAATTATTATGCGTTAGTGACAAGTGCATTACTAGACCGCGAAACAATTGAAAAATATAACATTTCTGTATCTGTGACAGATTTGGGCTTGCCACCGCTTTCAACCGCAAAAAACTTGCATCTTAGGATTTTTGACATTAATGACAACCCTCCTGAATTTGACTGCACTGTGTACCATGCCACAGTACCAGAAAATATGTCTCCTGGTACGTCTATAACTGCTGTCACCGCGCGCGATTTGGACTGGAATCAAAATTCAAAAGTGTCATATTTTCTTCAGGGGACTCACAGCAGTGATGATTTGGTGTCGTCTTATGTGTCCATCAACACTGACACTGGCGTAATACACACAGTTCGACCTGTTGACTATGAGCAAATGAAAGAGATCAGATTTACAGTTAAAGCACAAGACAGTGGTTCGCCTCCTCTTTGTAACAACGTGACAGTGATCGTTTTAATTCAGGACCAGAATGACAACGCACCTCAGATTCTATATCCAGTACAAACTGGTGGCTCTGTGGTGACTGAAATGGTTCCTCGTTCAGCAGAGGTGGGATATCTTGTGACTAAGGTGGTGGCTGTGGATGTGGACTCTGGACAGAATGCCTGGCTCTCATATAAACTGCAGAAAGCGACAGACAGAGCGCTGTTTGAAGTGGGTTTACAGAATGGAGAAATAAGAACTGTGCGCCAAGTCACTGATAAAGATGCTGTGAAACAGAAACTCACTGTTATAGTGGAGGACAACGGACAGCCCTCTCGTTCAGCTACAGTAACTGTTAACGTGGCGATGGCGGACACTTTCCCTGAAGCGCTCACCGAGTTCACTGACATTGAGCATAAGGATGAATACAATGATAGTCTAACATTTTATCTAGTCCTGGCCTTAGTCTTGGTTTCGTTTCTATTTATCGCGACCATCATAGCTATACTGTCAGTGAAATGCTACAGATGGAGACGTGATCGGTTGTTTTACAAATCTGGTGCCAATCTTCCAGTTATTCCGTATTATCCACCTCTTTACGCAGATGTAGGGGGAACAGGAACTTTACAGCATATGTACAGTTATGAAACTTACAGAACTGTTGACTCTAGAAATAGTGGCATGAAATATGCCAGACCTTCTGCTGAGAGCATCATCAGTCTGGGTACCGCTGGAACACAAGCACTGACTCATGCGAAGAAGGATAACCTGCCTAGTGATTCAGAGCATCAGGTGAGGACTTTGCTTTTGGAATGCGTATACCAATCAAAAGTTTGGACACACTTGGACACATTTTTTCCTGATATATAATTCTTTCTACATTGTACAACAATGCTGATGGCATCCAAAATATGCAGTAATATGTGAACTGTACTAGTTTTGCCCTGTAAAGCGTTCATAGCGCTCTAATTCTGTTAATTAGTGATTTTTAACCCTGGTAACTCTAAATGAACTTCTCTTCTGCAGCAGAGGTAAGTATTGATCTTTCTTCATGAGAGACACTTTCATCATGGTGCTTGATGGTTTTTGCAGATGCACTTGACAATACTGTTCTTGCGAGAACTATTCTAAAGCAGCTGACCTTAATTTTTTTCAAGACGTGTCTAAAAATAAAAATTGACTGAGGTTGAGATTTCTTTTGTTGTTGATGATAGTATTGTTTTGAATGAATTGAAGTGTAGTTTTGAAATAGGCCCCTCTTTATACCTGGTGTAATTTGTCATTAGGAAACGTGGTGAAATTTAAACTTAATGTAAGCAATCCGTTTGTCTTTTTCCCTTCTTCCTGCAATTAATTTTACAGTTAGGTTAGTGATTGTATGAATTTTACAGATTGCCATTTTGCATTTGGCAAATATTTAGTCGCACCGTATTGAATAAAAGTGCATAACTTAATGTTTAAATATATTTGTGTACCTCAATATATTGGACAGAGAGTGCCGCTGTTGTGCTTATAAGGGACTAGATTCTTAGCTCATTCCGGGGACGTAAGAAGATTTCATCGACGAGTCGGAGAGGCTAGACACGAAAATGCATAAAGCTTTTTGGTGAGCTCGTTTTATACATTTGTGCATCCGTAAGATCAACTGTACCTGTGGATATTTAAAAACACCCCGTCTGGATACTGGCCTATATCACTGGATTTACCTTAACCGTAAATATATGTCATGTATCTAAGGATCATGTCGGAGAGAACAATGGCGCAGAGAGTCTTGCTGTTTATTTCTGTCCTCTCTCTCACCGCAGTGCATGGTCAGGTCAGTTACTCAGTTCCTGAGGAATTGCCAAGAGGCTCTTTAGTCGGTAACATTGCTAACGATTTAGGTTTGGAATTGAAGAGATTGAAATTAGGTAAAGCTCGAATTTATAGTGGAGAAAACACTGAATACATCGAGTTGAATAAAGAAAGGGGATTGTTGCTTATCAAAGAGCGAATAGACCGAGAGGCTCTGTGCGGGCAGACAACGCCTTGTGCTCTGCATTTTCAAATCATTTTAGACAATCCGATGGAGTTTTTTAGTGTTACGGTAGAGGTCAACGATATTAATGATAATCCTCCACTTTTCAGCCAGACTGAAATAAAATTTGAGATAAGTGAGGCATCACTTACTGGAGCAAAGTTTGTTTTAGAGAGGGCCGTTGATAATGATGTTGGCATTAATGGTCTTCACAGCTATACCTTAAAACCAACAGACAATTTTGTCCTTAAACAGCATAGCGTATTAGGGGGGAGTACGAATGTTGAGATGGTGCTTGAAAACCCACTCGATCGGGAGAAGCAAGATCATATTTCGCTAGTGTTGATTGCTGTTGATGGAGGCGAGACACAAATGTCCGGTACAATTCAAATTCAAATTACTGTATTGGATGCTAATGATAACGCACCAGTCTGTGTTCAGTCTGTGTATAAAACGAGTATTAGAGAACATGATCCAAAGGGAACAGTTTTGACTACAGTAAGTGCCGTCGATGCCGATGAAGGACAAAATGGAATGATCAGATATTATCTGTCAAACAGCATGGGCGCTGCAAATAATATTTTTGCAATAAATCACACTGATGGATTGTTGAAAGTTATCGGTGACATTGATTATGAGAAAATTAAATCGTATGAGATTGATGTGGTGGCAAGAGACCAAGCTGGACACTTTGATACATGCAAAGTAATTGTAGAAGTCATTGACATAAACGATAATAGACCATTGATTAATATTATGTCGAAATCTAATGAAATTAATGAAAACTCAAAAATGGGGATTGTCACTGCAATAATTAATGTTCAGGACGTAGATTCGAATGAAAATGGAAGAGTACAATGCAGAATCAATGAAAATATTCCATTCGTACTTAAATTTACATCGAATAATGTTTTTAGTCTGGTAACAGAGAGTGCTTTAGACCGGGAAAGCGAGTCTGAATATAATATCATTGTAATGTGCGCTGATGAAGGATCTCCCTCCCTTTCCAGTAGCGTCACTCTGTCTTTACAGGTATCAGATATGAATGATAATGCACCTGTCTTTGAGAAAAGCTCGTATCATGTCTATATTACAGAAAATAACCCACCAGGCCTTTCCATATTTACAGTCAAAGCCGGAGACGCTGACTCGAAACAGAACGCGCGTGTTTCTTACATGCTGGAGGAGTCTTCGGTCTACGGAATGCCTGTTTCGTCTTACATGTCCGTCAGTCCTGATAGTGGTGTTATCCACGCAGTGCGTTCTTTCGATTACGAGCAACTTAAACAAATTTATTTCACTGTCAAAGCGCAGGATGGAGGCAACCCGCCTCTTAGTAGTAATGTAAGTGTAAAAATTGTTGTTCAGGACCAGAATGACAACGCGCCTCAGATTCTGTATCCAGTACAAACTGGTGGCTCTGTGGTGGCTGAAATGGTGCCTCGGTCAGCAGAGGTGGGATATCTTGTGACGAAAGTGGTGGCTGTGGATGTGGACTCTGGACAGAATGCCTGGCTCTCATATAAACTGCAGAAAGCGACAGACAGAGCGCTGTTTGAAGTGGGTTTACAGAATGGAGAAATAAGAACTGTGCGCCAAGTCACTGATAAAGATGCTGTGAAACAGAAACTCACTGTTATAGTGGAGGACAACGGACAGCCCTCTCGTTCAGCTACAGTCAATATTAACGTGGCTGTGGCGGACACTTTCCCTGAAGTGCTCACCGAGTTCATTGACTTTACGCACAACAAGGAGTACAACGACAACTTAACATTTTATCTCGTCCTGGCCTTGGCTGTAGTTTCATTCTTATTTATTGTCTCCATTATAACTATACTGTCAGTGAAATGCTACAGATGGAGATGTGAGCGGAAGTTTTACAAATCTGGTGCCAATCTTCCAGTTATTCCTTATTATCCACCCCTTTATGCGGACGTAGGGGGGACAGGAACTTTACAGCATATGTACAATTATGAAACTTACAGAACCGCTGACTCCAGAAAGAGTGATATGAAATACGCCGGGACGTCAGAACAGGATATTGTGAGGTTGGACAGAACCACTGACTCCAGAACCACTGACTCCAGAAAGAGTGATTTGAAATTTCCTACTGAGACCATCATTAGTCTGGACAGCAGTGGATCACAGACATTTAATCGTGCACAGAAGGAGAATCTGTCCTTTGAGGTGTCTTATGACAAGGTGAGCTTCATTTGTCAATGTTGGTGATCTTTTATTTTCTTTCTCGTAATATTTCGGTCATTTACTTCTTTCGTGTTTTGTGCATAGCCCATGTGTTTTAAAACTGAAATTGTTGTTAGACATTCGGCATAAAGGGAGTTTGTTCTTCGCTGCCCATGGTGCTGAATTGAATATTATGCATGCTAGTACAGTGCCAGCATTTCTGTATAATATCCTTCTACATATCCTATTCTTTAATTCTTTTTACATTATTACTTTTACATATTATTATTTTCCCTTTCAGAAGTGTATTTTTGCAACTTGGTGTTGCTTCTCATCACTTACATTTTAGTTGAATAACGCGCTTAACAGCTTTTGCAAAGCAGCTTTATAGAATAAAACAAATCTGAAAATAAATTAGAAAGAAATCTAATAAAACATGTATAAATTATAATTATCTGTTTGTCCTTAATGAGCAACCCTTGGGCGACGCGTGGCAAGAAAAACTCCATCGAGATGAAAATTGGAAGAAACCTTTAAAGGAAGCCATCCTCATTTGGGTGATATTAAATAATATGGTCATAAATCAGTCCCTGATAGATCTGTGTGCTATAAGACTGAAAGTTCAATATTGCGGGAAATCAGGTTAAACTTGTGTTTATACGGAAGTCAACGCTGAATACATCGAGCTAAAGAAAGGGGAGTGTTGCTTGTAAAAGAGAATATAAAACAAAAGTCACTCTGTGGCCAGAAAACGCCTTGTTTTCTTCATTTTCAAATTACATTACAAAATCCCATGGAGTTGCGTCAGAGTTGTAATTACAAATATAAATGATAATGCTCCAAGTTTTTTTTTAAACGAGAAACTATTCGAAATAAATAAGTCTGCGATTGTTGGGTCGAAGCTTGTACCAAATAAAGCGTTAGAGAATTAGTTGAAGTAATAGCGGAGTAGTATGCCCAACATTAGTATGCCCAACATTGGCGGTGGCAAACACTTTCCCTGAAGTGCTGCTCGAGTTCACTGGCTTTATGCACGATAAGGTACAATGACAACCTGACATTTCATAGTCCTTGTCTTTCTTTCCTCCTTGACTGCAGTTTCATTCCTCCTCATTGTGTCCATCATGGCTATACAGTTAGTAAAATGCTACACACAAATAAGTGTTGTACTAAGCGATTACTTATATCCACCCCTTTATGCAGACGTATGAATATCAGGAAATTTACAGCACATGTGCAGCTATGAAGTTTACAGTAAGACTGACTTTAGAAACAGAGATTTTCAATACACCGTATTCATTATTTTATTCACTCAAATAGTGATGACCACATTATTGCTTGTACGTGTGTGCGTGCATGTGTGTCTATGTGTGTGTGTGTGTGTGTGTGTGTGTGTGTGTGTGTGTGTGTGTGTGTGTGTGTGTGTGTGTGTGTGTGT
>JAQQZT010000012.1:11168318-11185839 GCA_030068275.1 Clarias platycephalus
CCCCCCCCCCGCCCATGGACCCCTTCCTTTGAGAGAAATCCTTAAAGGTTTGTTTATTAACCTTAAAGCAGGTTGTTACTTTATCAGACAAGGTCCAAGTAGAACCCTTTTTTAATGCTGACATATCATAATGTCTGCGTCTTTTTTTGTGTGACCATGATTATCTGTTAATGAATCTGTTATAAATCTATCTATATTTATTATATAGGAAATTATAAATCCCCCCCCCCCCCTATCTAGAGTGGGTCAATGCAGGAATCAGTACATTGACAACACAAAAAAAACATTTAATTAACTACATAAAACCTCAAAACGAGATTTCTCTCTCTCTCTCTCTTTTTCTCTCTCTCTCATATAAAAGTAATATGCACAATAAAACCTCAGAAGTGTTTTGTAATTGTGCAGAGGATGGGTGAGTATAAGTTGGTTCCAAAATGTATCAGATGAGTTCATTATTCTAACTTAATTCTTCCCTGTTCTATCTCTTTTTCATGCTGCCCTCCTGCCTCTGCTGCTGTGATCACCTGTTCCTGTTTGTGACTTATTCTAATCCCCTGTTTGACACAATGAAGGTAAGATTTTTAAGTCTTTAAGACATACCCATGTTCCTTGTTAGTGTATTAAAATCACACTTTGTATTAAAACAAGTACTGTAAAATTTAGGGTACAGTTCTTTTGGGTCTTTTTCACCTTTTAAATCAAACATTATTGTGGATTGTTTGTAATAACCAGCATGAATACTTATCAACTACATTTAACAATAATTGTTCTTTGGGCAAAGAGTAAAATGATTCTTCTGTTGTGAGACATGACAACTAATTTATCAGAACTACTGTGACTAGAAAAAAACAAACTGTAATTTAACAGTGCTTAGCTTACTATGACTAGCTTATGTTCGGATTTATGTGACTTTATATATGTTTAAGTAGCTACAGTATGTTTGATCTGAATCTAAATATATTATGTTTAACCTGTCCCCATGGAATGTACTTTACCACATGAGTAGGAAAATAGCCTTTATTGTAATTATACACATACACACATGCATTAATTCATAATTTAAATGTTTGTTCAGGGTCAGGTCTCAATGTATATTTCGTGTTCTGTTTGTATCTTTTGTTGTGTAATCAAATGCTTGGTTTGCTTGCTCAGCTGTTGATGGAGGAGAGTAGGCGAGTGGCGCTGTCCGTGCTTGTGGTGCTGAAAGTCTCTCATTCTCCCACAGCTCCCTTTGCTCTGTCGTTTTTTATTAATTACGTATCTCGTTTTTTTTTTTTTTTTTAAAGCGCATGTAATCGTGTAGCGTATATGGATAAGGTCTTTTGTCCTTTTTGTGTTTTATGATTGTGCGTACAGTCCGCATTTTAATGCAGATTCTAAACGCACAGCAAGCCAAGAGTGTGTGTGCGCGCATGTGGTGCGCCGCGCCCTGGTGCTGCAATGCACTCTGTCTGGCACGTTCACTTTCAGAGCACTGTAGTGTTTGTGGTACACCACAAGGCGGCACTAAAGAGGCCTGATCCATCCGCACGTGGTATTATTATTATTATTATTATTATTGTTGTTGTTGTTGTTGTTGTTGTTGTTGTTGTTGTTGTTGTTGTTGTTAAAGTACCATTTTAGATTTATCATGACCCTGATCTGGATAAATTGTTTACTGATGATGACTGATGAGGATGATATATTATAGAAAATATTGAATTATTGAGCTAACCTGCAAATGTGCCTTATGTATGCAGTGCAAAAAAACACAATATTGGTTTAGCCACATTTGTGTATATACACACTAATTGAAAAATAAACCATGGACATGTCTCTATAACTGCTTAGAGTTAATAAACATATAACATACAAACAATAGTACTGCAAATAACCAGTATTTATATAAATAAAAATAAAAGTAGCACTTCATCATTAATAAACCGCAAGTAATGTTAATGAAGCAATGGAGTTTTATTTCTTTAAAGTAAATTTTTACTTTATGATGCGTAATATAAATCTTTCTACATATATACAAATTTATAATATTTAATGATAGATATAAATGTATTTATTGATTAATTTGTGATATGAATATACAAGGCTGAATGTTACTAGGTGAGCAAAATTAAATTAAGTGTTTAGCATGTTAGTGTTAATTACTGTAATATACTGTAATAAATATATGTTTTAATATATTAGGTTGTTGAATTATACCATATCATATGGGTAATATAGCAACGTGTAATATAGTAATGTGTGCAATGCTCATGCAATTTATCAAAAGATATTTTATTTAAATGTGACATTTCACCTATATGTAAGTTAATTGACATATAGTCTGGCAACCTATTATGGTTCTCACTAGAATATTTTTAGAAAGTTAAAATTATTAAACACCTAAAGAACATTCTTTAACAGCATGCATAATGATGTTTGTCTAACTATCATGGACATGTAACATAGTTTTTTTTTTTTTTTTTTTTTTCAATAGAATAGCTTAACAAATTTTTCTCATTGTTTTATATAATGTGAGATGTAGGATCTAATACTTCATACTTTTGTCATCAAAATAAGATGAAATATGTTGAGTACAGCTGACAGCACAGATGGGGTTATCTTTAAAAGATTGAGTCCTTAGGACTCTATTGTTTTAAATTTTACTAAAGGCTTCAGCATGAATCTGGAAGACTGCTATAAACTGTGGATTGTATATTAGGATGTAAGGACAATTTTAATGTGGATATAAAATAAAATCAATTACATATGAATACATCCTGACAAGCACTTGTTGTATACTCCCTTAAGTATTGTTGTATACTTCCTATAGTAGTTTTATTTATTTTATTTTTTTTAATCCTGTCTGGCAGGGATCGAATTTTATCTAACTGACAGTTTAAATCTCCCTTAAAGATATTGTGGTGATTTAAGGGTTTATGCACAAGTCTCCTCTGCCTACTAATGATAAGCTCTCAGAAATACTAGTACCAAACTGTGTCCTTTTACTTATCCCTTGGGTGGAAACATCAATGCACCACACATATGTATAATTTATTTGGTAATGTATAAGTGGTGTAACTTTAATTAACTCTTAGCTGGTCCTTAAGGCCCAACTACACTGCCTGGCCAACAAAGCCCCTGTTTCAGAAGGTTTAAAAATAAAAAAAATAGTCATGTGGTCTGATGAGTCCAGGTTGACCCTATTCCAAAGCAATGGGTGCATCAATGGAAGAAGGGAAGTACATGAACTGATGAACCCATCATGCATAGTGCCCCCTGTACAAGCCTCTGCTTTACAGTATGTCGTTTTTATGATCTGGGTTTGCTTCAAGTGATCAGGTCTAGGCTCAGCAACATTTTGTTTTAATAAAATATCAGCTGATGACCTTAATGAACTTAATGACCAGCTTATCACATCAATGTAATTTTTCCCCTAATGGCAACAGCATATTCCAGGACTCAGGACTTTGAAAGAGCGGTTCTAGGAGCATGAGGAATAATTTTAACACGTGAACTGGCCACCACATTCTGTGTTGTAATCAGAGCTAAAGGTGATTTGAATGAAATCATGGGATGTGGCCTTTTTGGGGGTGGCAGACAGGCAGTGTATTAATTAATTAATTAAACTATTATCTTTATTTAGTATTTGTGCTTCCAGATAAAAGAATCATACACAAACTATGCATTATGTATATGTACTAACCACAATAAGAAAAAGTGCAGTTTGTCACCCTTTTCCTTGGACGTAGGTTTTCTGAAACCCTTATAGACTTGAAATAATTATAGATACTTCGTATGTACCGTATATGTGTTATAATGTAAATGTCTTCCAAGCTATACGTTCCACTTAGAGCTTGGCTTTTTTTCCCAAAATGACATTTGTAGAAAGCAGAATTTCAATTAGGGTAATTTTTAAAAAAAAGAAAGAAAGAAAAAGAAAAAAGAATACTGTAAATTGACTTTAAATTGTTGAACTGATTAAGGAACAGCGCCGTCTCCTGGCTCACAGTGGCAATTAACTTGTGGAGTGGTTTATAACCAGATGTTTTTCTTTTCTTTTTCTTTTTTTTAGCTTGCCATCTTTAAGAGAACAACAAAGAAACAAATAAATGAAGTTTATTGAAATTCCTTTTGTATCTATAGAGTATGTATCTAATATAGCATATACAGCATGAAAGGAGCAAAAAAGCAAAAAAATAAAAAATAAAAAATAAAAAATAAAAAATAAAAAATATATATATATATATATCACTGTAGGCTGCAGTCCAAAAGTGGTATATCTTTATCCTTACACATATCTTCCTCAGAAAGCTGAAACAGACACAATTACAACAGAAACTTTAACTGTGGAAGAAGGTTAGCAGCACCATGCAAGACAGCACACACCCTGGCTATTCCCTGTTTAAACTGTTGCCAATGGTCAAAATGATCAGGTCAATTAGATGCCACACAAATAGACAAAGGAACAGCTTCTTTCACAAAGCCGTGTCCTAATAACATCTCCACACACACACAGACACACACACACACACACACACACACACACACACACACTATTATTATTATTATTATTATTATTATTATATTGTCTACTGCATATTACTAGAAGCAGGTCTTTTTTGCCTAGATTGCTTCCTCTAAGCTTTGTAAGAGAGATGCCATAAGAATAAGATATTATTATTCTTTGAATAAAGAAATGGCATTGTTGAATCTGACTACACCAAAAAGTTTATTAAAAAAAAAATTGTGCTTCAATTCAATTCAATTCAATTCAGTTTTATTTATATAGCGCTTTAACAATAAAGCGCATAACAGTGCTAACAATAAAGTGCATAACAGTGCTTTTTACAGAATGAAAATAAATAAATAGGGAGTTTGAAATGTGTGAGGAAATATGTATAAATATGGAAATATGTATAAATATGGAAATATGTATAAATCAAAATTATAAGGTTGTCCCTGATGAGCAAGTCAGGAGCAATGGTGGCAAGGAAGAACTCTCTGACATGACAATAGGACGAATCTTTAAGAGGAACCAAACTCAACAGGGAACCTATCCTCATTTGGTTGATATCGGATAGTAGGGATTGATTTGCAGTTATACTGTGTGTTGGGCTGATGGAAGTTCAGTACAACTGGAAAGGTGTTTATAGAAAAGGTAATATAAAGTCCATTTCATAGGCCAGTGATTGAATTCAATACAGTTTAGAGGTTATGTTAATAAAAGCCTCTGAACTCTGTGTGCATGTGTGTGTGTGGCCTCACTCTCAGCCAATCAACTGAACCCCTTAGTGGCTCAGGCCCCTCCCTCGTGCGCGCGATGGAGAGGCCCAGTCAGCGCGCGGAGGTTAGGGAGACGGCCAGATGGAGTTTTGCGTGTTTTCCGCTTTCCTGTTTTATTAATTTATTTACCGAAACGTTTCCGCGTACCATGGATTGTTTAAGTCGCTTAACTTTGCTCCACGCCAAACGGATTAAGTTTCGAACGACATGTTGAGGATTAATAAATATGGTTTGATGAGGAGAAAACTTTTGCCTCAGACCTGTGTGAGCGCATGATGGAGCGGAGAAAGAGGAGCCGCTGTACGGAATGGCGCGCGCTCTGGCTCGCGCTTTCCTCCCTGTCCTGCCTCTCGCGCGCGACAGCAGAGCTCCGCTACAGTGTTGCAGAAGAGCAAAGACCGGGTTCTTTTGTCGGGAACATAGCGCGAGACCTGGGCCTCTCGGTCCAGACGATTAGCGAGAGGAAGATGCGCGTGATTTCGGACCCGAGCGCGCAGTATTTCGAGCTGAACTCCGTTAGCGGTGACTTGGTCATTAAAGAGACCATCGACAGGGAGCGCCTGTGTGACTTGGGTTTAACGTGTTCTTTGCACCTTCAAGTAGTTCTGGACAACCCGTTGGAGATGCATCGCGTCGTGGTGGACATTGCCGATGTGAACGACAACTCGCCGCAGTTTCCTGCCCGTAACTCCTCGCTGGAGGTCTCGGAGGCGGCCGCGCCGGGGACCCGCTTCCGCCTGGAGAGCGCGCGCGATCCCGACGTGGGCGTCAACTCGCTGCGGACCTACCGTCTCGAGTCGAACGGCTTCTTCGCGTTAAACGTCGAGACGAAGAGCGACGGCAGTAAAGTTCCCGAGCTCGTGCTGGAGAAGGCCCTTGACCGCGAGACGCGCGCGGCCTTTCGCCTCCTGCTCACGGCGGTGGACGGCGGACAGCCGGAGAAATCCGGCACCACCCTGCTGCTCATCACGGTCCTGGATGTGAACGATAACGCACCCGTTTTTGAGCAGCCACCGAAACTAGTTAGCCTTTTGGAGAACTCTCCGATAGGCACTGTCGTGGCGAAATTAAACGCCACTGATGCAGACTCTGGAGCGAACGGAGAGGTATCTTACTTATTCAGCAAATACAACCGAGAGAAAGTTCTCGAGGTGTTCAGCGTGGACGCTAAAACCGGGGAGCTCAGGGTCATCGGCGAGGTGGATTATGAACAGATGAGTGTGTATGAGATCACCGTGCAGGCCAGGGACGGCGGAAATCCCGCCATGGAGGGCTCCTGTCACATCAAAGTGGAAGTTTCGGATGTAAACGACAACACGCCGGAGGTGACGTTAACATCCCTCACCAGTCCCATCAGCGAGAATTCACCAACAGGTACTGTCATTGCGTTGATCAGCGCGAAGGACTTAGATTCAGGTAAAAATGGACAGGTGACATTAACAGTGTCTCCGGGGCTGCCGTTTAAACTGCAGTCCGCTTTTGGGGAGCATTACAAGCTTGTTACGGATGGCGCTTTGGACAGAGAAACCGTCCCTGAGTACACTGTGGTTGTGACTGCGACAGATGCCGGTTCTCCTCCATTGTCCTCTAAAAAGACTTTTGTTGTTAATCTGTCTGATGTGAACGATAATGCTCCAGTTTTCTCCCAGTCATATTACTCTGTTGACATCGTGGAGAATAACACCCCCAGTACCTCACTCCTGACAGTGTCAGCCTCTGACCCAGACTTGGGGGACAATGCCCGTCTCACCTACTCCATCCTGTCCTCTACTGTCCATGGCAGCCCTGTGTCCTCGTATGTCTATATCAATCCAGAAAATGGTAATATTTTTACTATGCGTACATTGGACTATGAGCAAATGAATGCATTTAAGATTGAAGTACAGGTGCAGGACAGTGGGATCCCTCCACGCAGCTCCAATGTCACCGTCCACGTCTTCGTCATCGACCAGAATGACAACCCACCCGTCGTCCTTTATCCCACTAGTTCTGGTGACGCTGGCCTCCAGCTGACCATGCCCCACTCTGCTCCTGTTGGCCATCTTGTGAATAAGATTGTTGGTTATGACCCTGACAGCGGGTACAACGCATGGCTGTTCTACAGCATTGCACCCGGTGAGGATGCAGAATTTTTCCGTATTGGAAGGCACACGGGTGAACTTCGGACTACAAGGAACCTAGCCGAGGTTGAGTCAGGCAGCAAAGAGCGCTCATCCTACAGCTTTGTGTTGGTTGTAAGGGACAATGGAGAGCCTAACCAGTCTATCAGTATACCTGTCACCATTAACATTGAGGAGAAGAGTGCAGAAACAGCCGTAGACCATCACAAAACATCTTCTCGTAAAACAGGTGGAATTCCGGATATAAGCCTGTACCTCATAATATCACTGGGCTGTGTGACTCTGGTCTTTCTTGTGACAATAATAGTGCTGCTGGTGCGGTGTCTTAGACACAAAGACGACCTGACGTGCTGCTACTCCAGGAAGGGCTTCCGTTCCCGCCATGCCTACCAGCAGCGTTCCCATAAAGACCTTCACCTCCAGATGAACACGGATGGGCCCATCCGGTACATGGAGGTGGTGGGGGGCCCTCAGGATCCCCACACACGTACATACAGACCGTGCTACTCCACACTCTCCAGCCGGAGCGACTTTGTGTTTGTTAAGACTCCTCTACTGAGCCACAACAACACGTTAAACATGACCCTAACCAGGAAGCACTTATTGAACTCAGCCAATGAGGTGAGGGCTCAGCTGGGCACAGAAGCAGGCAACATTTAGGATGATGAATAGTTCTTCCTTGCTGTCAGTACTTCAGTGAGGCAGATTTCAAGTCATGTTATATTGTCAACTTCTATATATTTTTTTTATTTGTCTTTTATAAATGAGCCTCAGATGCCTGTTCTCGTGATCTCATAATGTAGAGACATGCTGCAGAGAAGAGATTTAATTGTATTTTTATTATTGTTAAGTCTAGGGAATTCAGCCTTTCTAAAAAAAAAAAAAAAAAAAAAAAAAATTAAATGCAGGGCCAATTCACCCAACCGAAATTTAAGGAATATTATATATAAAACGTAATGAGGCAAAGAGAAAGGGTAAACCTTTTACCTTAGATATGGGACAATCTGAGATATTTATCTCAAATGTAAAATATTTGCTAGAAATTTTGTAAAAAGTTTTTTTTTTTTTTTTAATGACAACATGGCTAGCAGGTGGCAGAAAAGGACATGATGATTAAACATTAGTTGAGATGAGATGGAAAGAAGGGGGTGAATATATAAAAACATAAAAAAGTATGTAGTGGTGAGGTGTGTGAGGAGAAAGAAATTGGTGGCTGAAAACAGGATTCCAGAGGTCATCCTCTGACCCAGGACTTCCTGTTGTGGTGGAGGTTAATGATTGGTTCCATACCTTAAAGTCACGTGACTTGTGTGTGTGTGTCACCCTTGGGAAATCTCATAATGAGTTTCCTAAGTAACAAGGATTGAGATTATCCATAGAGCACTACAGACCACACAAAGATCTTTTATTATTGACGTTCAATGTGTATACTGTAATAACATAGCGAATGTGTGTTGATTGCAAGTAGTAAATGCTGATCATCGGTGAAGAGGAAACATTTGAACAAAGCTCTCACTTTTGCTTTGTGATCACTGTTCACTCATTTTTCTTTTCTCCCCGTCTGTGGAGTGAAAGCTTTGATCAGAACATAATGTTTGACTTCTCTTGCATTCAAAATATGATCTGTGAGGTGAAAAGCTTTTGGGACCACAGTGTTTTGTTATTTTACGCCTGCTTTATGTTTAAACATTCAACTTTGTATCATGTTTTTAAGGGGATAGAGAAGGAGGTGAGACTGAAAAGGAGAGATTTCCTGTTCTTTCTCTCATTCCTTCTATCTACCATTATCTCCCTTGTGTGCTGTCTGTATGTCCTCTGGGAGTGCTTTTGGCCTGCAGGTCATGAAGAGACCATCTGGCTCCTCTGGTTCGACACGTGCGATTAGTGTGTGAGTGCTTTGTGTTTTATGGGAGGGCATGTGAGCGGCGATACTGACAGACGGATGAGGCATTATCTCATAGCTCAGAAATTCAGTAAGAACTAGTGTAGTTTTCAGCCGTGTGTGTTTCTCTGCAAGCCAAAGTTTAATTTATGTAACAGTTCTACTAGTGCTATTACTAATGGAAAAGGAAGAAGGGTTATTCCCCTGCTTGCTTTGTCATTTTCCTCTCTTTCAGCCATTATCATGTAAAGAACAGCTTGTTTTCCTTCCGTGTGCATGTTACATAGTCAAATCTTTGGTTCCTGGCAGCCATTTCCTCTTTTTTCCTCATCCTCACCGTGTGTTTTCCTGCTGAACTTCCTGCTCACTTAAGGCAGCCATTTTATCATCACTTCTGTTTAGCTGGTACTGTTGTGACGAACCTCGGTGTGTGTGTGTGTGTGTGTGTGTGTGTGTGTGTGAGCCACATCTGTGAAGTGCAGTATATATCATCTCATCTCGAATTTCTACGTAATGGCTCACCTGGTTCACCTGATAATGTACATTTTCATGCCATCTGTGTTAGTGACTTTTTAATGACTTTTTATTTTTTAATGACTTTTGTTATTACTGTTTTTGTATTATTAGTATTACTAATTTGGTGCATTATATTTACCTCTCAACTTTTTTTGAAGTCTCATTCCACAGACAAACACTTTACTTATTGAGTATTATGAGTAATGTCTTAGTAAGCAGAATATCTGTTTAGCTGAACTGGAGTTTTTTATTTATTTATTATTTTTTTTGCCAGGCCTCCTCAACAAAATCTGCACTCAAATGCTACAGCACTCGAATTGCTTACAGCTGTTCAAGTCATGGATATAAACTAGCTCCGGTGATTACGGGAACATTTAAAGAGTTATTTAGTTTCTAAATTATTGCAAGAAAAACATCTGAATACTTTATTAGAAACGAATAGATTAGACCTTAATGTGCTATCACTGTGGAAAAGTTCCATTTAGGATTTAGGTAAGAGGAGCATCCGCAGTAATGTAGCGAGTGAGACAGATCTTTCATGAGTTCAGTAAGAGGATATGTGTGTGTATATGCGGAGAAGCAGCTGTTTTCCATGCGTTCCCTTTGTAGAGCCTAGCCTTGGCGGGAAGCCTGAATATGTACCCGGTCTCAGCGCAGTGGCACACAAAGTGTTAAGTTTGAGTTTACATCTTATTTGTGGCCAAGTTTTAGTGACCCATGCAGGAGTACTATGGCAATATTTAATGGTGAGCTCATCTCTAGTTGGTATGTTTTAGTTAACGCAAACTACAAACAGTTTATGGTCATGAATATTGTATTGTAGAGATGGGGGGGGATTGATTTAGTTGTCATGATTCTTTTGTGTGAGCCACACTGACTGCAAAAATCGTGTTTTTACAATTATTTCTTTAACTTGTATATTTTGAATTTGAGGTTGTAAAATGTTGCTGTTCCTCTATAATCCGAAAATATCTCGAAAATATATTGGATCAGGATATTTATAAAATCATGATACTTACAAATCACAATCGAACCAAATCGGCGCCTAGGTTTCGTGATAATATCATATTAAATGGTCCATGATAATTTCCATCCTTATTGTATTGTGATCAGTATATCTCTGGAGAATTGTAAAGTGATGCACTCTTCCACGCCACTTTTTAACTCATGTCTGGGTGCTGGTTGGATGCTTTTACTCACAGCTGTTGCATTAAACTTACAGACCTCATTTAAACACTTAAGAGTCATGGTAGACCCAGGAGAACTAAAAGCTATTATTTAGGTTAACCTCATGTTGAAAACTTTCTACAGGTTGTGTAAAATCAGAGTGGTACTTCAGTGGTGTGTGTCAAGCTGCTGGGCTGAAAGCACGACCCATCAACAGAATAGAGTACTACATGCTGGCATGTGTGTTGTAGAATATAGATTGGTTGAGACTCCATAGATGTCTCATGTTATATAAAGTTAAGTGTACTACTTGTGTCGTCCGATGCAAATTTTACTCTTAGTGTGTTGAAAAAACATTTCCAGTTTTTTAGTTTTAATGGTCTAAATTACTTAATTTAAAAAAAAAAAAAAAAAATCCAATGTATTGCCTCTACAATTTTCACAACAGTATTCCATACTAGGATATGCATACTTTATAAATAGTTTATTTCCGGTATTACTGTGTTCGGCTACATTTTACTTGCCACTGTGCATTATAGTGTGCATTACACGAGGTGCATTAACTTGCTCTTAACACCAGTGTGCTATTCCCTCTAACCATTTGTTGAATCTCCTGAATGTGTGTCTCTATATGAATCTCAGGTAGTCCGTAAAAAATATCCATAAAGGAATGTGAAACGTTAACCTTTATGATATTAGCATAATAATACTGGCTTCTTGTGATTAATATAAGACTATGTGCTAGGTAATTTAACATTAAATAGTTAAGTTATTGCAATAGTGGTGAAATATTTCACAGCCTCTGTTTTAAATCTCACCTGTCTGTGGGTTCTGTGGGTTTTATCGTGACCTTGCGCTGCACTGACTCTGCACTGTGACCGGCAGCTTTGGAATGTCAGACTTCTTCGTAGCCATTTTGAAAACAAAATGAAATTTTTTTTTATATTCCTCTCATTTTCCTTTCCTGTTTTTCATCTGGAAAGTGAGAAGAAGGATGAAACAGATAAGGACATAGAAATTTGGATCAGAGACAGAGAGAACAGAAGGGGTGAAGAAGGCTAAAAAAGGAGAGAGGTCAAGTGTAGTCTTGCAGTTTCTATCTTACGTGGTGATTTGCTTTGGGTTTTTTCCCCAAGTCTCTGTTTCTTGTTTGCTTTTATTCCCCTGCAACTCCTGCTGTCTTCCTCAGAGTGACTCAGACTACCGGTCAGAGTGTATACTGATGTCTGGGCTCTTTCTGTGCACCTTAAATCAGCATAACCTTTGGTTTCTGCACACACACTCAAACTGGTGTATAGAGAAATTATTTAAACACAGTATGCCCTTCATAAGAGAATCAGCAGCCCAGGTCAATGTTTTGTTTTGTACACATTTAATAACAGAGTGGCTATTTAGACTAATAATATAAAGATCATGGCTAGGAATTGGACTTGACACATGAAATTGCACTGGCATGTAGCAACATGGCACAGTGTTGGGTGGCGTTGATTTTATTTGCGAGTGACTGTGTGTAGCAATACGTTGTAGTTTTATTCTAATGCATATATGTTCATGTACAGCACATTGCTTTACTAATTACGCCTCTTCACTTTTCTCTCATAGAGAGTGCAGAGCAGCTCATTCAACAGCTTGGTAAACAACAATAATTTAATGGAGAACAGGGAAAGCAAGGAAGTGAGGAATAGGGGAGATTCTAAATAATCTATCTCTTGAAGATTATTTTAGTTCAAATTGGGGCCAGGCGGAACAGTGGCTTAGAGGTTAGCACTTTAGCTTCGTACCTCTAAGGTCCGGGTTCATTTCCCACCTCGGGTCTGTGTGTATGGAGATTGCATGGTGGGTTTACTTCGGGTACTCCGGTTACTTCCCACAGTCCAAAGACATGCAGATTAGGCTAATTAGCATTTCCAAATAGTGTGTCCATGAGTGTGTGAGCGTGTTTATGTGTTTTCCCTGTGATAGATTGGCAGTCCATCCACGGTGTACCCTGATTCTCCTGGGATAGACTCTAGGCCCCCCTGCAACCTTGTATAGATGATGAGAGAGAGTGAAAAATTGGAGCCGCGCGATAAAGTTTTTACCATATCTTATCATCATTATGGTTTTCTGTAATATATTAAGCTATAATTGAAAGTAGTTTTTAAAAAATTGATGAAAAATTTCAAAAGGAAAATTTAGCAGTCACTCATGCTTAATTAGAAAATGGAAGATTCATGATGAAAATATGATTCATTACATAGCGCTCAGAGTCATGCCTGCTCTCTTTGCTTCCTGTTCACTGAGGATGTCCTTTCCATCCAACAATAGTGGCTTTGTCTTCTAGCTGATGATTCATGGAGTCAATCAATTGCCATTACTGCTCATTCCAGAAACAGTCCTGGACTGTGTTGCCTCTCTGCATGCACTAATCATAGCCCATAGCTGTATTTTAGTTTCAAACAGCAATTTAAGTGCTACAGTCCAGGCACAACGCAAGCAGAGAGGGGGTTCTGTCATCTGTGCGTAGTTGCAGTAAGAACAGCTTCTCTCTTCTGCTGTTCCTTGATACAGTAATTGAGCAAAACAGAAAAATTGTGGATTTAACCATGTTGTGTCGAGAGCACAGATAGTGAATAGAAATGCATTCAGGATTCAGCGTCAGCTTTCTGACTTCTGGGTTTGTGGCTTACAATGTGACCTTGCTGGTGGCCTTGCAGGTGCTCGGAGCTCTGATCTGTTATCGTCAAAATTAATCATGTATACTGACCTGCTCTCATTTGCTCTTATAACCCTGATTACATTGTGATTGAAAATGACAGACGGGCAAAAACAGGGTTAAAACTAACTTTCTTTTTAATGTTCTCTCAGCAGCAGAAACCCCCCAATGCTGACTGGCGTTTCAACCAGAACCAGAGACCTGGACCCAGCGGGTGAGTTCACTGAAGCACAGATTTGCATATCATGAAAACATTGTAGAACTGTGTGTATAACTGAAGTTATACAAATACGCACCCATTTGATGCTCGTATATTTGCATTGCGTTAATTACCACTTGTATACACAGTATTATTTAAGCATATCCACACAGTCACACCTAGTCTTGCAGAAACATTCTCTGGATCTTCCAGTTTAGTAAATGTACTGTATAAGCATGAAAGTTCTGTTAAATGATAAAAAGATGTGGTTTAGGGCTGGTAAAGAGGGTGCTGGCCTGGGGATAAACTGAATGCACAAGCACAACGTCAAAATTATTGATATAGGGCCACGCCAACCAATAAAATGTTGTTTGATTAAATTATGGTGTAATTAAGACGTACCCAATCTACACAGTTTAAACAAGAGCCAGATATGTACACAAGGGGAGAAATGAAGACTGTTGTGGGGGGAGGGGTATATTGTATCCTGCCCCATCACACAACTCAATAAAAGGAAGGAAGAAAGTCAAGGTTTGCCCTATGTACAAGGGATGTTCAGTTCAAACTGGGACTTGGTCAGGTCAGTACGGTATGGAGTATGTGGCAATAACTCCCAGTCGAGTTCCTGTAATGTGCAAGTGGTTTTCATGAATGATTGTATGTGCAGTTGCCGCAGACAGAAGTTGGCATCAAGTTATCCATAGATTTTCAAAGAACAAGTGTTCAACTTGCTGAAAGACTGCAGTGGGCTTCGAGCCACCTAGAGTAGGCTGGGATCATCATTCACAGACGTACAGGCTTCTTTATAATATTTTCACCATTCAGATGTTGTACAGCGGTTAAGAGTCTCATCACTGTTCTCTGCTTAATGGCTTCTAAATGTCAATCAAGTTTACACCTTCATTCACGAGATATTTCATCACACGTCTTTGTTTGACTTGAACACCCCTTATATGTTAAAATGCTCGAGGAGAAGCACAGGCAAATTTCTAACGCAATATAAGGCACAAATTATACAAACGAACAACATGAAAGCTTATGGTTTCAAATAAAGTAACATATTTGCACTATGAATACATTATAGCAAATAGAGTTTTGTTTTTTTTTAAAGCAAAAAAAATCAATGAATTGCACTATGTGGTATAAATAAAGTGGTGTGAAAACTGACAGTCAATGTTCAATTTATTTGGAGGAAGGAAGGGAAAGAAATAATGAGAAAAATAATGTAGTCATAATGGAAAGAATGAATGAAGGAAAGGAAGTAAGTAAAGAAAACAGGAAGGAAGAAAAAGAAATAAAGAATGAAAGGAAGAAAAGAAGTAAAGAAAAAAGGAAGAAAGAAAGAAAAAGAAAGAAGAGGCGTTGTGGTGCATGTAGTCATAATATTGCTACATCTGTTGCTGTAGCTCTGACTGTGGCAAAGGCGAAAGCTCCCAAAGGAAAACTCTTTTCTTATGCGAGTGTCAGTAACTTACACTTTTGCTGTCCAGCATGAGCTTAGGGCCTTCAGAGCCAAAGGCATTCATCCCCTCTCTCATGCCAAGCAGCTCTCGGGCTCGCACTGGACCAAAGTCCCAATAGACATTACATAACACATTCCTGCCTGAGAAAAAGCCATTTGGAAGACATTAAAATTTTTTTTTTTTCCTCTTTTTTCATTTAAAATATCAGCTCCACATATACAGCAGTAGAAAAGCGCTCTGCTAACTGACAGTTAAGCTGTAAGATTTACTGTTTGTTTTGTCATTCAGGGTTGGTTGAAGGATCGTCAATTAAAGAACGCCTAGAGGCAGAATCTGTCATTTGTTTTGGAAATCAGACAGCTAATAAATTGGATTAAACATTTGAGATTCTTAACAAAGAAGAGTTTGCTGAATTACAGACATTCAGATCATGAGGAAGATTTGTTTCTCTCTGTGTAGGAATTTGTATCATACATTTTCCTTTAACTTTATGATAAAGAAAAATGATTCCAGCGATATATTACTGGTCTTTTTTTCAGTCATTACAAGTTCAGATCTGCCCTTTTAAGATCGATGTCGCCCCACAAGCTGAGGTACAGGAGAAAGGCACGGGCTTGTGTGTGCTAATAGAAGTTGTATGTCCATGTAGATATTCCCTATTAGTGTTCTATACACAGACTTGCTTGTAGTAATGTGTGATGTTTATTGAGGCATGCCGCTAGCTTTGCTTGTTTCTCGACCTTTGTTGATGCTTGAATTGGAGACTAATTGGGTGTGATGATTTGGAGTATGAGTTCTTAATGTGTTTGATTAGCATAGGTATAAAACAAATGCTGTAAAAATATTCCACTCCAGTCCAGTAGGTGGTGGTAATTTCAATAACCACCAGTAAAATCAATAGAAATAACAGTCTTACAAAACACTCCAAGATTTCCTTAACCACCTTTCGCTTTGATGGTGCACAATGTGGTGGTGAATTCATGCATGAAAATTATTTCAGAACCACTCTTTCACAAGTTTAATCTATGCCTGTGCAATCAAGGAAGCAAAAAACATGTGATAACCTGGTCATTCAGTACATTCAGGTCCTGATATGACTTCATTTTATTGCCACACAATGTTGCTAAACCTAGACCTGAGCAACTGAAGCATCGCCAAGATCATAACACTGCCTTCAGAGGCTTGTACTATTCATGACGGGTGCATTGCTATATGAGCTTCCCTTCTTACCCTGATGCACCCATCGCTCTGGATTAGGGTCAGTTTGAGCTCATCAGACTACAGGACCGTTTCCCATTGCTCCAAAGCCCAATCTTTATGATCGCTAGCCAATTTAGCCGTTTTTTTCTGATTAGTGTCACTGATTAGTGTCACTAACAAGTGGTTTTCTTATGGACATACAGCTTTTTAGTCCCAACCATGTAAGCTCTTGTCACATTGTGCTCTTACTTTCACCATTAAACATAGCTTTAATTGCATGTCAGTTTTACCATGCACATGTACTAAGCGCTTAAGTGTTCATTGAAGCGTTGATGATTTTTTTTCATCCATGAAGCCTCACTACAGTGATTACAGTGTTTTATAATGTGTTGGACAGCTCTTAAGTCAGTTTTGGTCATTTTAAATCTCCCTTATTGATTTGCGTACTTAATGCAGGCCAATCATTTGATCCTTCTGAAATGGTGACTTTTGATCAGGCAGTGTATTTTGCGCATGCGGTTTGTCTTTCCTGCAAAAGCTGTGGTATTTTTAATACATGTTTAGCATTTCAAAGTTTGCCTAATTTCTAAAGTAAAACTATTTGATTTGCAAATTGACCTACAGATTCAATTAACTGATTTACAGACAAAAGATGAAATAAAATGTAGTTACATAATTACAGATTTAATTTTACTGCTCTAGTCTTGATCATGCTTGATCATTTACGAGTGATTGGAATTCATCAAGATGCACATATGAGTAAGAAAATGATACCATCCCCAGCAAGTGTGTGTTAATGTGGGTTAAAGACGAAAAGTTTACAAATAGGAAAAGCAGTAAAAGTGTTGAAGTGTACCAAGATATTTCTAGCTTTTTTTCAAGGTATATTAATGGAGATCATTCTAACTGATAGTTTTACACTTTGGAACCTCTGTGGTTGTGTGTGTGGTTGTGTGTGGTTGTGTGTGTGTGTGTGTGTGTGTGTGTGTGTGTGTGTGTGTGTGTGTGTGTGTGTGT
>JAQQZT010000012.1:11191036-11202395 GCA_030068275.1 Clarias platycephalus
TACTACATGCGGTAGGAAACTGTAGTATTTGCTATACTGATTACTACATGCGGTAGGAAACTGTAGTATTTGCTATACTGATTACTACATGCGGTAGGAAACTGTAGTATTTGCTATAGAATACTATAGTAATTTTTACACAGTTTAAAAAGCTTCAAAACACTGTAGTACTTTAAGTTTTTTTTTTTTTTTATGGATGTAGTGTGTACATAGTGCAGCAGGCAGTGCATTAAGTGGAAACACACTCGCCTAATAAAGTGGTGTGCTGCATCTGAGTAAACTGAGCAAAATCTACCCCATACTGTTGTGTCCCACAGTAATAATTGCACACTTGCACACTCCAGTTCTCCCAAGTGATGCAATAAGAATCTAACAAAGATCAACAAAGAAATGTGTTTAGTTAAATTCTGGGCCACACTCAGACCTCGGCTTGTGATAAGTGGATTTAGCTGGATTTATTTAGTTTCATTGTTCATCTCATTTAAAAAAAAAAAAAAGCTGGATTTGGTGTCAGTGCAGACCTGCATCAAAAATAACCAATATTTATGTGTTTTTACAATAACATACCCCTGAGGTGGCAAGTTTCTATTGTAGATATTATTATCAGATGTATGCATTACCATTTGCAATAAACAAAAGGTGTGTGTAACACAAACACACACTTTTCAGCACATAAGGGCAGAATGGATCATTTCTGTTATTTCTGTCTCAGTCCTTCATGGTCAAAACAGAAAGTCATACTCAAGCAGAATCATTGTTGTCTGTTGTGTTTAGCGGTACAGACAGCGGTAAGAGTGCCAAGTAATGTGAGTCAGGGAGAACGAGCCGTGATCATTATTTCCATTGTTATTGCCTCACTATTCTCCTCCAGCAAAGCCGGCTCGGCCTGTGGAGTTTCCATGAACGCGGTGTTGTGTGAGGAAGACTTAAGCTGGAGTGTGTCAGAAAGTGGAAAAGGGAGCAGGGGAGGTGTGTGGGGGCTTGTAGGGGTAACCTTATATCCACAGTAAGGGCTCGGTTAGAAGAAAGGAACTGGTGCGGACTCCTAAATGTGTCGGGCGGCTTGAACTGGTGTTGTTTTGCGTGTTTTCTTTATTTGTATGTGTGTGTCCTGAGAATAGCTGGGCATGCTGGAGACTAGGGGAGGGTTCATTTCCTTTCTTCTAGTTCAGCTTCACGTAGGATGAGAGAGTTACTGTATGAGCCAGGGAGTCTATCATACTGACACGAAACAGGACAGAGAACAGCTCCACATAAACACATCCAGCTGAACGTTCTCACACATGAAGATCTTCCTTCAGTGTTTTGATCTATTTGTTCTAATAGTAGAAATACGGTACCGTTTTAAATATATTAATCTATGAATCTCTACTCTGGATGAGTGTCCAAGAGAGTATAACTCAAGCCATGTTCTGTAAAAGGGAGGGATGACTTTACTCTTCTCCTAATAAATCAGAATGATGCGAACCAATCAGAAGCACCAGTGAGCTCATGGATGTAGAAGAGTGCAGACAGTACTTCCCTTAGCTTTCACTTTCCTTAGTTTGTAGCTGATTACTGGCTAGTTGGAGAGGAATTGGTAAATGGCCTAATTAGACAAAAAATGGGGCAAAAATTTCAGCAGAGATTTTAAGCCATGTTTATATGGAAACATGCAATCTGTGGCTTAAGAATCCATCCCCTGGAATGAACTGTGATAATTGGGTTTGCATGTCAAGAATCTTCACAAGTCCATGGGGCAGTTGTGGCTCAAGCGCAAGGCTCTGGGTTACTGATTGGAATGTCTGTGGTTCAAGGCCCAGGACCACCAAACTGCCACTGTTGAAGCTCTAAGCATGCATTTTTTTTTTAACCCTTTCTGCTCCACGGGCGCTGTATCCTGGCTGACCCTGCTCTCTGGATAAATTCTCTATGCTGTAGAGGTCATGTGACAAATTATTGGAACTTGGTTAATTTTGATGTTAATGTTCATTGGGGCGCCTTGCACCTCCGGGGTCCGGGTTCGATTCCCGGCCAGACTCGATTCCCGTCTCTGTGTGCATGGAGTTTGCATGTTCTCCCCGTGCTTGGTGGGTTTCCTCCGAGTACTCCAGTTTCCTCCCACATTCCAAAAGATATGCATGCCTTCTGCGATAGGCTCCAGGTCCCCGTAATCCAGAATACAGGATAAAGCGGTATAGAAGATGAATGAGAGTGAGTGTTCATTGGTAATGGTAATTTAACAAATCACGTTAAATGGTTCCATCAGAACTAATATGGGGTTATACAGGAATGAGGGTGAATACTTCTGGCACCAAAATTTACATATTTTTTTTATTTGTTATTTATTTTGGAAATGATATGCCCCAAACACACACAAACACACACTTCATTACTTGGTGTAGATTTATGATATATGCCAAATGCATTTCTGGTTCAAGTTGTAACAGTAGAATGTAAAAGGTGAAAGGGGGTGCATACTTATGCAAGCACTCTGCCTTGATCGAAAATTGTCTGTATCACCGATCCCTAGTTTTCCTACATGCTCTCAGCACTGTATATTTCTTCCCTCATTTTTCCCTTTTCTTCCCTCCGCAGAAGTGAGCGAGGCCACTAACACACTGGGTCCTGGCACCATGGGCCTGAGCACGCGCTACAGCCCCCAGTTCACCCTGCAGCATGTTCCCGACTACCGACAGAACGTCTACATCCCGGGCAGCACTGCCACGCTCAGTGCCAACCCCCAGCAGCCCCAGCAGCCTCCTCAGGCACTCCCTGCTCCACAGGTCACCAGCGCCCAGGTCGAGCCACCTAAACCCCAGACGCCCGCTAGCAAGAAAAAGATCACCAAGAAGGAGAAGAAATAAAGGGTGACCGAGAGAGAGCGGGTGTGCTGGGTGGGGTGAGGTTCTGCTTTTGGTTTCAGGGTAGATAGATTAGAGTGAGACAGGTGTGAGGGTCAAGAGTAAATAAATATTGAACTCTTGTTTCTTCATACATAGGTAAGTTAAGTTTTTCTGCACTTGCTGTTTCAGATGTATGAAATTAAGAATGAGAAGAAATCAGTGTGCAGCTTCAGCTTTTTTTTTTTAATCCATTAGTCTTGTTTTTTTTTTTTTTTCAATCCTACCACTGACGTCTATGTGATGTAAGAACCTGTGGCTGGATGAGTGTGTTATTTACAACAGTTTCACATTGAGATTTACGTTTCTTTTCATTTTTGAATGTTCCTGAAGCTGGGAGAGTGAACTCAGATGCTGGTTTATATTTTTTTAAGCTTGTAAAGGAATATAATTAGTCATTACAGTATATACAGTAACAGTAGATGGAGAAGGGTAACCCATGGCAGTTATCACAATGACAATAATGTGCTTGGATTTGTATCTGAGATATTTCAATTTCGAGCTGCATTTGCTGGCTTCATTGAGAAGGATCATGTTTTGGTTTTGTTGCTGCGCTTTTGGTCACCACTATTGGACTTTATGAAAATGTAAGACAGTGTAAGGGTTTGATTTTGGAAGTAGGTAAATATTTTTGCATGATGCTGACCATTATAGAAAATGTTAGGTTTAAAGTATGCATCGCATGCCTGATATTAAAAAAAAAAAAAAAAAAAGGATAAACATGAAATTTGTGCATTGTGCTTTTTAGTGCACTCCTTTCAATTACATTTCCAGAGACAAACTATGACTCAAATGCTATAACAGAGAGAAACTCCTGCCCCCTAACCCACAAATCTTTATTCCTGTGAATTGAATGTTGAGGCATTTTGTTCTGGCAGAGTTATGCATGAAAAAGATGCTTATAGTGAAGAAATCAGTTATTTTATGCTGTACATAGTAATGAAGTTTTTCCTAATAAGTAATCAGCACTGACCATTCACAATCAGATCACATGAGAATGGGAATAATATGTCCATAAATAGCTCTAATGACCAAAATGTGATTATATTCCTCCTTTTTTTTTTCAGCTTTTTAATTTCTTCATCCATTCTTTATTCGGTGACCAGTAACATCACCTGTTGTAAATAGATAACAGCTGATAATGAAACATACATAAACCACAATCAACAAGACTTTATATGAGCCTGAACCACAGGCTTACTACTGGAATGTGTTACATAGTGTTGTTTTGTAGTAAAATGGAAAAAATAAGCAAACAAATATATAAATACAGGAATAAAGAAAATGATCATGCAAATCGTTGCTCTTACAGCGGTAGTTATTTAGCACAAGAAGGCCGACTAACTCAACTTGTAAATAAAGAGATTAACATTGAAAAAGGTGAAACACGTAGTCTAGAAACCTGTCACGTTTGTGCATATATTTTTGTGTTTTCCTCTCCTTCTCTTCCTCCTCTCTGATCACATGTAAACAAATAGACACAGAGTAAATAATAAATCCTTCCTAATTCTCTGTCAATTCATGCTTCTTTTTGGATTTCTATTATGCATATGTGCAAGATTGCTTTTTAATGTCTATATGAAGAAACAGATATAAATATTATCTATGTGTGTGTGTGTCTGCCAACGGCATAATGCTCTGTACCCACTTTAACATCGTCCTTATAAAACGCTAATACTCCCACTTGCTCCTCAGTGTTACACATATTTTATATGCTAATATTTATATTGCTGTTTTATTTCCTGAACACTGACATTTCAAATAAAAGGTTGTAAAAAATATTCATTTAACTGGCTGATAATGACTTGATTTATTGCAAATGTTATTTAAATACATTCTTCAAGGAGTTTAACATATAAACAAGGAGTTTAACATATAACAAGGAGTTTAACATATCAGGGTGTTCGATTCTGACCTTGTTTCTGTGTGAGTGGAGTTTACATGTTCTCTGCGTCCTTGGTTGGTTTCCTTCAGGTACTCTAGTCCAAAGACATGCAGATTAGGCCATTTTGTCCTTCCAAATTGCCTGTAGTGTGTGAATGAGTGTTGCTGATGAGCTGGCACAGAGTCCAGGATGCATCCCACCTATTACCTCGAATTCCCTGAGATGGACTCCAGGCCTCCTGTGACCCTGAACAGGATAAGCGTTATCCTGCGTGTGTAAAACATAACTATAACTAACATCAATGTTCATTAACGTATGTTTGTCCTCATGACAACAAACTAAAAAAAAAGGATAAATCGTTCATTAAATGCTGTGTTTGACATTCTATGACATTTTGTTGCTATGTGAAGCTTCTTATGTGTCTTTCATGCCCATGTTTTTTCCTGTCCTACTCATTTTTTTATAAGCTAATAAGCAATTGTGTTTTTAAATGTGTTTAAATTAGGTTATAATAATAATAAAACATCAGAAAGGCCACAGGTTAGTTAAACAAATACACAGTAAGAAATAAATTTGTAATATAATGTTGGGTTAAACATCATAAGACAAATGATTAAACTTTGAATATCAGCACAATGTAAACATTTGTATAATTTTATAAGCAAATGTTCTTTTTCTACATACGTAGAATTAGTTACAATTTTAAAATTCTTCATGGAAATTCTTCACCGATTCTTTTCGTACATTGAGAGAAGTTCCGAAACTGACATGTGATGAATTCCCTCTGTAGAAAACATTTCCTCCTTGTAGAAGAGAGCATTTAATTTTTTTACTACAGGGCTCTAAAACTCAACCTCACCAGCTAACTGTGCTAGCATATGTGTTGAATCTCTGAGCTATTTCCTGCTGCTGGTCTGAAAGCATGCAGAAGCTGTGCTATTCACGCTAACTGTTCCAGGCAGATATTTATGCATGCTCAGCAGCCCTCGGCAGAGAGGGAGGGAGGGAGCAGCTCACTAAAACACTGTCCCTTTTTACTCAGGCCCTTTTTTCCCTTGTTTTTGATTCATTCTTCGCCTCTGAAAGGCTCTCTCCTAGCTTCTTCTGCCAGAATGTCAGCGTGTTTTCTCGGCTGTGAGCTTAGAATACTGATGAAGCTTCACCAGTTTGCCGAAACACAGATATTAAATGTAAAATTATAAATAAAGGTAAAATTATAGTACTGTTTTGTTTGTTTTGTTGTTGATAAAAATAACAAAACCAAAATAAATAAATAAATAAATAAATAAAATCTCAGGCAACTGTTTTTCCCTCAAATTAAGATTTTTTACATCCATAAATGAGGCTCATAGCAAGACCTTAGTGCTGCTGAGTTTTAATTATTTATTTATTTTTGTTTTTATTTATCGTTAAATATAACAAAGACATAACAGGCAACTGTTTTCCCCTCAAAATGAAGAGTTTTTGCATCTATAAATGAGAATCATAGCAAGACCTTAGTGCTGCTGTAATGTTTTTGTTATATTTAGCGATAATCTGATCTAGAGTATTGCAACTTTTTGGCTTTTGGTTTATTATTATTGTTATTATTATTATTATTATTATTATTATTATTGTTATTATTATTATAAGTGAGCTTTTTGTTTTTGCTCACTTTTTTGCCATGGTTAAAATAGCTGTGGTGGTGTTTATTATTATTATTATTAATAATAATAATAATAATAATAATAATAATAATAAACACCACCACAGCTATTTTAACCATGGCAAAAAAAGTGAGCAAAAACTAATAGAATGGATGATTACCAAGAAAGAAAGTTAAACCAAAAGAAGAATCATAATCTAATCAACAGTGCAAAGGAATGTTATCTACACAGGAAAGCACAAAATTCTCTCCTTCTTCCTGGATGGAAAACTGAAAACACTCCCCCGGACCTCCATCCCCCCACGGTAACCCAGACAAGTCTGATCATCTGCATTAAGCACAACTCAATTTTTTTTTTTTTTTACATTTTTGATTTAAAATGCACCATAAAAAGACACACACACTAGAGATCTATTCTATCTATATTCCTATCAAGTGACTTAATGTTTAACTGTATATCATTAGTGTTGGAGCGAAATGCTGAGAGAGAGAGAGAGAGAGAGAGAGAGAATGTTAGTCATGCTGACTTGAGAGACAGCCATGTTCACACTTCAGCTCAGTTGACAGGTGTCCTGATCTCCTGCAGCTGCTAAAAGGAGATTCGGAGGCATTAAACCTCGTTGCATATAGCCATAGCTACTACTTTTTTTTTCAGGGAACAAAGCAAACTTTATAGACTGTTAAAAAAAAAATGGTATTTTATATGCATGTTTTATGATTGTCGCTCCCAGTATCATATGTAAAAATATTTAAAGTACTTTGGTTGGTATGCTTAAAATAAAAAATTATAATAATAATAGAGTGGAGCAAATTAAATGGTCTTTGAGTTTGCGAGCAGTAAATTATAAATAAAAAGTTCAATAAATTGTCATTATAAGTATGTATATGGATCAAACAGGATGGTCGAACAAATGTTTAAAATACAATACAAACACAAGTACAGTTTTAGCCAATTATGCAGGGAAGGTGTAATGCAAAGACTTAACCATAACATAACATAAAATCCATTTAAATCATTGATTTTAGATTTACAACAATGTTTACAGAAAGTTTAAATATACATTTTCCGGATTTTGCAGAATAGTTAAAAAGGATCTGATCTGGTTTTAAATCATGCTATTTTCATGTCGATTTAATGAGCATACACGGCCATGTTATTATGGGAGTTTCCTGTATATTTCGCGTATTTGAACTCATACCGTGGCTGTCATTCCTGAAATAAGTACCACCCTTGTAGCCTTCTCTGCTGGATGAGACTCACCCAAACCTCAGTCTGCCAAACAAACACACAGCCTGTGGCCTCATAACAAAAAAACAACGTCCAACCTCTATGTTTAGAAAAGAATACGTTGGGTGCAGTGACGTGTACGAGTCGTGAGAAGGTTTGTCACAGAGTCAGTCCATGAGAAGCCTCACACATTTGAATGAAATCCAGACACTCACAGTGATGGCATTTTTCTTTCCCTCACTACAACATGCAACTCAGAGATCAGAGCGAAACCTATAATAAGAACAACGTGTGAAATCTGCTAGGCGCTAAGGACATTCCAGGACTATTTCCCCACTTCGTCAACTCATTTTTTCTGCTTTTATTTGTACGCAGTAATCACAAAATGGAGACTACATGGATTACTAACGTGGATTTGAATATATATTCCACATTTAATCAATTGAGGACTAATTGAGGCACACTGATGTTGTGCATTTGAAGATGTAGAAGTATAACTCCTTGACTGTGACACACACCACTAGTAAGGAAGCATCATTGAAAGGCAAATGTCTGGCACGTCACCATGGCCAAGACACCGAAACAACAAAGCACACATGAATCCACTTCCACAACTCATCACTGGAAATATTTGTATCTCACTCTGTTCCAACTATAAAAACGTCCATGTGCTTGTGGTTTTATAGAAATACATGAAAATCCACAGATGCACATGAAATCGGAGAAGTTTTTTGGTGGTTTATCTCCACTGTGAATCTGATACAGTCTGTATCATACAGACGCTATGTTATAGTATATGATGATACACACAGTGAGTGTAAATTCCCCAGTGGTAATAAATAGGCTGATTGAAAATTGTAGGGGGAAAAACACAGATACTGCAGTAATTATTACTGTTTTCTGTGCACATGGTAGACTTCAGAGCGTTGCACAGTGAAGTAAACTTACACTAGAACAGTCATCACTGGAAATACTTTATTTTAGACAGTATTCACATAAATCGCAAATTTAATTGGCGAAATTAGTCAATCCTTCTATGACTATTGCCACACATTCCTGCAAAAGGTTTGAACAATCCAACCTATTCCCATAGACATGCTCACCAATCCCAACCATTCGTGCAAAAAATCTTGACCAATCCCTCCCATTCAAACAGAAAGTTTGACCAGCCCCAATCCCATTTCCATAGCATTCGTCAAATTTTTCTGCAGGACTGTATGGGATTGTTCAAACCTTCTGTGGGAAAGGGCAGGATTGGTAAGATTCTTACAGGACTTTAGGGATTTAAGGAAGCTTAGCTTTCTGAAAAAAATCTCCTCCACGTCCCTCTTGCATGGTTTCCTTAAAAGAAGAATTTTACTTTTATTATTATGATTAGTAGTAGTAGTGTTAGAAGTAGTTGTAGTAGTAGCAGTAGTACTTTTATTCATTTGAATCCTTTTTCTTTAAACAAATATATCTACTTCTCCATCACATACTCATTTCTCCGACCACAGTTCTTGGAAGATAGCTGTTGGAACTGTACATCAACATTAACCAAATTAATTAGGGCTAATAAAAAGGTGGAAAGGGTGTGTGGTCTTAAAAAAAAAAAAAAAAAAAAAAGATCAAGAAATCTAGCGCTCTGTGCCTCCCATTGTGAGCTTTTTTTTTTCTTTTTTTTTACTGTGACACTTCAACAAGCTCAGGGGAAGCACCATTTCTCCCCCAAATGCCTCTCCCTCTCTCTCATACGGTCATGCATAAAGAATGTAACACACACATTTAAAGTGAATGTAACTAATCGACTCTACAAATCACCCTCACCATCTTTTGTGTCACTGGTCTCATTACTTTGCTCTCTGATTTCTCCTTTCCTCAGTGTCATCATTTTTTGAACAGTCAGAGATAAAGAAGTACATTTTCTGATCAGGAGAGTCTTCAGGACAGAACAGGGTGTTGTGCTTTGTCTTGTGCTGGAATTTTTATTGTATTAGCTTCAAAAGAAAGAACAAAGAGAAGCACCGTTAGTGAGTACTCTAAAGTAAGTGATGATGGCAGTGCAGAATTATTATATGAATCTAAAAATAGATAGGGTGAAAATTGCATTAATTGATTAATCGCTATGATAGAAGAGAAACAAACCTCAGGATGATTTAAGGCAAATAATTAGCGTTAGGAAATAACCCTCATGTTACAACACCCTGTTGATTATTTGTCCTGTAACAATACACTCTGTAATGCTTTATGACTTAATAAGTGCATGTCCCAACCGATTGTGAGATGAGAAAACAAGCTGTAATTATAGAGACATGGGGGTTTCCAGCAAACATGCCCTGTTGTGTTTAATATATTTATATATATATATAAGCTAAAGTAAAGTCTAAGCCAGAACATATAGTATATAAACCTGACGAAATGCGAAATGTGATAATCATAGGATGTGTTGTGCTCTAATTATTCTTTAAAGGATCTCTGGGATTTTTGGTGGTATTGAGGTAAATTCTATTTTTATCTCCATTAAGAGACACTATTTCATCTACAACAGTATTCAAGCTGCTCCAATACCCCTTCTCCCTACGCTTATTCTCCATGTTAGATTTATAAATATGCTTCACAGCAAAAATCTGAATCAGCAGCTTGAAAGGAAGTGGACTTAGCTCACAGGCCTGAGGGATGCCAGGGGTCATGGTTGTGTTGCCAGAGATGGGGTTGCCAAGCAGGACGTCCAAGATCCAGTTACAGAGGAAGGTGTTCAAGTCCAGCAGACTTCATTTCCTTTCCATAAGATAGTGGTGTAATCTCTTACTCATCTAATCCTCTCTACTACTCAGTCTCCAACCCCCTCATTCACTCGCTCTGCAGCCTGAGCGGAAGAGAGTCAGATAGCACAATGAACAACAGAACACTGAGGCTGTTTCATGAAGGGTTCCCTTAGTGTGACTGGAATCGAATAAAGTCGAAACAAATATCTCATTAGTTCGTCATTGGATTATGGCCAAAGCATGAGAGACCACATGACACTTATTAACCAATTGCACAGACATCGAGTACATTTACAGTCGTAATGTACTACTACTGCCAGTTCGTATAACATTTATGACCCGACATAATAACCATCCACACACTCAGGGCTAGAAATTAGGTCAATCAACTACTGACTCCATAACGCAGATCAGCTTCTGTCCCTCCTCCAGCCTCCATGTCAGCTATCCACACACTCACATTGAGCGGTAAACCTCACACTGCTTCAACTGACCTACCACTGCTCCCAGAAAACCAGACAGACCCAGAAATACACACATGAAGACATTACTGAAATTATTAATAGAAGCTAAATACATACTGTACACCAAGAAAGTGTCTCGAATATCAGCTAATGTGCTATTCCTGAGCAAAAGTTTCAGTCACCAAGCACAAAACTAACATTAGGGTGTACGTACTTGGCTGATGTTTTTATACAAAGCAAGTTTTACTTGAGACACTTGAGAAAGACGAATTCGTCACTGCAAGAAGCATACTACACACACAACGTCAGACTTTTTCTCTTTCGGTCGCCTGTGGCTATGTCTCATTGTCCTATATGCATGATTCATGTTAGTAGCACCATAATTCTAGTGATAGGGTTTAGTGCGATCAGTCTTAGCATCGTCATAATGCAGTGAAATTCAATTCAATTCAATTCAATTTTATTTATATAGCGCTTTTAACAATCGTCATTGTCTCAAAGCAGCTTCACA